>OZ021728.1:86674404-87269404 GCA_963978545.1 Linyphia triangularis
TCAAATAGAGATACAGCTCTGAAATTTTCAACATAAGTAATTTTGGCCTTCTTATTGAACTATTGAAAAAAAGAATTTTAAATTTGTTGTTAGTTTTTTCTTTAATTAATTAATAAATATTTTACAAAACGGTTTCTAATAGAGCTACAGCTCTGAAATTTTCAACATAAGTAGATTTAGCCTTCTAATTGGACTTTTAAAAAATGGAATTTTAAATTTTTATTTAGTTCTTTTTATTTAATTAATTAATAACTATTCTACAAAATGATATCCAATATTGCTACAGCTCTGAAATTTTCAACATAAGTAGTTTTGTCTTTTATTTGGCCTTTTTTTGAAAAACAGACTTTCAAATTTTTATTAGTTCCTTTTTAATTATTATTATTTTTTTTTTTTAATTTATTAATATATATTTAACAAAACGATATCTAATAGAGCTGCAGCTCTGAAATTTTCAACATAAGTAGTTGTGCCCTCCTAATTGGACGTTTGAAAAACATAATTTTACATTTTTATTTAGTTCTTTTTTAATTAATTAAAAAATATTTTACAAAACGATTTCTATTTGGGCTACAGTTCTGAAATTTTCAATACAAGTAGTTTTGGCATTCTAATTGGACTATTGACAAACAGAATGTTAAAATTTTAATTTGATTTTCGATTGATTCTTTGAATTATTATTTTTTTTTTTAACAAAAAGCGACTTCTAATAGGCCTAGAGCTTTGAAAGTTTCAACATAAATAGTTTTGGCTTTCTAATTTTGCTTTCCACAAATACGTGTTAAAATAATCTTAACCCCCTGAAACCTACAGCGCTCGAGAACTATTTGTTCTGCAGAGGATTCTCGGGCAGTTTCGGGCGTTTTGGGATCTTTGAGGTTTGGGGGGTCTGGTCAGCTTCCTCACCTCCTGTGGTGTTGATTTATAGGGGCAGTTCACTCCTGTCAACTCCGAGAAGCAGAGTCTTGTGGCGAATTTTTTTTCTTCTTTCTTTTGCATGGGACATTTAGTAGAAACTCTTTCCGCGCGGGAACTTTTACTAGAGAATTGCCAAGTTTTACAAAATAATTTGCGTTTTGGTTCGCAAAACTTTAAATACATATGAAATAAACCATGCTATTGATATTGTTAAATAAAATTATAATATTTAGCTAAACTTCTTGAAGAAATTAATTATTTCGTCAAGACAGATCCCTCTATAAATTGTTTTAGTCGCATACAGCTGCGAACTCAAATATTTGTGAATTTTTGACTCATTTTCAAATGACGTTATTCTTTTTTTTTTTTCGCGAGACATAATTATATAACCCATGAAAACAAAGTTTTAAATATTAATCCTTTATATACATCGCCAATTTTTATATTCATTAACACAGCGCCGATTCTGTTAACAGCGTGTGCTTGGTGCTTGTATCTAATTTTAAATATCAAACACATTTATATCAGCAAAATGTGTTGCAAACTACTTTTCAAAATGTATTTATTAGAAATGAACGTGCATTTATGCATTCACATCCAAACATCTTTTTTTTTTTATTTTGATTAAAACAATTTTATTATTTATTTATTTAAAAAAAATTTGGCAATATCAAAGAGTTTCAACAATGATCGGCTTACTGCTATTTTAGCGCGATTGGATGAAGGCAAGTTAGTTTATTAGTATTCCGTATAAGCAACTTTTTAGTGACAATAACAGCCCCAAAATGTGAAAGAATGTATTGCCATCGACATCGAATCTATCTACCAACTTTCAGCCCGCTTGGATGACGGCAAGGTGTGTTAATTAAGCATCCGCAGACTTGCACTCTATCGACACTCACACAAAATCGAAGTTAATTTAAAGAATTCAAAATACATCCTTTATTGAAACTTTAATGCCTCTAATACGTACGTTATTGAAATATTCGATTTTTCTTAGATGCTATTTTATAATTTTACGTGAAATGAAAGTACTCCCCTCGCTCGATAAAAATTTAACATTCCCTGTTTCACCACGATTAATAATTTGGTATTGAAGATCAGAACAAATAAAGGATTCTACTTACGTAGGATTGCTTAGCCATATGAAGTCCGTGGCGTATACAGGGAGGAGGCTGATAGGGCTACAGCTCCCTGAAAATTGAGAAAAATTATATTTCCAAGTGTAATGTAACAATTTTTGTAAATAGTTAATACTTAATATCCTCATTTAACTAACTTTTCGAGTCAGTCATTTTTTCAAAATAACTATAACAACGAGAAATGAACACAAAAATACAAGCACATCTATTTCATTTCAAACTCTTCCGATTTTACATTTCTTTCTCATTTCTATATGCTGGGGTCATGACGTCCTTCAGATGGTCAGAGCAGAGAAAACTTACTGGTTCCCTGAAAGAGCATGCGTAGACACAAAGACTTCTTCCTGATACCAATAATACAAATCTGCCATAGAAAATCTGGTAAAATTTTATGAAAGAGGTTTTCTTGGTTTTCAAAACATCATCGAAGCAGATTAGGAAATATGGAAAACAAAATACAGGGTTACTAGAAAAGAATCATTCATTTTCAAAACCCGACTTATTCAAAAGTATTATACTTACACATATGATTGGTACAAGAAAACAACCGCAAAATATTTAAGTTTTATGCTCCAGGTGGTGCTCAAGTTTACCCGATTTATTCAAAAGTATAATACTTTTGAATAAATCTTGTTTTGAAAATGAATGATTCTTTTGTAGTAACCCTGTAGAAAGGTTTTCTTGATGCTTTCGCAGAATGTTCTGTAGACATATTTCCGAATATACGTCACTTATTAAAAAAAAAAATGTATTTTACCAGTTTCAATTGAAACTTCTGAGCTTTCAACTTTGTGATCATAACATCATATTAAGAAATTCTATGAGCAAAACAAGGTTGAACAGACTGGCACTTTTTGTCAATTCACAACAACATAAAAGTTTGGTTTCGGTAGCCAATGAAATTGCCTTGTTTAGGGGATTTAGAATACACCAATAAACAGTGTTTACATTATATCATAACAATATTTAACATTTAATAAATTTCACTGTATACACCAGCGTTGATTTTTTAACATGTTACTTCTTGCGTTGTTTGTATTATGTGTTTACATTGATTTTATTTATAACATTAATGCTTACGTTTTTTTAATAACACATGCTTAAGTTGTGTTTTAGAAACGACACTAATGTTTATTAAATGTTCTTTTCGTTATAATGTAGAATTGTAAGATTATTTGTTTTTCAATACCTTAACAGAATAGTTGTGAAACACTGCAGTTTTAAATTTCCTTTCATTATGTTAAAAAGTGAGTAATTTTAATTTATAACTAGTTTTATTATTTTTTAATATTAGCTGCCCAACCCTCTTTCCTATTATGATCAAATGTTCAGTTTTTTAAGGCGTTACATGAATATGGCAAGAGCAGACAAAAGTCTTTTTTTTTTTCAGAAAACCAAAGAAAAAAACTAAATAGTGAGTAACTATAATACTACTAAAAAAGTGTAGTAGAAGTACTGATCCTCCAATTCTAAAATGTGACTGCAAAAAATTAATAATCAAATGAAATAATAAAATAAAATTTTAAAGATTGAGACTGCTCTACAAGAAAATAGCATATAAACACACTAAAAAAAAATGGTGACTAAATAAAAATAAACATTAGAAAAATTATAATTTCACTCCATAATACTAAAAAAACATGAAAAAGTAATAAAATAAACAACAGAAAATAATGAAGTAGTTCTTTTAGAGCTGGTCAACAAGGTTACCAGGAAAGCGACTAGCAGAAGAATTCATTGTTTTTAACACTACGCACATTTGATTAAAAATTACAAAAGTAAAAAAAAAAAAAGCTTACCTCAAACTTCAGGAGATAGCTTTGAGTTGGGTTTCAGCATTTTGCAGTCAGATCTTTTGAGTTGTGGAACGCAAATTTTCTGAGAAATATTGGAAAATGTATTTTAAACAGAGTTTGAAAAGGACATTGGAACAGATGTAGCATAGGACATTTGGCGATTAGAAAATTCGACAAAATTAAAAACACAGTAACTAAAATAAAATTTAAATAAAAACAAAGAAGGGCTTGTCAAGAAGAACCCGCGATATCTTGTTTTACTAAAAAATTTTAAAATTTATTGGATCCATACAACAAAACAAAAAGACAAAAGGTACCGAATTTTTTTTTTTTAACTTCAGATGGAGAAAAGCACCTCCTCTATTTCTAACCCCCGCCCCGCTAACCAAGAAGCAGTTGGGCTCGGTGTATCTGTCAATACCATACAACAGCGTTATAGCCTTGGGAAATTGGTTAATTGGCCACACATGCTGCCTGTCTGCTCTTTGACAAAAGACCAGACATGCCTTGGGGATGCACCGGAGTGTCCTTAAAGTGGGCTTGCAATATACGATTGATAAGAATGTATGAGTTCAGAGTAACATTTAATTTTAGTATGTGTGTCAAGATTTAGAATTTATACATTTAAAATTGAATTTTTTTAAAACTAATTTCGAAAGCTAGCTATCGATACCAATAAAAGTAATTTGTTTAAAGATTTATTTATTTAAAGTTTAAATAATTATTTTTCAAAATACCAAGTTTACATTCTCAAAAGCATTTGTTATTTGGGTAAATGGTATTTATATTATTCATTGATTTAAAAAGGAAATGGCCGACCAAACGGTATAGTGTTTAGAGTGCAAGCTTATAGACCGCGAGGCTGCTTGTTTGAGTCCCGTGTTAGGCATGGGTGTTGGTAAATGTATGTTGGCTTGTCTAATGACGAATGTTTCGGCGCATTATAGCCCTCGTGTTGCTGAAGGCGCCAGATAATCTGAAAACAACCAAGCAATAAGGAAATGATAAATTCATTACTTATGTAAGAACGTATCACCAGAAATTAATGCATATCTAAAATGATTATTAATTCATTGTGTTTGTAATTTATGTAGAAATTTTTTAATATTTGAGAACTACCTGGTTCAATTTGCAGGCAACGTTTTGTAAAATGTTAGGCCCTTATGATATTATTTTACCCTTTTGATTATTTTACCCTTAAGTAATACTATTGGGAGGGGGGGGGGGGGAGAAAGAAAGAAAAAATCTTTTTTTTTTATACTGCTTTTTTTAAAAATGTCGGTAAAATTGTTAAAATGGTAAATACGTAATTGTTTTGAAATCCAATACATTGATTTGTTTGAAAATTTTGCCTTGAGATAAAAATTATCTAATAATCATTAGTTATTTAATAAGTTTTTCTAAAATATCAGAAAATTCTGTAAAATTGTAGTACTCGATTAATCGACAGCAAACTTTTATAATTGAAATTTTATTTTAAAATTTAAAACTTAAAAAAAAAAAATCTTCATATTGTTTTTGTCCTATCCTTTCTAGTTTGTCTAGAAAATACGATATTTTAGTATGCTGATTTATAAGTTTATGTGTATTTCTTGGCCTATTATGTTGAATATGCAATAACCTCGAATACCATGAAATTAATTTAATTGAGACCTTAAACTGTTTAAATAAAGGTCACATAATCTAAAATGCTGTTTTCGAAAGCTTCCAAAATGTCTGTTCGTTGCTTTTCTTTCTTACAAAAACTACCAGTTGGAAATATTTTCTAGCGTATGGGAGTTTGCCTCTTCATTTTTCTACCTAAATAAGCCAATAAAATAGCTTTCGAAAAATGTAACCTCTTACTAGGAATAAATAAATGGAAGCCGATATGCATTTCACAAGATGTTTTAACAAACTATTTTCTTAAAAATCAGTACACATAAGGACCTTTTAACTTTTATTGAAACGAAAAAATTAAAACAATAATTTATTTTAATTCTTGTATTTTAATGTTTAGAAATGAATATTATTGAGATAATTTTTTTTTAGAGGCTGTATTACAGTATTTTATAAAGCCAAAACATATCATGAGAGCACCCAATTAACGCTGGTGTACTATTTCTATTATCAAAACCTTTTTTACATTTACCAGGGTTCGGCAGACGTTTCTGTGCAAAGAGCCAAACATTCAATAATCATCAGAATCGCAGTACATTTAAAGAGCGGAAATACGAGTTTTTAACAACGAACATTTTTATAGTATAAAAATCATGGCAGATGAGACCAGGCCTGTAGCCAGAGTGGGGCAAGACCTGGAAAAATCTTCGCCTGTCCTGGAAAATTTTATCCCAATCATTTGTAAACCTTTATATCTATGATTGAATAGAAACGAACATTTTGCTGCTGTTGATACCTTCGGTTGTAGCACAGCAACTTGCGAATCTACCTTTTCCACTTTGACGGCCATAAATTGTCCCTAAAGAATGTCAATGGGCCACGAAAGGATGGCAAATCTAGTGTTTTGGGCATTTGAAGTAGAGATAAGAGTTTTGAAATTGTTTAATATGGTGTAAAGATAGGAAATTGCTATTATACTAACATTTATCATTTTATTTTAGATTTTTTTGTTACGCTATGTATTTTAAAAAGTTTCAAAATGTTTAATATAAGACCAAGAATAGAAAAATGAATTTCTATTATTTTATATTATAATTAATAAAATATGCAAATAAATAGAAAAAGGGTTTTTATATTATAATAGTATCTGATAAATTTTTCAGAGTATTGAAAATGATAGGAGAAAATAAAGGAAAATGCAATTCTATTAGTAATGTGTATATATATATATATATATATTAAAGATATAGTTTTTATATAAAAATGTAAATAACTTTTTATTGCTGTAAGAATTTCTTAAATGAAAAGTTTGTTAAAGAGTTATGTAGCTGTTCCACAAGACCAATGATAGAAAAATGTAATTTGTTTAACAATATATATTTTTAAATAGAAATGTAAGAACAGAACTTCGAAAAAACTTTTTATGTTAAAAAAACTTTTTATGTTAAAAATTTTTTTTATGTAAAAGTAACTTTTACTAATTTTTATATTTGTAATTATTTTTAAAGTAGATATTCTTAAGTTGAAATGTGTGAAAAATTAAGAGATGGACAAGCATAGAATATTTTAAAGGAATAGAATTGTATTAAATATACTTTAAAAAATTTTCAATTGAAAGTTTTGTTTTTATCAAAAAAATTTCTGGTGTAGAATCTTTAAAAGAATTAATAAAAATAAAATTACATCAAAAATACATTAACAATGTTTCTTTTTTTAAATATTTTTTTGTATATGTACTTCACAAAGTGCTCTGATAAATACTCTTTTACGAATTGTAAAAATTGTATAAATTTGTAATAATTGTAAAAATTTCAATTGTAAAAATTAATTGAAAACCAATTAAATAATTTATATTTCTGCCCCTCCTGGGAAATTTTTTGCCCGTCCTACAAACTTTGGCTGGCTACGGGCCTGAATGAGACAAGTCAGCTGTCCAAATTTGGTGTTAATTAACGCATACGATTTAATTCATTCTTTTTTAAATTCTCGATTTTTCACATCAATTTTTTTCTTCGTTTTGGATGAAATCGAACTCGGGTTTTTCCAATCAAGTGTATAAAAAGCAAAGGTCGTTTTAGCAACACGCGCATGTGTAAAATTTTACAGCAAATTTGCCGTCTACCTCAGTCGGAGACAAGAGAACAACGAACGTCAACAAAAGCTCGATGCAATTGGAATTGTGACGCATCATGGGCGCACTCATATAGCGCATTCTGATTGCTCTGTATTTTGACTGGGAAGGTACCAGGGGGCCGCTAACTTTAAGTTGGTATTTGAGAACAGTGCTATCAGTTCATCTTACTCCTCTAATTTATCTTTGTTTTTTCTCGTTTTCTCTATATTTCTGGTTTGAGAATACGCAGCAAGTTTAGTATTTGTTTACCCAAACAATGAAAAAATGTATAATCATTTATTGCTTCATCTTATTCTTAGGTTAAATGTCCTGAATGCATGTGGTTATAATAACTGTGGAGATATTATCTTTTTAGTATCGACGCTAATATGTGTATATGGGCGAGGGAGGGTAATTGGGCCCGAGTTACATTTGCATAGGGGCCGAAAATCCTGTCGGCTGCCCTGTCTGTATTTAAGGGAATGTTGGTGAAACACGGCTAAATTTCATTTCATTATGTTAAACTTACAGCACATAAGGAACATTTCTGTACCTCAGAAGTAAACTATCATAAAATGCGGGATCCCATAAATGCAATTTAGTGTTTAACATTGCACTCCTGGTAGTTTATCTTAAGTACAGATTTATAAATTGTAGTATCGTAAAAACGTGTTACGAGGTAAAAATTACGCTCAGAGTGAATTATGGAATTAAGCTATTGTTTATAACAAAGCATGTACTATTTAAAAAAATCTACCCCAACGCAATTCAATAACTTTTCGCCACAAAAATAGCTGATTTTTTTTCGGCCCATAAAACTTTTCGAAGAAACAAAAAAGTTACTTGTCTATGAAAAAATTGTTAATGTTTTCTAGGCTGCGTTATATGTGTCAACAACTAATTAAGCCTATTTCTTTAAGAATTTGATAAAACGTTCCAACGCTTCCGTTTTAATAATATTATTGCAGATTGATAAAAAATTAATTAACTATAATTATAAAACAACGTACGTACCGGTTTTTACAGCGGGAATTAAAGATGAAAGTATTTCATCTTCCGTGTCCGTCAAGCTCTTGGTCAAGCTCTTTAACCAACATTCGAATGCCAAACTCAAAACCGGTTGCAAGATACGTTTAGTCACACACGTTTTACGGGGGAGATCTTATCTGATCTGCGGCAAGGGGAGGGGAAAGACTGCAGCCTTTGGAATTCGACCCTTTAAATACCCTTTCGAAAAGGGGGGGTTGCTGATGCCCTGGAATTCGACCCTTTACATATCCTTTTCGAAAGGTGTTACTTTCCAAGCTTTTCACGGCTGCCCTTTTCAAACCCTTTTATTAGAAGGGAAAGACTGCAGCCTTTGGAATTCGACCCTTTACCTACCCTTTCGAAAAGGGGGGGGTTGCTGATGCCCTGGAATTCGACCCTTTACATATCCTTTTCGAAAGGTGTTACTTTCCAAGCTTTTCACGGCTTCCCTTTTCAAACCCTTTTATTAGAGGGTTACTCGGCAAGCTTAGAACTGCAAGTCTAATGACAAGCATATGACAAGGTTTTCGTAAGCTTGCATGCTATCTGGGTATATATATGTATGTATGTATATATATATATATATGTATGTATATATATATATATATATATATATATGTATGTATGTATGTATGTATGTATGTATGTATGTATGTATGTATGTATGTATGTATGTATGTATGTATGTATATATATATGTATGTATGTATGTATGTATGTATATATATATGTATATATATGTATGTATGTATGTATATATATATATATGTATATATATGTATGTATGTATATATATATGTATATATATGTATGTATGTATATATATATGTATATATATGTATGTATATATGTATGTATGTATAATTTTTTTATCTTAGTTACATGTCCAAAGAGGAAAGGGGAATAATTTGGAGACAAAAGAAAGAGCTCAAGAAGAAGAAATGTGAAACTAGCAGCTTGTGGTTTGATTGTCTCTACAAACTCAGTATTGCTAATCACGTATGTTATTCTTTTATTTCACGTGAAGTTGTTTGAACTCAAAGTTCCTGTTTGAGTTCCAAAAATATATATTTAAATAATCTTCTACTTGAATTTTTTTTTTTTTTTTTGTACATATTCTGTAGTATATTTTAAAACATGAATTGAATATAGAAAGTATACCTGTTTAGGTAAAATTTACTTAATATTTTTTAATATAAGTTGGATTGCTTTTTAACTATCGTATAATTCTGGTATATGTTCAAATATTTTGAAATTTATATTAAACAAATTTACTTGATACATTGTGTTTTGTTTTAGTTTCGGGATTCTGTGTTTTGGTTTCCCCACAATTTAGATTTTCGAGGGCGTGTTTATCCTACACCTCCTCATTTTAATCACTTAGGTAAGCGTTTGATTTTATTTTATCATTGTTTATTATTTATTTTTGTGACTTTTGTTATAAGACCAATTAAAAGTAATTAACTGACTTTCATACAAACAACATACAATAGAATACTCACGAAAGATTCATCAAAACAAAAATTCCCAAAAATTATTCATTTATTTATTTTGTCTTAAAAAGTACTATAAGTTTATGTTCTAAAGATCTCATTTAACCCTTTAAATCCCATGGAGTCAGCGTTGTGGGTTTCACAAAACCCTGATGACTTTCCATTCATAAAAACTGGAAATGAACTCGCCCAACTCGTTCTCCTGTCTGCCACTCCTGGGATTGCTGTGGGGGGTCACTGTCGACCATTAAAAGATCATTACTATATGTATACAGCCTGCAATAGGGGTGTGCGTTGGGTCATCTGCTTGATATGTCAGAGAATTTAGTTGGCATCTTATCAATGAAACAAACGCCACCGCTAAGTACATGACAAGATTCGCATAAAAGAAAAGTCCCTGACTATCTTACTCCATGTCCAAAGGGTGGGGCAGTTTGACATTGAGTACTTTAAATCCCTGTCTCCCCTCTACATGCCCCACAATAGCCTATTGTTGAGGACCGTCACGCTTTAAACAACTAAGGCAGGGCAGTTCCCCTCACTTGAAAATATATGTTTACCCCTGGTTTACCCCTGCAACCGCCCGAAAGGCGGTTAGCTGGGAAATTCTCTACAAGGCGGTATAGGGCGGGTTGGGATTTAAAGTGTTAAAAAAAAAAAAAAATATTTATTCAAATAATTTATTTAAAATTCAATTTCTTTTAGCAATAGCTAAAAAAAAAAAAATTTAAATCAATATCTTTTAAGTCCGGTATAATACAGGGACTATAATACAGACATACAATAATTCACTTAAAGTAATAACTACTAAATGACTAGAATATTAGATCCTGTACACAAACATATTACAAAGAGAAAGAACTTAGTGATAAAAATATTTATGTAAATTCAATTACTTGCTTCAAGTCATTAATTATGAAATAATAATAAAAAAAAGGGAAAAAAATTTTTAAAAAAAGATTACATTCAAAAGTAATCATCAAATAAAAATATAAGTCAAACCTATAATTTCATACTCATTCTTCAGGTTTCACATTGGACTCAAAGATACTATTTGTAGAAGTAATGTCTAAGACCTAATTAGCCCACTTGGTGAAATCAATTAGGCTGAAACTTGGAAGATAGATTCAATGCTGATAACAATCCATTCTATCAAATTTTGGGGGCTGTCACTCTCACTAAGGGGTCGCTTTTGCACTCTCTTCTATAATCTCTTCAAAATACTAAAAAATCTAATATAATCTATCATTGTTGAAAGTCTTTCCTGTTGTTAAAATTGTTTTAATCAAAATAAATAAAAGATATTTGGATGTGAATGCATAAACTTACATTCATTTTTAATAAATAAATTTTGAAACATAGTTTACCGCATATTTTGTTGGTAGATATGTTTTTAATATTTAAAATTAGATGCAAACACCAAACACACGCTGGTAACAGAAGCAGTGCTATATTAATGAATTTAAAAATTGGCTATGGATTTATATTAAAAACTGTTTTTTATGAGCTATTGCTATATTATTTTGTAAACTAAATAGTTTGATTTCTAGGTAGTGATATGGCCAGAAGCATTTTATTGTTTGCTGAAGGGCAACCATTAGGTAAAAAGGGATTGGACTGGTTGAAAATACAGTTGGTAAATCTCACTGGTTTTAAAAAGAGGTTTGTCATCACTTGTTTGAAATTAAAATAAATTAGAATAACAACACCATTTTTGAATTTAATCATCAAGGTTGACTTTATTTACTTTGAAGAATTTTTAGTTTTAACCTCAGTTTTTATTTTGAAGTGTATCAATTGATTCTGAAGTAGCCGAATGAGTTTCAAACTTGATAACCCATTTTCACAGGGCTCCTCATCATGAGCGTTTAGAATATGCTAATGAACTTATACGGGATAATACTATTTTTGCTTCAGCTGAGTGCCCAAATGAGGTAAGATTATTTACTTTGCCATTAAATACAGAATTTCTTTAATAACTTTTTCGCTTAAAGTAATAGGTTGTCATTTTTGCTTCATCTTAATAAAATCGATGGGTGTTTCTTTTAAATAGTTTTCATGAAACTATTGGTAACTGTCATTGTCTGACCTTCAACAAAGGAATACCAATTTTGCATGCGCTGTCACTTTTTATTTTTCATTTCAAACTGTCGATTTTCTTTACTAAGCAGTCTAACGTTTAAAAATTCAGTACTCTAATATTTATCAAACTCTCTTGATCTTAATTTATATTACCTCTTGGACAAACGTAAACTTTCTAAAAAATCCTTTGGAATTTTTTTTCTAAAATGTTTATGAATCCCATTTATAATATTTTATAATTATCTATGTTTTTTGAGATATTTTACTAATTCAAAATTCAACTAACTATAAATGCAGCTATTTCTCAATGACCATTTTCGCATCAAACAGGAAACATGGTGGATGACTTCCGACAAACCATGGCAAACATTGGCCTGTTGTAAAGAATTATCCAATGCTTTGAAGCACCCGAACCCAGAAGAGTACGTTTCCCACTTCCCGATTCACCAAGACGGTTCTTGCAACGGTTTGCAACATTACGCAGCATTGGGTAGGGATGAATTGGGAGCAATTGAGGTGAATCTTCATCCTTCAGATGCTCCACAGGATGTTTATAGTGGAGTATCAGCCTTAGTAAGTGACAAGTTTGTAATTTCTAAATCATTTATGGATAAATACAAGAATTACAATAGAACCACCGAGTAAATTTATCGTGTAAATGTGCACTCATTTGGACTATATATTAGCAGAATTTTGAAGCAATTTTTACTGGACCAAAATTGCTTGTTATAGATGGTGAACTGATTTTATTCAAGTGTGTTAATGAATGTCAATTTTAATAGATTTTTTAGCTTCAATTAATATTTCAGTAGTTTCCATCTCGGTTTTCTTATTCAGTGTTCCCACGGTCATTGAAAGTCATTAAAAGTGCTTGATATTTTTGAACTTGTTTTCAAGGCCTTGAAAGTGCTTGAAAATGCATAGAGATACTTAAAAGTCCTTAATTTTTGTGAATGTTGTAACAACTGCAAAAGTTATAAAAATACAACTCGAACTTGCTATCCCCGCGTGACCACTACTTATCTGCATCGTATTGGAATTCTCTGACATATTTGTACTACGCATCCACCAACTTGTAACTTTTTTGATAGAATATACTTTATTAAAAATTTATATGTAGACATGATGTCTAAAAACAAATTTTCAAAGGTCCTTAAAAACATTAGTTAGGTCCTTGAAAGTCATTGAAAAGTCATTGATTTTCTTTCTGTGATTTGAGTGGGAACCCTGTTATTGGAAAATTTGTTTTCTGGAAAATTTTTATGTTAGCACAAACTAAAAAAAATGGTGGTTATTGGCATTGAACATTTAAAAAGCAACCAATCGTTTAAAAAAAGCCTCTCGATTTTCGGATACAAATCCAGGGACAAAGACTGATAGTTGGGGGGAGGGGAGAGACTGTTCCTATCTAAGAAAATGGTTATCTAAATGTTCAATAATATCTGAATATTACTCTAACTATTTTCGCCTCATAATTATTATTTACATAAGACTTTTTGAGCTATTGAAAACAAAGCCTTTTAGTGGGTTGTGGTAACCGTAAGCGAAATTAGAAGGGGCTCCTAGCATTGTTTTATATTTATCCTTTCTACTACTAAAGGTAATGTTGTTTGTTTATATATAAACATGCAAGTGCTATGGTAGAATATAATATAACAAAAAAAAAAAGTTTTTAATATGAATCTTGTATATGCATTGCCAATATTTATATTTATTAAAAATCCACTGTTTCTGTTGCCAGCGTGTGCTTGGAGTTGGCATCTAATTTTAAATATTAAAAACATCTCCATCTGCAAAATATACAGAAAACTACCTTTCAAAATTTATTCATTAAAAATGAATGTAAATTTATGCACTCACATCCAAATATCCTTTATTTATTCTGATTAAAACAATTTTATTATTTATTTATTAAAACAACTTTGGCTACAGGAAAAAGTTTCTTAATGATCAGTTAAATGCTATTTCAGCATGATTGGATAACGGCAAGTTGGTTTATTAGTATTCCATAAAAGAGACCTTTTAGTGAGTGACAGCCGTCAAAATTTGATAGAATGCATTGTCATCAACATCAAATCTATCTGCCAAGTTTCAGCCTGATTGGATGACAAAAAGGGGGTTAATTAAGCCTCCGCAAATTTGCCTGCCATCGACATACCCAGCCAACTAACTGTCCACCTCCATACAAAAACACAAAATCGAAGTTTATATAAAGGATTTAAAAATAGAGTACGATTTCATTGAAAAATACTGCACAGATGTTATATGCCGAAATATTTTTTCTTTTAATATTTTCTTTTATGTATGAACACCTTTCTGTTTAAATGGTAGTCTTATTTTTTTTTTAAATACATTTTAATAGGTAGAAAGAGAAAGGCAGAAAGATGCTGATAATGGAGTAGAAGTGGCAAAAGCACTAGAAGGTTTTGTAAGGCGAAAGGTAATAAAGTTAATTATAAAATGAATTCCTTAAAAAGCTATATTTGTTTAATTTTTTTAAATAATCTTAAATGCATTATACAGTGTACTAATCTTGTTAATGTTACAAAGTAAAGTTTTTAAAGTTGTCTATGTTAACACAAATTCTTATTAAATAAATAGGTGATTAAACATCTAATACAGTATTAAAACATGGTTTTTAAATATTATTTAAAAATTAATTATTGTGGTAGAAATTTAAAAACTTCATGGTTTATATAAATTTGCGGTCTTTTATTTTTATGATTCATAATGATCGTAATTTTTTTATTTTTTTTTATTTTATAAAATTTGTTTGATTAATTGTTTTAAATTTGTTTTCATAAAGGTTTTGCTTGTTTATTGTTTTTAAACTTACTGTTCACTAGTATATTTTTTCAGTCAAAAGAAATCCAAGAAAGGAGTTTATTTTATTTTTCAATTATTCCTTTAAACCTTTTTTTTAAAAAATGTTGCTCCAAAGTCAGGTTATGTGGATTTTTAACTGTTGCAATATTGAATTACAAATTTTTTTTAGCAAAAGTACTAAACTTGTTTACTTAGAATCTGTTTATATAGTTGTATTTTTATAAACAATTTATATGATTCTATTGTTGAGTAAAACAATTTTTTGTCACCATGTGCCTTAGGTTGTGAAGCAGACTGTTATGACATTTGTGTATGGTGTGACAAAATATGGTGCAAAATTGCAAATCTTAAAACAGCTTAAAGATATGCCTGAGTTCCCTGAAAAGTATTACCACGAAGGGGCTGTTTATTTAATGAAAAAGATATTTTTCAGTATAAAAGAAATGTTCACTGCCACTCAAGAAATTCAGGTACATGTATTTTGAATTTGTGTGTTGTAATAGTTTAAATTATTTATTTCAATGGACATTTCCCACATTTTTTAGAAATGAGTGAAATTAGTTAACATTTAGGAAGAATTTCTTTCTGATTCCAAATATTCAAACAAAAGTTCTTTAAAAAAAATAGTTATTTAATTAAATATTAAGAAAAGAAAATGCCCCGAAACCAGTCTGATCAAAACACTACGCTATATCTGTGACCTCATGACATCCTTCCATTCTCTATGGTTATTGTGAGGTTTCTGCCAAATAGTTGGTATTGGTTTGGTAGACAGTTGCCATGTCCCGTACAGGTTGGCACGATTTGTGAGAAACTTGCAAAACTGGTTTCCACTGATGCGTTTCAAGCCAAGTTGTTTCAGATCAAGTTACATCACATTCTATTCTAGCTGAATGAATTGTTTTCTCGCCTAAGTCTTACAGGTGAACTTAGGTTGCAAATTTAAAAGAAAAAATTTAAAAAAAGCACAGTGAGCAGAAATTTTTGTGTTTATGGTCTTTTTCAAACATTTAGAATTGAAGAAATTAAAAAAATGCTGGAATTGTCCATTATGCTCACTTTTGTTAGAATTGTTACTTTGAAAAGTGCATGGAAAACTTTTCAATTATGTTTCAATCGATGTAAACTTTTTCTTTTTTTTTACAGAATTTTAAAGATTTGTGGGTATTTTACAGGCTTATAAAAATTTAGTGTTATAGAAAAAGACATTTATATACATATACAAAAATTTATTTTCAAGCAGTGATAAGCAGATACCCCTGGCAATTTTTTTATTTATCTTTTTTGTGGAAACTTTGATATAAGAGATTTAAAAATGTATGCTTGGGGGGGGTATTTTTTTACTTGCAATGTGAATTATTATTCCTGATGTTTTTTATTGGATCAAATTTTTCTTCTATTTTTTAAGTTTAAAATGGCATTGTCATAAGTATCTAAACCACTTTGTTTGCTTTTTGTTACTAGTGAATAAATTTAATTCCTCTAGATTAATTTTTAACTCCTGCTTGTTTTGTTTCTTTTGAAATGTCACTCTTTTTTGATGAAATAGAAATTATGTGTATTGATATATTTCACTGGGAGAGATGCCTACTTTTTTAATGATTTTCTGTTGGTTTTTACTGTCATTCTTTGAAACCTACGGAAAAGACCTACGTGAAATATCTTTTCCAAGGGTCGCATTTTCCCTAATATTCCTTAAATTTTTGTTTCACCCTAAATTCCTAAAGTTGTACTTATTTTTCGCTAATTCCTAAAAAAAAATTTAAAACCCAGAAAATTCTCCGACTTTCCACCAAAACCGTTTGATGTTCCTCTAGAAGAGAAAATCTTTTATAACATTTTAACTATTCAAATTTTAATTACTGACAAACAATTTTGAATTGTACATAAATTCATGTTAGTTGAGTTTGTAGTTAAACTCATGTTAAAGTAGAAGCAATATTTTTTTTTATGTACTTTGAATGTTGCTTAAAAATTAAATTAGTGAATTTAATTAAATTTGCATGTTTGTTAAATTAGTATAATTTTTTGAATATATAACTATTGTTTTGCTAAAAAGTTATTTGACATTCAATTTTTTTTAAATTGGCAGTTTTTGACCGGTATTGAAATAAGCTTTGGAAATAATATGTCTGTGTTAGCTTCTGTTCTCTTTGAAAGGAAAATCCCTAAATTTTCTGGAATTATTCCTAATTTTTATGGAATTATCTCTAAAATGTTTGAAATTATCCCCAAAATTCCCACCTAAATTTTTTAGAAAAATCACTGTGTGCACTGCTTTTCCCAATACTCTTGAAATTCATCAATGCTTTTGCTATTGCTGATATTTCAGTAGTTTTTGCAGATTGTTAAGCTGATGATCAGTTGCTATTGTATCTCGTACCCATACATCATAATGTAAGAATATTGGCCTATTAGCCTTGGGTAAGCCGTAAAAATCCATTGAAAAGTTGCCATCTTAGCCTTGGTATAGAAATAATACAACTAATATTCAACCCGGTTTTTTTATTTAAATTTTAGGATTGGTTTACCGATTGTGCCGAACAAATAACAAGAGTTTCTGGCGATACTTTGGAATGGGTAACTCCTTTGGGCTTGCCAGTGATTCAGCCGTATCATAGGGAAATAGATATGAGAAGCAATATTATTTTACCAGAAGTAAGTCAACATTTTAGTAGGCATATTTATTTCCCGCAAACATACTGGAGTAACACAAGTTGAATATACCTTTACTGTTATAGGGGAAGCAGTCTGCAGGAAAGTACACGAGCTCATGCGAACCTTATCAGTAAGTATTAATATTATTATTTAATCTCATCATCATTATTAACAACTAAATCCCCTTTTCTCCATTCCACTCGACTAGTAACCTTTTGTTTCCAGTTAGTAATTCCCACACACTTCCAATCCTCCTTGACCTGGTCATTCCATCCAATTCTTGGTCTTCCTTTCGGTCTAGATCCGCTAGGGTTTTCTTTTACAGGATGACAATTTTCCTCCTTTTCGGTTTTTTATATAACATTTTCCTCCTCTCTGTCCCTGTTTTGAGGATCCACATTTTTCTGATCTGAACCAGTTTTTCCTGCAAAAAGTATACTTTTCCTCTTGTCTAAACAAAAGATTTTCCCTCTTAGCTCCCCTTTCCTCCCAGATTACTTCACTAACTCCTAATATTTGAAATGTAATTATTATATGGTATGAGAAATTTCATTGTATCGTTAAAATTATTAAATCATCCTTCCTGCATACTTTTTTTGTTGAATTTTTGTGTATTCTTTCTGCGGGCTTTTTTAACGAATTTTTGGATTTCCTCCTTTTTGCTCTCTGATCACTCTCATCCCTGCTTTTAGAAGTCTTCTAGTTGTTCTACTTAAAGCGTATGCAGCTTTCGTTGCTGGCGGCGGGCCTCGATCGCAAGACCATTGGATCTCGAGACAGATACTTTACCGCTGTGCAAATGAGTATTCCAATGCACAGAAGCTTTAACTGTTATTTGAGCTCGCCACACAGCCTCCTCCCAGCGACGAAGGAGCGATACTATTGTACTGATCTGATCGGAGTTGGAGGTTTGGGATGCTAGTTGCATCGTGTGTGTCTGCTTGTTGCTGTGTTGCACGCGAATTGTGTCTGATCGCTTGTTGCGATGAAGTTTCTCCTTTCAGAATCGCCGATAGATGGCAGCATGATTCGTTTTAGTCTGGCTGTCACCAATAAAGCCTATGCAGCTTTCGTTGCGGGCGACGGTCCTCGATCGCGAGACCATTGGATCTCGAGACAGATACTTTACCGCTGTTTAAAAGAGTACTCCAATGCACAGAAGCTTTAACTGTTATTTGAGGTCGCCACATACTAGGCTCCGTTCTCTCTACATGGTGTAGCCATTGGATTCTCCTTATTTACGTGACTATATCCAATTTTTTGTAACAATCATAGGTTTCTTTATTTGTTCTAATTATCCATTCGTCATTTTTACATGCCGCTCCGAATATTCTTCTCAGTATCTTTATCTTCCATGCTCTCAACAACTCTTCATCGCACTTTCTCAAGTTCATCAGGGTTCATACGCCTCAGGGAAAACTCAGGGAAAATAAATCAACCTTAGAATCTCAGGGAAAAAAGAAAAATCCCCCCTGAAACCGGGAAAAAGTTGTTGTTCAAAGTGGTCACTGAACCGAGAAAACCTGGAAATCAGGGAAATGTCAGGGAGCTTTATGATTCTAGAACAAATCAGGGAAATGTCAGAGAATTTTTTAAATTTCATGAAAATCAGAGAAATTTAGTATTGTTTACTGTAACGGAATAATTTAAACTTTTCATTACCAGCAAAACTATTTAAAAAGAATTTGCATATTATCTCTTTAGCATTCATGTCCTACTTAATCAGGGTGTCTAGACATCTGGAAAACTTGAGGAAATTTGAAAAAAAGTTTGCCTTAAAATCAGGGAAATTTTTAGAAGTTTGTAAGGGAAATCAGGGATTTATCAGGGAACTTTTTTACCAGAATTTTGTGGCCACCCTGTTGCTACTCTGGAAAAAAAAATCTTACTCATTTGTTTAAACCTAACTCAAAGAATTGAAGTTACAGAATTATTTAATAACATAGACTTGAAGAAAATTATTCTCACAGAAAAATTACTTTTTTCGAGTTATCGGAAGAATTTGTGCAATCGAAGTTTGACTATATTTATATGGCTAAAAATAATTATCTCCGCGATGGAAAACTCAGAGAATTTTTTTTCTGAAAATGAGTATGAACCCTGTCCATATTTCAGAGCAATATAAAACAATTGGTCTAATTATTCAATCTCTTCCATTAAAAATTACATTGGCTTTGTAAAAAATACATATACAATTTTGTGCATTTGTTTCCATACGTAATGGCCTTCATATTGAAAACTACCTTAGGCCAACCTGCCATAATAATTATTCAATCTCTTCCATTAAAAATTACATTGGCTTTGTAAAAAATACATATATAATTTTGTGCATTTGTTTCCATACGTAATGGCCTTCATATTGAAAACTACCTTAGGCCAACCTGCCATAATAATTATTCAATCTCTTCCATTAAAAATTACATTGGCTTTGTAAAAAATACATATATAATTTTGTGCATTTGTTTCCATACGTAATGGCCTTCATATTGAAAACTACCTTAGGCCAACCTGCCATAATTTAATTTTAGAAGTCAGTTTAAATCTCATCTGCTGTAAATTAAAACTAAACTACATAAAAGACCGATAGGTGTATATTGTAGATTTACGTGAGGACGTAATCTACTTAATCGACGTAATCTCTAATTACGTACTTAAAGGAAAATAAATAAAAAAAGATCTTGCCTAACTATACTGTGTAATGCACAGATAGGTTTATGTTGGAAATTTGTATTAGCTACTAACTCAAATGAAAGTATAAAAAATTCATATAGCCAAATTGGCTAAAACTTACTGGAATAGTGTGAGGCAAAAAACAGTAAATTACTTTCCTTAAAATATAATTCATTTATAATTTAAAATGCATATAATCAGTCTAAATTTGCTTAAAACTTCATTTTTTACATTTTTGTATCTCAAAAATGTAAAATCAGTCTAAATTGGTATTTATCAATTCCTTTCATTGAGAAAAAGTAAAAATTAATTGTGTATCACACAAACCCTAATTAAATTGCGGTACCTATCTCACAAATGATTAAACTATCAAATTTCTTGACTTTTGCAACCCAGCTTAGTTATTAAATAGCGATAGGTTGCAGCTTCTTTAATTATTTTTATGGCATTATAATGCCCAACTCATGGCTAGGATACAGAATGCTTCTCTACAATGCAAAGGTACTCAGGATTGAGCTTCAGAAGGACTTAGCAGTTTTTCTTTTCAAATTGAATAGATACTACAGCAATCATGTTAGTCATGAGCAGTGGTAGAAGTGGCGAAAAAAAGGTGGGAGGGGGACGCCCAAAATTTGGGGACAAGTGCACCCATCCCCCTCCCCCACTTCCCTTCTCCCAACTTCAACCATAAATTTTATAAATTCGTAACTCATAATAAAACTATTAACTAGTAAAAAAATAATTTATACTTCTTAACATTAACATTAAACGAGGGTCCAACATTCATCGTTATTTTAATGAATATTCGGCGGTTTAATTTTTTTACTTGAAAGTAAGAAATAAAGTTAAGTAATAATTAAAGTTTTCAAGTGCAAAAATAAATAACCTTTTCATAGTATCACTACATTTAAAGGTTAATGTTATTTTTCATTAGTTGTTTTTAGGCGGATTGTAAAAGTGGGGGGGATGGATTTCAGTGTTTTTAAAAGTGGGGAGACGCATGGGTATTTTCTTGAAAAGTGGAGGGACGCGTCACCCCGCGTCTACCCTCACTTCTAGCACTGGTCATGAGAGTTGTCCTGGTTTTCTACCAGTCAAAATAAAAATGCAGGGTTGTTTCTTTCTCAAGGATCTCCTGGAATGTATTCTCCCTTCTCACATATAATAACTTATTGTATTACTGCTCAGTAATGCCCTAGTTTGCTAAAAAAAAATCACCAAATACGATAGTCAAACTCTGTTAACGCAAAGTCGATGGGGCCGCTGAAATTGTTCGCATTAACCAAATTTTGTGCTAAACGAATAAATTAACACTTAAGTTTTATGTACGGAGAACTGCTTTTACTTCAGGTTAAACAGGATTTCATGTTAAGTGATTTTGCGTTAATGGGTGAAGGATTATTGTGTGGTCTTTCTTTCTCCAGGGTTCCCACGGTCATTAAAAGTGCTTAATATTTTTGAACTTGTTTTCAAGGCCTTGAAAATGCTTAGAGGTGCTTAAAAGTCCTTGAAAATGCTTAGAGGTCCTTAAAAGTCCTTAATTTTTGCAGATGTTGTCCAACTGCAAAATTTATAAAAATTTCAAGTCGGACTTGCTATTTCTGCGTGACCGCCACTTATCTGCACTGTATCGGAATTTTCCGACGTATTTGTATTATGCGTCCACCAATTTGTAACTCTTTTGGTAGAATATACTTTATTAAAAATTTATATATCGATATAATGCCTGAAAACAAATTTTCAAAGGTCCTTAAAAACATTAATTAGGTCCTTAAAAGTCATTGAAAAGTCATTGATTTTCATTCTGTGATTTGAGTGGGAACCCTGTTCTCCCTCAACAACTCTTCATCACATTTTCTCAAAGTCCATGTTTAATATTAAACAATATGTCGAATGACATTTTTTAT
This sequence comes from Linyphia triangularis, assembly GCA_963978545.1. Classification (NCBI taxonomy): domain Eukaryota; kingdom Metazoa; phylum Arthropoda; class Arachnida; order Araneae; family Linyphiidae; genus Linyphia; species Linyphia triangularis. The sequence continues at coordinate 86,696,638 of OZ021728.1, forward strand.
TGTTTCTCACATTTATTTGTTTTAAGTGTAAACAATAATATTGTAAAAAATTTGTTTGAGCCTTGTGATAACAGGAAAAATTATCACTTGAAAATACAATCTCTCAATTTTATGTTTCAAGTTTTCAAACTGTAGTTCATGAATCTGTGTGCATCAGGTTTAAATCTGTTTTCTTGCCTGGTTTTAGTAATAGAAAAAATGCGAATATTTTTTAAATCGAAATTGATAAATGATCCAAATTAATTGATAGAACCGATTTTCCTATAGATTGTTAATTTCCTCAGAAATATCAATATATATACCTATAAACATAAGTCTATAGAGTGTTAATTTTCTTCAGCAGTATTTTAATTACACATTGTTATCCTTGTTGCTGTAATCTTATTAGCAAAACATACTATATTCTTACTCTCATTTGGTTTCTCCTTATTTATTTTTTTTACAGATTGCCTAATATTCGAAAACAGAAGAATGGTTTTGCCCCAAATTTTATTCATTCTTTGGATGCTAGTCATATGATGTTAACTTCATTGTTCTGTCAAAGGTATGCATATTTTGTGTTATCTATGTGTTTCAATATCTCTGCAAATTTGTAACTTTATTTTGGATTAATGCTGTATATTATAAGCCACTAATACATAAAAACAAGTAACTTGACTGTGTTAAGGCAATCCAGGAAATGTTTCATTCATATCACTATTGCAATGTTTCTGAGACTTTAAAATATTACTGTTATATTCCTGCTACATCCTTCGGATGCTGCTGTGCTATCTGGGCACATAACTCTCATTATGAAATGTTTCACATTTATTCATGTTTCAAAGTACCGTTATAAAAGGGTTTTAATTTTAACCAAGCAGTATTATTTAATTGATTGTTTTTTTAAAATAGTTGATTGAGAGCAAATTTTAATAATTGTTTAGAGTTACACTGTATTAAAAAGATAATTGAATCAAACTTAGTTTCCTTTATGTTAAAGAAAATAGCCTGTAAATTATTGAACAAGATTAATTAAATTACCTTCTAATCATAAATAAAGAGCTCACAAATGGATTTAATGAATGTACTTTATAATAAAATTCACTTATTCGTATCGTTGTCAAAGATATATTCCATTTCAAATATTTTTTTTACTGACTTGCAAATTGATAATTTTAAATTTACTTCTGTGCACCTTTAAATTAATAATTTTAGAAAACAATTGTAATACTCTTAAAGTTTGTACTTTTTACTCTCTTTTTATAGTTTTAGGCATCTATTTAAGCATGATTTTAGTAAGCTATGACAAAACATAAATTTATAAGTTTTAATATTAAATATAAATTCATAAGTTTTTAAATTATTATCGACAGTATGGAGTAATTTAGATCAACTCCAATAATATTACCTTACAGCTATGGAAAATTATAAGGGTATTGTTATTTATTTTAAATGACAATCCTATTATAAGTTTTTTTATTATTATTAATTTTAATGCCATTAATTTTACCAAGTTGGTTTATTTGTCTTATAATCAACTAACTCATTATTTAAAAAAAAATGTGTCTTTATTGTATGCATATATAATTTCTACTAATTGAATAAGTGGCATTGCATGTCCAAAGTGAATTTTGCACCATAAGGGTACAATTAGAAACTTCGGCTTTGGACAGACATGCTTATTTGTTCTTCAAAATAGTTTGATTCGTTAATAAAATCAATTTTGGTGAATTTCTTTGCCCTATTTAAAGCATTTTCTTACAGGAAAGGTATTACTTTTGTATCTGTTCACGACTGTTACTGGACCCATGCTAGAAGTGTGGAAATATTGAATAAGGTTTGTTGAACTTTTAAAAAGCATTTCAATCCCACTTTTCAATTTTATCGTTTTTATTATTTCATAATTATATACTTTCCTTTTGGTACTTTTTAGATTTGTCGAGAGCAGTTTGTTTCGTTGCACAAGGAACCAATTTTGGAAGACTTGTCTGCTTTCTTTTTAAACAAATATGCTCGAGTAGTAGATGAGTAAGTTTACTTTAACTTGTTTTTCTTAAATAGGGTATTAATTCCCTCCTTCAGATCTTGAAGTAAGAATTTTGTACTTATATAGAATTTTTTCACGCATGTTTGTCTAGAATTGCAGAGGTCGCATTCAACCTAAAATTCCTTAAATTTTTGTTTCTCCCCAAAATTCCTAAAATTGTACTTAAATTTTTCATTAATTCCTTTAAAAAAAATCAAAAACTTTAAAAATTCACCGCTTTTTCTCCAAACCCAGATAATCCTACAAAAGAGAAAATCTTTTCTGGGATTTTAATTTTATTACTTATTAATTTTTTTTTAAATTTGGTAGTTTTAATTTTGTACTTATATAGAATTTTTTCATTCATGTTTGTCTAGAATTGCAGAGGTCGTATTCAACCTAACATTCCTTAAATTTTTGTTTCTCCCCAAAATTCCTAAAATTGTACTTAAATTTTTCAATAATTCCTTTAAAAAAAAATCAAAAACCTCGAAAATTTACCGCTTTTTCTCCAAACCCAGATAATCCTCCAAAAGAGAAAATCTTTTCTGGGATTTTAATTTTATTACTTATTAAATTTTTTTTAAATTTGGTAGTTTTAATTTTGTACTTATATAGAATTTTTTTCACGCATGTTTGTCTAGAATTGCAGAGGTCGCATTCAACCTAAAATTCCTAACATTCCTTAAATTTTTGTTTCTCCCCAAAATTCCTAAAATTGTACTTAAATTTTTCAATAATTCCTTTAAAAAAAAATCAAAAACCTCGAAAATTCACCTCTTTTTCTCCAAACCCAGATAATCCTCCAAAAGAGAAAATCTTTTCTGGGATTTTAGTTTTATTACTTATTAATTTTTTTTTAAATTTGGTAGTTTTAATTTTGTACTTATATAGAATTTTTTCACTCATGTTTGTCTAGAATTGCAGAGGTCGTATTCAACCTAAAATTCCTAACATTCCTTAAATTTTTGTTTCTCCCCAAAATTCCTAAAATTGTACTTAAATTTTTCAATAATTCCTTTAAAAAAAAATCAAAAACCTCGAAAATTTACCGCTTTTTCTCCAAACCCAGATAATCCTCCAAAAGAGAAAATCTTTTCTGGGATTTTAATTTTATTACTTATTAAATTTTTTTAAAATTTTGTAGTTTTAATTTTGTACTTATATAGAATTTTTTTCACGCATGTTTGTCTAGAATTGCAGAGGTCGCATTCAACCTAAAATTCCTAACATTCCTTAAATTTTTATTTCTCCCCAAAATTCCTAAAATTGTACTTAAATTTTTCAATAATTCCTTTAAAAAAAAATCAAAAACCTCAAAAATTCACCTCTTTTTCTCCAAACCCAGATAATCCTCCAAAAGAGAAAATCTTTTCTGGGATTTTAGTTTTATTACTTATTAATTTTTTTTTTTAATTTGGTAGTTTTAATTTTGTACTTATATAGAATTTTTTCACGCATGTTTGTCTAGAATTGCAGAGGTCGTATTCAACCTAAAATTCCTAACATTCCTTAAATTTTTGTTTCTCCCCAAAATTCCTAAAATTGTACTTACATTTTTCAATAATTCCTTTAAAAAAAAATCAAAAACCTCGAAAATTCACCGCTTTTTCTCCAAACCCAGATAATCCTCCAAAAGAGAAAATCTTTTCTGGGATTTTAATTTTATTACTTATTAAATTTTTTGAAAATTTGGTAGTTTTAATTTTGTACTTATATAGAATTTTTTCACGCATGTTTGTCTAGAATTGCAGAGGTCGTATTCAACCTAAAATTCAAAACATTCCTTAAATTTTTGTTTCTCCCCAAAATTCCTAAAATTGTACTTAAATTTTTCAATAATTCCTTTAAAAAAAAATCAAAAACCTCGAAAATTCACCGCTTTTTCTCCAAACCCAGATAATCCTCCAAAAGAGAAAATCTTTTCTGGGATTTTAATTTTATTACTTATTAAATTTTTTGAAAATTTGGTAGTTTTAATTTTGTACTTATATAGAATTTTTTCACGCATATTTGTCTAGAATTGCAGAGGTCGCATTCAACCTAAAATTCCTAATATTCCTTAAATTTTTGTTTCTCCCCAAAATTCCTAAAATTGCACTTAAATTTTTCAATAATTCCTTTAAAAAAAAAAAATCAAAAACCTCGAAAATTCACCGCTTTTTCTCCAAACCCAGATAATCCTCAAAAAGAGAAAATCTTTTCTAGGATTTTAATTTTATTACTTATTAAATTTTTTTTAAATTTGGTAGTTTTAATTTTGTACTTATATAGAATTTTTTCACGCATGTTTGTCTAGAATTGCAGAGGTCGTATTCAACCTAAAATTCCTAACATTCCTTAAATTTTTATTTCTCCCCAAAATTCCTAAAATTGTACTTAAATTTTTCAATAATTCCTTTAAAAAAAAAATCAAAAACCTCGAAAATTCACCTCTTTTTCTCCAAACCCAGATAATCCTCCAAAAGAGAAAATCTTTTCTGGGATTTTAGTTTTATTACTTATTAAATTTTTTGAAAATTTGGTAGTTTTAATTTTGTACTTATATAGAATTTTTTCACGCATGTTTGTCTAGAATTGCAGAGGTCGTATTCAACCTAAAATTCCTAACATTCCTTAAATTTTTGTTTCTCCCCAAAATTCCTAAAATTGTACTTAAATTTTTCAATAATTCCTTTAAAAAAAAATCAAGAACCTCGAAAATTTACCGCTTTTTCTCCAAACCCAGATAATCCTCCAAAAGAGAAAATCTTTTCTGGGATTTTAATTTTATTACTTATTAAATTTTTTTAAAATTTTGTAGTTTTAATTTTGTACTTATATAGAATTTTTTTCACGCATGTTTGTCTAGAATTGCAGAGGTCGCATTCAACCTAAAATTCCTAACATTCCTTAAATTTTTATTTCTCCCCTAAATTCCTAAAATTGTACTTAAATTTTTCAATAATTCCTTTAAAAAAAAATCAAAAACCTCGAAAATTCACCGCTTTTTCTCCAAACCCAGATAATCCTCCAAAAGAGAAAATCTTTTCTGGGATTTTAATTTTATTACTTATTAAATTTTTTGAAAATTTGGTAGTTTTAATTTTGTACTTATATAGAATTTTTTCACGCATGTTTGTCTAGAATTGCAGAGGTCGCATTCAACCTAAAATTCCTAACATTCCTTAAATTTTTGTTTCTCCCCAAAATTCCTAAAATTGTACTTAAATTTTTCATTAATTCCTTTAAAAAAAATCAAAAACTTTAAAAATTCACCGCTTTTTCTCCAAACCCAGATAATCCTACAAAAGAGAAAATCTTTTCTGGGATTTTAATTTTATTACTTATTAATTTTTTTTTAAATTTGGTAGTTTTAATTTTGTACTTATATAGAATTTTTTCACTCATGTTTGTCTAGAATTGCAGAGGTCGTATTCAACCTAACATTCCTTAAATTTTTGTTTCTCCCCAAAATTCCTAAAATTGTACTTAAATTTTTCAATAATTCCTTTAAAAAAAAATCAAAAACCTCGAAAATTTACCGCTTTTTCTCCAAACCCAGATAATCCTCCAAAAGAGAAAATCTTTTCTGGGATTTTAATTTTATTACTTATTAAATTTTTTTAAAATTTTGTAGTTTTAATTTTGTACTTATATAGAATTTTTTTCACGCATGTTTGTCTAGAATTGCAGAGGTCGCATTCAACCTAAAATTCCTAACATTCCTTAAATTTTTATTTCTCCCCAAAATTCCTAAAATTGTACTTAAATTTTTCAATAATTCCTTTAAAAAAAAATCAAAAACCTCAAAAATTCACCTCTTTTTCTCCAAACCCAGATAATCCTCCAAAAGAGAAAATCTTTTCTGGGATTTTAGTTTTATTACTTATTAATTTTTTTTTTTAATTTGGTAGTTTTAATTTTGTACTTATATAGAATTTTTTCACGCATGTTTGTCTAGAATTGCAGAGGTCGTATTCAACCTAAAATTCCTAACATTCCTTAAATTTTTGTTTCTCCCCAAAATTCCTAAAATTGTACTTACATTTTTCAATAATTCCTTTAAAAAAAAAATCAAAAACCTCGAAAATTCACCGCTTTTTCTCCAAACCCAGATAATCCTCCAAAAGAGAAAATCTTTTCTGGGATTTTAATTTTATTACTTATTAAATTTTTTGAAAATTTGGTAGTTTTAATTTTGTACTTATATAGAATTTTTTCACGCATGTTTGTCTAGAATTGCAGAGGTCGTATTCAACCTAAAATTCAAAACATTCCTTAAATTTTTGTTTCTCCCCAAAATTCCTAAAATTGTACTTAAATTTTTCAATAATTCCTTTAAAAAAAAATCAAAAACCTCGAAAATTCACCGCTTTTTCTCCAAACCCAGATAATCCTCCAAAAGAGAAAATCTTTTCTGGGATTTTAATTTTATTACTTATTAAATTTTTTGAAAATTTGGTAGTTTTAATTTTGTACTTATATAGAATTTTTTCACGCATATTTGTCTAGAATTGCAGAGGTCGCATTCAACCTAAAATTCCTAATATTCCTTAAATTTTTGTTTCTCCCCAAAATTCCTAAAATTGCACTTAAATTTTTCAATAATTCCTTTAAAAAAAAAAAATCAAAAACCTCGAAAATTCACCGCTTTTTCTCCAAACCCAGATAATCCTCAAAAAGAGAAAATCTTTTCTAGGATTTTAATTTTATTACTTATTAAATTTTTTTTAAATTTGGTAGTTTTAATTTTGTACTTATATAGAATTTTTTCACGCATGTTTGTCTAGAATTGCAGAGGTCGTATTCAACCTAAAATTCCTAACATTCCTTAAATTTTTATTTCTCCCCAAAATTCCTAAAATTGTACTTAAATTTTTCAATAATTCCTTTAAAAAAAAAATCAAAAACCTCGAAAATTCACCTCTTTTTCTCCAAACCCAGATAATCCTCCAAAAGAGAAAATCTTTTCTGGGATTTTAGTTTTATTACTTATTAAATTTTTTGAAAATTTGGTAGTTTTAATTTTGTACTTATATAGAATTTTTTCACGCATGTTTGTCTAGAATTGCAGAGGTCGTATTCAACCTAAAATTCCTAACATTCCTTAAATTTTTGTTTCTCCCCAAAATTCCTAAAATTGTACTTAAATTTTTCAATAATTCCTTTAAAAAAAAATCAAAAACCTCGAAAATTTACCGCTTTTTCTCCAAACCCAGATAATCCTCCAAAAGAGAAAATCTTTTCTGGGATTTTAATTTTATTACTTATTAAATTTTTTTAAAATTTTGTAGTTTTAATTTTGTACTTATATAGAATTTTTTTCACGCATGTTTGTCTAGAATTGCAGAGGTCGCATTCAACCTAAAATTCCTAACATTCCTTAAATTTTTATTTCTCCCCTAAATTCCTAAAATTGTACTTAAATTTTTCAATAATTCCTTTAAAAAAAAATCAAAAACCTCGAAAATTCACCGCTTTTTCTCCAAACCCAGATAATCCTCCAAAAGAGAAAATCTTTTCTGGGATTTTAATTTTATTACTTATTAAATTTTTTGAAAATTTGGTAGTTTTAATTTTGTACTTATATAGAATTTTTTCACGCATGTTTGTCTAGAATTGCAGAGGTCGCATTCAACCTAAAATTCCTAACATTCCTTAAATTTTTGTTTCTCCCCAAAATTCCTAAAATTGTACTTAAATTTTTCAATAATTCCTTTAAAAAAAAAATCAAAAACCTCGAAAATTCACCTCTTTTTCTCCAAACCCAGATAATCCTCCAAAAGAGAAAATCTTTTCTGGGATTTTAATTTTATTACTTATTAAATTTTTTGAAAATTTGGTAGTTTTAATTTTGTACTTATATAGAATTTTTTTCACGCATATTTGTCTAGAATTGCAGAGGTCGCATTCAACCTAAAATTCCTAATATTCCTTAAATTTTTGTTTCTCCCCAAAATTCCTAAAATTGTACTTAAATTTTTCAATAATTCCTTTAAAAAAAAAAATCAAAAACCTCGAAAATTCACCGCTTTTTCTCCAAACCCAGATAATCCTCAAAAAGAGAAAATCTTTTCTAAGATTTTAATTTTATTACTTATTAAATTTTTTTTAAATTTGGTAGTTTTAATTTTGTACTTATATAGAATTTTTTTCACGCATGTTTGTCTAGAATTGCAGAGGTCGCATTCAACCTAAAATTCCTAACATTCCTTAAATTTTTATTTCTCCCCAAAATTCCTAAAATTGTACTTAAATTTTTCAATAATTCCTTTAAAAAAAAATCAAAAACCTCGAAAATTCACCGCTTTTTCTCCAAACCCAGATAATCCTCCAAAAGAGAAAATCTTTACTGGGATTTTAATTTTATTACTTATTAATTTTTTTTTTAAATTTGGTAGTTTTAATTTTGTACTTATATAGAATTTTTTCACGCATGTTTGTCTAGAATTGCAGAGGTCGTATTCAACCTAAAATTCCTAACATTCCTTAAATTTTTGTTTCTCCCCAAAATTCCTAAAATTGTACTTAAATTTTTCAATAATTCCTTTAAAAAAAAAATCAAAAACCTCGAAAATTCACCTCTTTTTCTCCAAACCCAGATAATCCTCCAAAAGAGAAAATCTTTTCTGGGATTTTAATTTTATTACTTATTAAATTTTTTGAAAATTTGGTAGTTTTAATTTTGTACTTATATAGAATTTTTTCACGCATATTTGTCTAGAATTGCAGAGGTCGCATTCAACCTAAAATTCCTAACATTCCTTAAATTTTTATTTCTCCCCAAAATTCCTAAAATTGTACTTAAATTTTTCAATAATTCCTTTAAAAAAAATCAAAAACCTCAAAAATTCACCTCTTTTTCTCCAAACCCAGATAATCCTCCAAAAGAGAAAATCTTTTCTGGGATTTTAGTTTTATTACTTATTAATTATTTTTTTTTAATTTGGTAGTTTTAATTTTGTACTTATATAGAATTTTTTCACGCATGTTTGTCTAGAATTGCAGAGGTCGCATTCAACCTAAAATTCCTAATATTCCTTAAATTTTTGTTTCTCCCCAAAATTCCTAAAATTGTACTTAAATTTTTCAATAATTCCTTTAAAAAAAAAAAATCAAAAACCTCGAAAATTCACCGTTTTTTCTCCAAACCCAGATAATCCTCAAAAAGAGAAAATCTTTTCTAGGATTTTAATTTTATTACTTATTAAATTTTTTTTAAATTTGGTAGTTTTAATTTTGTACTTATATAGAATTTTTTTCACGCATGTTTGTCTAGAATTGCAGACGTCGCATTCAACCTAAAATTCCTAACATTCCTTAAATTTTTGTGTCTCCCCAAAATTCCTAAAATTGTACTTAAATTTTTCAATAATTCCTTTAAAAAAAAATCAAAAACCTCGAAAATTCACCTCTTTTTCTCCAAACCCAGATAATCCTCCAAAAGAGAAAATCTTTTCTGGGATTTTAATTTTATTACTTATTAAATTTTTTGAAAATTTGGTAGTTTTAATTTTGTACTTATATAGAATTTTTTCACGCATATTTGTCTAGAATTGCAGAGGTCGCATTCAACCTAAAATTCCTAACATTCCTTAAATTTTTATTTCTCCCCAAAATTCCTAAAATTGTACTTAAATTTTTCAATAATTCCTTTAAAAAAAAATCAAAAACCTCAAAAATTCACCTCTTTTTCTCCAAACCCAGATAATTCCTCCAAAAGAGAAAATCTTTTCTGGGATTTTAGTTTTATTACTTATTAATTATTTTTTTTTAATTTGGTAGTTTTAATTTTGTACTTATATAGAATTTTTTCACGCATGTTTGTCTAGAATTGCAGAGGTCGTATTCAACCTAAAATTCCTAACATTCCTTAAATTTTTGTTTCTCCCCAAAATTCCTAAAATTGTACTTAAATTTTTCAATAATTCCTTTAAAAAAAAATCAAAAACCTCGAAAATTCACCTCTTTTTCTCCAAACCCAGATAATCCTCCAAAAGAGAAAATCTTTTCTGGGATTTTAATTTTATTACTTATTAATTTTTTTTTTAAATTTGGTAGTTTTAATTTTGTACTTATATAGAATTTTTTCACGCATGTTTGTCTAGAATTGCAGAGGTCGTATTCAACCTAAAATTCCTAACATTCCTTAAATTTTTGTTTCTCCCCAAAATTCCTAAAATTGTACTTAAATTTTTCAATAATTCCTTTAAAAAAAAAATCAAAAACCTCGAAAATTCACCTCTTTTTCTCCAAACCCAGATAATCCTCCAAAAGAGAAAATCTTTTCTGGGATTTTAATTTTATTACTTATTAAATTTTTTGAAAATTTGGTAGTTTTAATTTTGTACTTATATAGAATTTTTTCACGCATATTTGTCTAGAATTGCAGAGGTCGCATTCAACCTAAAATTCCTAACATTCCTTAAATTTTTATTTCTCCCCAAAATTCCTAAAATTGTACTTAAATTTTTCAATAATTCCTTTAAAAAAAATCAAAAACCTCAAAAATTCACCTCTTTTTCTCCAAACCCAGATAATCCTCCAAAAGAGAAAATCTTTTCTGGGATTTTAGTTTTATTACTTATTAATTATTTTTTTTTAATTTGGTAGTTTTAATTTTGTACTTATATAGAATTTTTTCACGCATGTTTGTCTAGAATTGCAGAGGTCGCATTCAACCTAAAATTCCTAATATTCCTTAAATTTTTGTTTCTCCCCAAAATTCCTAAAATTGTACTTAAATTTTTCAATAATTCCTTTAAAAAAAAAAAATCAAAAACCTCGAAAATTCACCGTTTTTTCTCCAAACCCAGATAATCCTCAAAAAGAGAAAATCTTTTCTAGGATTTTAATTTTATTACTTATTAAATTTTTTTTAAATTTGGTAGTTTTAATTTTGTACTTATATAGAATTTTTTTCACGCATGTTTGTCTAGAATTGCAGACGTCGCATTCAACCTAAAATTCCTAACATTCCTTAAATTTTTGTGTCTCCCCAAAATTCCTAAAATTGTACTTAAATTTTTCAATAATTCCTTTAAAAAAAAATCAAAAACCTCGAAAATTCACCTCTTTTTCTCCAAACCCAGATAATCCTCCAAAAGAGAAAATCTTTTCTGGGATTTTAATTTTATTACTTATTAAATTTTTTGAAAATTTGGTAGTTTTAATTTTGTACTTATATAGAATTTTTTCACGCATATTTGTCTAGAATTGCAGAGGTCGCATTCAACCTAAAATTCCTAACATTCCTTAAATTTTTATTTCTCCCCAAAATTCCTAAAATTGTACTTAAATTTTTCAATAATTCCTTTAAAAAAAAATCAAAAACCTCAAAAATTCACCTCTTTTTCTCCAAACCCAGATAATTCCTCCAAAAGAGAAAATCTTTTCTGGGATTTTAGTTTTATTACTTATTAATTATTTTTTTTTAATTTGGTAGTTTTAATTTTGTACTTATATAGAATTTTTTCACGCATGTTTGTCTAGAATTGCAGAGGTCGTATTCAACCTAAAATTCCTAACATTCCTTAAATTTTTGTTTCTCCCCAAAATTCCTAAAATTGTACTTAAATTTTTCAATAATTCCTTTAAAAAAAAATCAAAAACCTCGAAAATTCACCTCTTTTTCTCCAAACCCAGATAATCCTCCAAAAGAGAAAATCTTTTCTGGGATTTTAATTTTATTACTTATTAATTTTTTTTTTAAATTTGGTAGTTTTAATTTTGTACTTATATAGAATTTTTTCACGCATGTTTGTCTAGAATTGCAGAGGTCGTATTCAACCTAAAATTCCTAACATTCCTTAAATTTTTGTTTCTCCCCAAAATTCCTAAAATTGTACTTAAATTTTTCAATAATTCCTTTAAAAAAAAAATCAAAAACCTCGAAAATTCACCTCTTTTTCTCCAAACCCAGATAATCCTCCAAAAGAGAAAATCTTTTCTGGGATTTTAATTTTATTACTTATTAAATTTTTTGAAAATTTGGTAGTTTTAATTTTGTACTTATATAGAATTTTTTCACGCATATTTGTCTAGAATTGCAGAGGTCGCATTCAACCTAAAATTCCTAATATTCCTTAAATTTTTGTTTCTCCCCAAAATTCCTAAAATTGTACTTAAATTTTTCAATAATTCCTTTAAAAAAAAAAAAATCAAAAACCTCGAAAATTCACCGCTTTTTCTCCAAACCCAAATAATCCTCCAAAAGAGAAAATCTTTTCTAGGATTTTAATTTTATTACTTATTAAATTTTTTGAAAATTTGGTAGTTTTTGCCGGTATTGAAACTTGCTTTGAAAAGAATGTCTGTGTTAGGAGCCCATGCAGGGTTCCCACGGTCATTGAAAGTCATTAAAAGTGCTTAATATTTTTTAACCTGGTTTCAAGGCCTTGAAAGTACTTGAAAATGCTTAGAGATCCTTAAAAGTCCTTAATTTTTGTGTATGTTGACCAACTTCAAAATATACAAAAATGCAACTCAGACTTGCTATCCCCCCTTGTCCGCCACTTATCCTCACTATATCGTAATTTTCTGACATATTTGTATTACACATACGCCAACTTGTAACTATTTTGGTAGAATATACTTTATAAATTTTTTTTATACAGACATGATGCCTGAAAACAAATTTTTAAAGGTCCTTTAAAACATTAATTAGGTCCTTAAAAGTCATTGAAAAGTCATTGATTTTCATTCTGTGATTTGAGTGGGAACCCTGCCATGTCAGCTTTAAAAGAAATATCACTAAATTTTTTTTTTTAAACTATCCCCAACATTTTTGGAATTACCGCTAAAATTCCTACCTATTTTTTTAAAAACTCACTGCGCCTGCTGTAATTAGCACAAGGCCTTTAAATAGCCTGCATATGCAGGGACATTAATATTTGATAGTATTCAGTTAAATAAAGGTAATAAATAAATTTGTAGTAACTTTAAAATGAATTTCATGCAATTTTCTGCATAATCTCAGTATGAGCATTCCATGCCTTTAGTATTTTCAAAATTTTCAACAAAGAAGTTTATTATAAAACTCCTGTTAACAGTATGAGTATCTAAACAAATATTATTTTTAGTAAAAATTGCAATTGTAAAGTATATGAATAAAATTTTTACGAGATAATTAATTGCTACAAGGACTATTCAATTAGTAATTAAAAAAATATATTCCTGACGAGAAATTAGAAATCACACTGTTCTTTTACGTTTTAGAAAACAAATATGCAGTAGAATCCCTCTTAACCAGCCTTCACTTAACCAGATCTTCAGTTTAACCAGCCAAGAATATTGAGTACAAAACATAGAAAAATACTATAAAATAACTTTTTAAAACAGAATACTTTTTCCTTGTGAAACAATGGCACATCCTTTTCAATTCACTCATTTCATAAACGGCGGTCATTTTCTCAAATCTATTTCTAAAGAAACTTGAGTCTTAGTTGATGCGAAGACTTCGATGCCCGAAACATGGGGCAGTAAGCGAGTGTTGACAACGATCTCCAGAAAGAGACTTAGTCGGATGACAACCCCATCGGGGCTGTCACTGATGTGGTTCAAGATTATGATGATGACACTGACTACAATGTCACATCCTCATATAATATACAGATCAGTTGAAAGCTTTGGAAACCCCTATCCATGTATTATGTGGAGCAGCAGATGTACATTGACATAATAGTGCTTTAAAAAAAATATGAGTAATCGAATCCTTCGCCTTCAGCAGAAGAAAGTCGCGGATATCTTAAGAGATGCCTCTTAATGAAATGTAATGTATAATATCGAAATTCTTACAGTACATTGATGCATTTGTTGCATTTTTCATTTAATTGTAGACTAAAAAAAATGCATCATTGCCAAATTTGTTTTCTGTTTTTTTAATCATTTGCTTTAACTGGCTTATCCTCTGCCCCATTTATGCCCATTACGAGGGAGTCTGTTGTACTTTATATATTACATTTTTCATTTAATTGTACACACAAAAAAAGGCATCATTACCAAATTAGTTTTCGGTTTTTTTAATAATTTGCTTTAACTGGCTTATCCTCGGCCCCATTTATGCCGATTACGAGGGAGTCTGTTGTACTTTATATATTACATTTATTACATTTTTCATTTAATTGTACACACAAAAAAAGGCATCATTACCAAATTAGTTTTCTGTTTTTTTAATCATTTGCTTTAACTGGCTTATCCTCTGCCCCATTTATGCCGATTACGAGGGAGTCTGTTGTACTTTATATATTACATTTGTTACATTTTTCATTTAATTGTACACACAAAAAAAAGCATCATTACCAAATTAGTTTTCTGTTTTTTTAATAATCTGCCTGGCTTATCCTCGGCCCCATTTATGCCGATTACGAGGGAGTCTGTTGTACTTTATATATTACATTTGTTACATTTTTCATTTAACTGTACACACAAAAAAAGGCATCATTACCAAATTAGTTTTCTGGTTTTTTTAATCATTTGCTCTAACTGGCTTATCCTCGGCCCCATTTATGCCGATTACGAGGGAGTCTGTTGTACTTTATATATTACATTTGTTACATTTTTCATTTAATTGTACACACTAAAAAAGGCATCATTACCAAATTAGTTTTCTGTTTTTTTAATCATCTGCTTTAACTGGCTTATCCTCGGCCCCATTTATGCCGATTACGAGGGAGTCTACTCTACTTTATATATTACATCAACTGTCAATAATTAATGTAAACATCTCATTGCCCATTTCTTTAAAAAAAAAATTCAAATATAATTTTCAATTTAGCTTTTAAAAAAAATCAAAATTGATAGTTTATTTAATTTTAGGGCTGTTCAAAGAAACAAGTTGAAAGAAAAATCTACAGCTAGGCTGAAGTTACGAGATGTATTAAGCACTGTGCCTAAAAAAGGTATTATTTGTTTTTTATTAATCTTAATCTGATGAGGATTTTGTGAGCTTCATCAGAATTCATTTATAGTAAATCTTATTCCTTCTTAAAACACTAGAGAAGAGGGGGTGAGGATGTATTGTCACTTCCATTACAATCTTGACATACCACAATTCGAGATATTTATTTTATGCATAGGAATAATTCATTAAATTTAAATTATGTCAAGAAATATATGAACTTTTAATAGTATTTCTTGTAATGTCAGTCTATCTTTGCTCCATATATAGAACTAATGCTTTATGTATTCGACCACTACCAGAGTATTGCATTGAAGCACGAGCAATTATCAGCTAGCGTATAATTTTAATTTTTTTAATAAATATTATTGCATTTGAAAGTATAGTTATAAAGGCTTCAAATTTGTTTAAATAAATTTTTATTATGCCTGTTATCAAATTTCATATACTTCAAAGCAATATAGCAGATATTATAGTCGAAAAAATTAAGCATTCAGTCTATAGAGCGGGGATAAAGTGACATTCCCTCCTAAGTTAAAATATGGAAATGACTGTATCTAAAACCAGCCATTGAACTCTATTAAGTTAATTATTTAAGAATACAAATATTTATCAAGGTATGAGTAATTTAATATTACAAAGAAAATTGTGTTTTATTGAAATGCATCCAACTCTCTATAATATAACTCTCTTTTTGCTATCTTTATGAACTTCTAATTACATTTAATTTTAGGTACGTTCGATTTGGACAAAGTATTGGATTCTGAATATTTTTTCAGTTGATCTGGAAATAATTACTACTACCTTACAATATTGAATGACATATTTGTAGATACCAATCATTAGAATTTTAAATACCCATTCCATCTTTGTAAATGTGTAAATAAAAGACGTTTAAAAGACATGTCTCATCAGTACTATTCTTATATTCACATAAAAAATTTTTTTAAAAAATTGCGTTCTTTCTCAAGATTTAAATTGGATTAAGATTTTGTATGTCTGGTTAGTTTCTACTATTAACAACCTATTTTTGTGCACAATAATAACTAACTAGGCTTGGGACCTACATCTTAATATGGATTCCAAACCACAATGAACATCCATACCCAACTCAGAATTCCAACTTGGTATGCAAGATTTTGTAGGTTTAATAAATTGTATTGAAATGCTAAGAGAGTTAAACCAACTAATCAACTTATGAAATAATCATGAATATATAATTTATCAGGTTTTATGAATTACTACTGATAATAATTAAGAAATTCTTATATATTCCTGTTTTTTTCATTCCTATATTTTTGATTAATTTCATTATGTAAAAAAAAAAAATTCTCTGCCTCCACCAATATATAAAATCTGTTTATTGATGTATTAAAGCTTTTAAGGCTTCTTTTTCCCTAAAAAAAAAAATTAAAAAAAAAAAAAAATAATAATAAAAAATAAAAAAAACTGGAGAGAGAAAGGATTGAGTAAAACTTAATTTTTTTACTGTAATGTTTAAATTTATTGTATCCTCTTTCATAAAAAGAGCAAACACATTTTAAAAGTATATTGCAATTTATAAATGTATACTTCAAATATTGACACCACAAATTTAACCAGAGGATTGATGTAGTTCAAGTATTTTAATTTTGAATCCAATGGAGAGTAATTTTAGAAAAATGTCAAAACACGAATTCTATTGTCGCAAGTTATATAGCTTGAAAACATTTCGACAGAACCAAGTTTCTTGTTCTTCCACTTGGGAAAAATGTAGATACCATTTGGCACTGACACTGTACTAAAAAAACTGGCAATTGAAATGGATTTAATCAAGTTATTTGGGCACAAAGCTCTTCAAGACAGTATATATTTTTGGATTGACTACATACAATTTAAAAACTGAGACTTACTAAGCAGACTAAAGTATTAGGCGTTTTTTTTTTTTTTTTTTTTTTTTTTATAGCAGCAATCAGATATTTAGCCTGTATCTAAATACAGTCAATATTTAGATAAAGATTAAAATCAAATATCTGCAAAAAAAACCTAGTCCTTAGATTTTCTTGAACATGTAATTATTTTCTGTTACATGTATCTAATTATTGAAAATCAGGCTTTTTTTATTTCTTACTAATTACAGTTTTTCACTCGCTGTGTGTTCAATTAATGATCCAGTGAAAAAACAATCAAAGTAAAAAAAAATATATATATAATTTCAAGTTGGTATTTATATACCATTAAGCCTTTATTTTAATTTTAAAAGATAACATTCTGAAACCCGCAGTTTTGCCAATCTTGGCTCTTGTGCCATTAAAATCCATTATGAAATCCAGATATGAATAATCAACAGTCGTGATACACTATCACTACATACAGAATGAATACAAGATCACTTGAGCCTAAACTTTAAATGTAGGTTTTTTCCAAAAATGACCTTTTTTGATTTGATTGTTTTCCCCCAGCTTCCTTTAAATGATAAGCACAAAAAAATGTAACTAATTCATAGAGAAATACCTAAAAATGAGGCAACTTTTGGAAAATTTTACTAGCTTAGAGGTATAGCACAAAAGTTGCTACGAGTTCGATTCATCGTAATGGTGATCACCTTCTGTTTTTAGATTCTATCTTGTGCATTGCTCATCAAACTGCATGTTAAGAATTGTTCAGGTTTTCTCCAAAATGTGATATTCTCTCTTAAGTCCCGCCAGAAGACGTCTTTTTCAGTTGGAGAAAATCTTGGATGTTTCTAAATGCTTACTGGATTGTTAAATTAATGAGTACATAAAAAACCTATTATACTGTTGCAACACAAGAATTAAGTTAAAGGGCGTTTTTTTTTTTTTTTTTTTTTACTCTATTGGGATTATATTATATTCAAAATTAAAGAGTAATGGATCTCTTAATTATTTTAGAATTTTGCTAAAACGAAAAGCTCAATAATTTAGCTTTTTTCCTAAAAATTTTTGTATTCTAGCTTAAACACTGTTGCAACGATAGTTAAAATTATTTAAAATAAAACCAGACGATAAAATTAATTACGGAAGTTTTCACAATGAATGATTTTATTTAGCACACATAAATATGAATATGATTCGAAAGAGTATATAAGTACAATTCACAGTTGATGAAAGAAACAGCATCAAAAGAACACTTGAATCCTTAACTACCAAGATAAAAACCAAAGCAGTGTAACAACTTTTGGTATAGAATTAGGTACTTTGAGAACAGTTTATAAATTTCAACAAAGAGAATTTTCCTTTCTCAATTTATGATATGGTATGCTTAATAGATAAGGTATCTGAAAAAGTAATAGAGGGTTCATTTCTTTTGCTATTAGTACAAGGCATCCCTTTTACAAATATGCGATTAAAATAGGAAATCGTAAAGATAGAACTTGCTTTACAAGGGTTATTTATTAAAACTTTTGTAAATTACTTTTTTCCCATTCTGGGGCTGTATAAAAATTAAAATTATCTAACTTTTAAAATAAAATTGTTCATGGAAATCGTACTGTTTTTGTACAATTCTACCTCTTATTTTAAGCATTTTTGTAATTTACACTGATGCCCTATCTTAAGAAGAAAAAGAAACCCTTCAACAACTTTTTAGAAAAACCTATACATCAATTTTTAAAAAATTACAGTTCAGAAGCTCTTATTTAGGGAAACATACTTTTCCAAAAAAAGATTTAAATTGCCTTTCTTGTAGAACAAAATTTTTACAGTTGGTTTTAAACTTAGTTGTCTGTTTTATACCATATCTTATTCATTGTTCAATTAGGTGCATTAATCATGAGGTTTTATATAATTTTATTAGTGGACGGAAACTACTGAAATAAAATTGTACTTTTTTTTAAACTGGTTATTCTATATTTCATAAATTAAGAGTATAAAATATTAAGGCACATGAAAATAAATATATGAAGTTGTGCCGATGGCATAAATACCAGCAAAAAAGTTACATTTTCAAATAAAAATTTAATTACTTAATGTATACTTGTTTTAAAACAAACAAGCAGATATTTGGGAAAAGAAAACCGCTATATTTTCTAATTTCACTATTCTCGCAACAATAAAATGATTGTTGAAAATTAGTTAAAAAAAAAAAAGAGAAAAGAAAAATAACTTTGGCAATTTTTTTATTTTTTTTCAAATATTCGCTTGGTATGATGCAAATAGATGATTTTATGTTTATGGGATTAAGCTCAAAAACAATGCTATGGTTGTTCGTTCACTAAATTTTTACAAAAAAAGTATTCAAGCAATTGAATTTTTTTATGCATATGTGTCTCATAGTCATAATTTATATTACTTTATTCACGATACAAATTTACGAGTTATGAATCCACTGCAATCAAACAGGCTCATTTTAGTAATTTAGTTGATTAAAGGGAGAAATAAATTTTTAATTATATAAAATAACTCGAGATAACAGTACACCAAAAACGTTCACTGGGGTTACAATAAATCTATAACTAAGCATTTAAAGTTAACTATTAAGTACTACTTTGCACAAAACAAACACCCAGTTTAACCCAAACAATACACACCAAAACGTTTCAAGAATAACTGTGAAGCATAGAGACGACCTATGCATTAACGTAATATACAGGCATGAAAGTAGGTGAACCTATACAATATATATATATATATTTCACAAATATTTAGTAAGGGAAATTTTTTAATTTTTATGTGTCAAACTCAACCGAGTCAAAATTCTTTTTTTCTCTTCCGAACCTAAGTATTAATTGGCTCGATCAATAAGCTTATAAGATGCATGAAGAATGATACTTAACAAATGGAATGTTTCACAATCACAGCCATTAAACTGGTTCTATTTTGTAAACCTTTTCCATTTGCCAAAATTTCCAGCATTTTTAACAGACTCCTTTCACTCTATTTTAATATTTTCTTTGAATTTCATATCATTCATTTAACCACTTACAAAAAAAAAGTTAAAGTAGAGATTCCACCTTTTGGAAGAACACTTTCATGCCTGAATATATGTTATTATGGGGTTACAAAGTCTAAAAATAGAGACCACACAAGACAAGTGCTGTAAGACAAATTGACTTCCAACATAGTTAATGGTTAGTTTACATTAAATACTAGGGTGCCCAGAGGGAAAACATTTTGAAGTTTTCTGATATTTCTCTGACAATTAAGGTTCTTCCCTACTTTAAAAAAAAATCCTAACGTAAACAGTTAAAAACTGAAATTAAAGAAAATTATTGCATGTGCACAAATATGTGAGCTTTTTTATAAACTTTTTTTTTTAAATATAAAAATTAATAGTACAGTAATTTTATTGAAGGTAATTACTTAATTAAATTACAGTACTTTTACTGAAAGAAAATATAACTTCTTATTCTTGTGAATTTTATTTAATCGTTTTGTTTTTAACTAATAAATGAAGAAAAAAAATTCCTTGGATTATTTCCTTTTTATAAAAAAATATTTTCTTGATTAGTTCCAAAATTGTCAAATTCAACGATATTTCCAGTACCATATTTATCAGGTTTCTGGACACCCAGTGCATCAAAACATATACACAACTAATGAAGAATTTAATCCACATCTCTTAGCAGCCAGGAAGATCAAAGTCAGATTTCAAATATAGAAGATTTTTGGTTGATGTTTAAATATAATCCTGGTATGTAAGATGCAAGAGATACTCCTCTTTTTTTTCCAACTCCTAGAAATACACATGAAATCAGGTCAGTCTCAGTTAAACAACAATCACGCATGAATGAAGACTGTTTTTACTAATAAGTTTTATTTAGCAAATAAAGTATCGATATAAAATCAGTTGTTAATCTATACACTTCAAACTTTATTTCTTTGTAATTAAATTGATTCGAAAAGTTTATAATGAATTGAGAATCACATTAACTAAACAAGCAAAAGATAGTACATACTCATAAATTTAAAACTTATTTTTAAATTTCAATGAATTTAAAATTTCTTTGCTACAAATTAAGCATAAAAATAATCGAAATAAAATTTTACACCTTAAGTTTTGATGCTTTAAAAGTCATAATTCCTAGAGGGAAAAAAAGCTTTTTGTGTTACCTTTTTACATTTTAAAATATAAGTAGTACAAGCATATTTTCCTATCAACCACTTCTATCAAATCAAACAAAATCTGCCCCGAAGAGGTACTGTACTATTTAGCCAAATGGAAGTATAAATAAAAAAATTTAAAGTAGAAAACATCACTAACATTTGTATTTAGGAGAGTGATTCATTTTTTTTTTTAATGCTATTAAGGAATTTAGGACGCCTAATTTATAAGCATATCTTGGGAGATGTATGTTTTCTAAAAAAAAATTAGGTAGGAATTTTAGAGATCATTCCAGAAATGTTAGCTAAATGTTTTAAAGCTGACATAGGTTCCTAATGCAGACATTCATCTTTTCAAAACATGTTTCAATATTGCCAAAAAACTGCCTATTTTCCAAAAATTGAATAATAATTAAAATCTCCCAACGGATTCTCCTCTGGAGAATTCTCGATTTTTTCATGGGTTTTGAAGGAAAATCGGGCTATTTTCAAAGTTCTTAATTTTTTTAGGAATTATCAAAAAAAGTAATAACAATTTTAAGAATTTTAGGGAGATACAAAAATTTAGGAACATTGGAGCAAATGTTACCCTTGGCGTATGTTTGGCAGGATTTCATGGTTGACCGAATAATACGTAAATACACAAATTATTTCTTAAGAAAAGCTAAAACTAAGTTACCAAAAATGAATGACAAGTGTTAGCAAGTAGAGGACAGAGAATAGAAATGATGAAAGATGAGATAAAATGTGTTTAATATTATTCGCTCCTGAAAGCGCAAGATTTATTTACGAAATTTGCATATATTGCAGAAACTAGATATGAAAGTAAAATATATATATATATATATATGGAAATTGAAAAAGTATATAGAATGGATATTAAAGAGGTAAACATTGAGTATCTGGATATGGTGTAAAACAAAAACACAAGTGTTTCAAGACATAAAAAGATAAAATCTTGGATCACTCAGTCCCATTCAAATTCCAATCCTTGGTATGTTGTATCCCAACCTAGTTCAGGGTTTAACGGAGACTTAATAATCCTAAAGGAAGCCGTCAGTGATCAAATTATCCTGAAAAAGAAAAAAATACGAAAAAAATGGGATAGCTATCTATTCAGATGATGTGTAAAATATCGAGGTAAGTGGCAATAAGGTGGAATGCCACGACAAAAATAATTCTCACTGTCTGTGAAGAAAACAACCATTAGTAGAAATTAAAACAAGAATTACTAAAGAAATTCTTTTACAAAAATTATAAATATATATATATATATATATAGCCATAAAATATTACCATCTAAGATCAGAAATTATTCACCGAACAACAAGCTTTATTTATAGAGAAGGATTGTAGTTAGGGTATGGTACTTTCTCTTTCATTAGTATGTACCCTGAAAAGCTGAGACATATATTAATGCTACAGAAATTGGAAGGCTATGCTTTATGGGTGCTAAGGGTTAGGCTGAACTTTTATAATACAGTGTATTCAGATTTTTTTATTTCTTTATAGCTTCATTTAAAGTGGTCTTTCAATGTTGCAATACCAATTTCTTGCAAGCATATAGTTTTAATTTCTGAAATGTTACTCCAAGAAATGCGATTTTTTACATTGTGAGAGAACACGCCCATATTATTTGTGTAAGGATAAGGAAGAACCTAAGTTAATTTTTATTCAGATACATGCTCTACTAAAAACACATTTTATGTTTCATCCCTATTTGGAAAATAAACACACAACTCCTATATCTATATCAATTTCTATGTAAAGTTAGAACCATTAAAAAAAAAAAAAAAAACTTTGGAATTCTATAATTATTAAAAAATTCATTCCAATTTTGAATAACACAAATTTTTAAATCAATAATCCAAAAGTTTACTTTTTATTTCTAAAACATAACTGGTTAAAAATTCAAAAAATAGAAGGATATAGAAAAACATAGGTATTTCAAACTAATTATTTCAATAACTATTTAAGTTTATTGGTAATAAACAAATTACTTTAAGCATATTTTCAAATAAAGCGTTTGCACTAAATATTAAAAAGCTACTGTTTAAATAAATAAGTTTATCTCATTTTAAAGGTTAGGGCGGACAGTAGGCATGAGAGTTTTCTCTTAGCACTAACCAATTTGGTTTCGGTCCAAAAATAATTACCAGAATTTCTTTTCAATAGGTTCTGCAATGTCTATCAGTTTCAATACAGAAACACATTATCACATGGTTCAATTTTCTCTTGTTTAGTTGAAAGGCCTGGTGTTATAATCAGGCAATAGGTCAGGAACACTACACTGAGCATTTCCGAGAAAATGTCAATTAGTGTCTATACTGTTAAATAAAAGAAAACAAGAGTTTTATGTAACTGCATTGAGAATATTAAACCCTCCAAAATCCTCTTTGCTTTTCAATATTTAAAGTTTACAGTTTGCACCATTGAAAGACCACTTGATAAAAGTTGTTCAATCCATTGAACAATATTTACTAAGTACAATCCACTAGTTGAAAAGGAATATTTATATTTTTATAAGACTGTTAGTTTAGCTTTATTAAAAGCCAAATTTTTTTTAATTAAATGAATTGTATACCTGAAAAGTGTTAGGTGCAATGATTATATGCATAATTTTTAAAAGCATTTAACATAAATAAGATGTAGGCTATATAAATGTAATAAAGCAGTTTAATTTTACTCTGAATTAATATAAATATAGGACAAATACATTTCTGTTTTAACTTAATGAAAAATAAAGCAGCATACTAGTTTCTGCAATATATGCAAAACACAGTGGGCATAGTGAGTTTTCTAAAAAATTTAGGTATGAATATTAGGGTTAATTCCAAAAATTTCAGGAATATTTTAGGGATGATTCCCAGAATTTTATGGATAATTCTTAAAATTTTATGGATAATTCAAAAATATTTTGGTATATTTCTTTTGATGCTGATATAGAATCCTAACTTATATTATTTTCAAAGCTTGTTTCAATACTGACAAAACAAAAATGCCAATTTCAGCTTCAAACAACCTTTTAGCAAAATAACAGGTTTATAATGAAACAATAATACTATTTTGACAAACATATGAATTTAATTAAATCCACTTTTCTCATCTGGAGGAATATCGGTCTTTTCTCACGGATTTTTGGAGAAAAATCGGGGAATTTTTAAAGTTTTTAATTTTTTTTAGGAGTTAGCGAAAAATTTAAGTACAATTATAAGAATTTTAGGGAGAAACAAAAATGTAAGGAGCATTAGGAATTTTAGGGCAAAACCCTGAAAATGCTAAGACAAATCTATCAGCCTCTTTTATTTGAATCATTACCCCGAGAGGACTCGGAAGATACATTAGATCCTGATGCTCAAAAATCAGGACCTAAGCCACACCCTTATTATAGGACAATAGTCAAGGTTTACAGCAACTGAGTGTGAGGTCATCTACTAAAGGATCGCAGGAATGTAATTCATTATTAACCT
Source organism: Linyphia triangularis (assembly GCA_963978545.1). Classification (NCBI taxonomy): domain Eukaryota; kingdom Metazoa; phylum Arthropoda; class Arachnida; order Araneae; family Linyphiidae; genus Linyphia; species Linyphia triangularis. Next base: position 86,721,034 of record OZ021728.1, read on the forward strand.
TGCTTTTGAGTAAAAAGTCGTTGTTAAGGCCAATCAGATTGTGACTACTTTTTAAATGTAGTTTATAAACAAAATGCATTGTTAAATGAAGTTCAAAGTTTTTATTATGATGACTTTAACAGCAGTATAAAGAGATGGGAGGTCATGAATAAATATGGAAAAATTACTAGTTATATTGATGATGATGATTTAATTGACAATATTGTCCTCTATGAAAATTAAAAAATAATTCATTGCTAACTTTTAAAAATACATGGTGATGATAAAATACATACACATAATAAATACAAAAAATAAATGCTTAATACCTCAGAGAAATAAAACTTCTTTTGGTCGAGGCAAAGGATACGTAATTAAGTTATAATTCAATTGTTCATTGTTCAAAGATCTCATGTTTATTTTAGTAAAATACTCAGTTATGAAAACTTTGCTAATTTTTATTCAAATAATTACTAAATGTTAATTTGTACTTTTAACATAAAATGTCTTAATACATACTTTCAAAGTCTATAAAAATGTTGTATGTTGAAAACGTTTACAGAGTTTTTATTGCTAGGTGAACACTTCCAGAAATTAGGCATGAGCTCTTTGAAGAATAAACAATTCAATTGCAATCAGTTTATATTTTATTGAAATAAATTTAATAAAAGTAGACCACTGTTTTATTCGAATTATAAACTTAGCTACATTCACAACAAATAAATTTTAAATGTAAAAAATTATTCGAAAACATGAAAAAACATATAACACATATTTGGTTTAATGTACTTTCATTTAGGTCAATTTGGCATTATTAGGTCATTAAAAATATCTAAATTTATTAAAAATTAAAGAAAAATTTCATTAAAGAAAATATGAAATAGTAGGTTATAGTAGCTAGAGTAAAAGTTGCTTAAATTTGATTCAACAAAAAAATAAATTTTAAAACAAAATTGAAAACTATTAAATATTTGAGTACTTAATCCTTTTTACAAAAATGAACAAAATATGGCTACATATTATATATAGTAATATGACAATTGATAAATATTAAATGACAGTGAAAATATAAGTCAAATGATTTCATTGGTAAACGCAACACACTTTGTCTATACAAAATGTCTTTTAAAAAGATATTTTCATTTAAAAAACAAACTAATCCTTGCTAGAGATGACATGGATGAAAAATGTTGTGATAAAAACTAAAATGCATTTAATGTTGCATAGAAACTATTGAAATTTAATCAGAACATAAATAGATGAAATAACAAAAAAGAAATATTCAACGATTTACATGCCAAGTATAAATTTTATAACTCCGAGGGGGAAAAAATCTTAATTTGCATGTTAAGTTGAGCTTACTTTGCACTTGAGAATAGTACAGCAAGTTTATTGATTTTTTGCAGGCAATATAACCAGAAAATCTATAAAAATGTTCCTTAACGCCTTTAGGCATTACAATTTAGATCCCAAAATTAATGTCGATAAAAGGATACATAAGACCAATTAATTAAATTATATTATAACACTTTTCTATATATAGAGAAGGTTTTAGTGAAAATGTAACTTTAAATTTGATTATTTCGTGTAAGAAAGAAATATATTATGCCTGCAAATTATTTACGATTGTGAAATACTATAAACATCAGAAATATGCAATAACTGTGAGTTATACCAAAACAGTTTGTCTGAAATTGACAAAGCAAAGCGAGTTTCGTATGAGAAAAAATATCAGACAAATGGTTTAGATATGAACTAATTAAATATTTAAAGTTGGATATTTCAAGTAAGAAAAAAATATAGTATGGCCATAAATTATTCAATATTGAGAAATGCTATCAACAAAAAAAAAATGCAAATGAACTTCATAACGATCTATCTCTTGAATAATTAACTAAATAACAGACCCTAAAAATTTACGAAGCAACTGTATGCCTACCATAAATTGAAGTGTTGCCTAGAGAAGAACAATATATTCTTGAGATGTTTATTTTCCAAATAAGTATGATGACCAACTACAGACACAAGGCTCATTTAAATTGGTAAGTCATTACGAAGGAAAACTAAGTGGGTCTAACTACAATCAAACCAATATGGAGAAATCTTAGATGGAAACAACTTTGGTGAAAGTGTACTAGGGAACAGTCATGTTCATTTAAAGTTGATAGTGGTATTTTGAGTAATAGAATGAAATGAAACCAGTTTTCGATATTTTACCTGTTTTAAAAGCCACAATCTAGTGAAAAATTTTAGTACATTCTGCTGCATAGTAAAATATGAACAGATGTTCCACATAGAGAACAAGCAGTATTATTATTATGTGAATATTTTTAATATGATACGAATGCTTTGACAATCAATAGGCAAAACAATGTAATTTCAATAGGTGTTTACGTAGGTTAAGTAACTTTTGTTATAAAAAAAATTATACTTGAATTTTTTTTTAAACAACGACTTATCCTTACCTCTACTCAGATCAAAAGCACTTACTAGATCAGCCTTGTTCTGGCCTAAATGGGAAACTCGGAAAAAAGCGAGGGTGACTAAAAATGTCTCTTCAAATGAATGAATGCTTTGAAAAAAGAAATAAAAAGAACCAAGGGAGATTTTTTTTAATATCAAGATTTATGAAAATAATCGTGATAAATAGAAAATAATTCGTGTTATAGTAAAATAAACATAAGTTGTAATGTCTACAAACTAATTAAAAATGTAATCTCTTAATCATTTTTATAAGTAATCCTAAATTATTTCCACCAAAGCCTTTAATCATACAAACAAATTAATTTAAAAATAACATGCAAAAAAAAATAATTAATCTTATAAATTAACAGTTAGGGGTGCTTTAAAAATAAACTATTTCTAAATATCAATAATAGATTTGTGAAAGGCAAACATAATTTATAGTTTCAGTTGTTTAAAATAAGTATAGTTATAAAATAGCCAGATCTGAAATTTGTGAATATAACTAACTAGATTATTGTATTTTTAAATTGAAGCATGTCGCTACCTCGTTTAAAAAAATTAATACTTTAACTTAAACTTTAAAAACCATATAGATCGAATAAATGTAATCAATTTAGAACATAAATCGACAAATGATAAATGAATAAATGAAACAGAAAAAGATTTAATAATAATGTTTTAATTATATTAAAACCTAATTTCTTTGTGTACAGAATCTTTTATAGACAAATTGAACCACGCTATTTAATGTAATCTTTATAGTAGAATGGAGTTGTTTTGTTTAGAGTCGAAATAATTAAAAGTAGCCTGCATAGTTTTGAGGCAAGATTTTAATATGATAATTTACAGAATTAATCTTATTACTGCAGCCTATGAAATATGGTTGGTTCAACTTAAATATAAATTGTAACGACCACATTTATATGACTTTTGTGGTCAACTTTCATTGTAAAAAGCTGTCAATGTAAAAACTTTCCAAGACCCAAAAAATGCAAAAAAGGAAAAATAATCAACCTTAAGCTTAAATATTTAGACAAATAGATTTTTAATTATTAATTACTAATTTTGAAATTCTAAAGAAGTAAAAAAGAAAACCTTTAACTCACATCATTGAAACTGTTGTCAGTTGTGAGACCTAACAGGATGTCTTCAGTAACGCTGAAATCCTCGCTTTCGACATTCAATTTGTTTCTAGCTTGCGATTCCTCTTGAAGCAGTCGATATTGTTCTTTGACGAGCTTAGGCTGTATCATTGAGTAAAGAGCTTCCCTGTCTTTCTTCAATGTTTCTTCTATACTGGGGATGGTCATTTGATAACGGAAAGAGATTTTAGAAGGCAGCTCTACTTTATTGGAGCTGTTCTTGGCAGAGGGTTTACCTTTTCCACAATCCATATCCTTTAATTATAAAATGGTTAGCCATAGTGTTTAAGTTCAAACTGAGAAATAACGATTTTTCCACACCAACTGACAAATCTTAACCTGCATACCACTATTGTCCAGAAAATTAGACAGCATATAGATAGCTTTAATATGAATTATTTTGTGTCTGTACTCATTTAAAAACTTAAAGGGAGCTCAGTCAAGTTTTTGAGACTGTTTAATATTAAATTAGATTTTTCAATAACACTTGAAAAAGGGGGGGGGGGTGGTTTCAGTTTTCTTTAGCTAATCCATTGAAAAAAACTTTTAAAACGATATTCCTCCTATAAAAAAGGTCGATCAAAAGCTATAAATCAATAAAAGACTTTTAAAAAAAAGTCTAAAGGATCATGGGTAAATTAAAATATATATATACAATAAATAAGTTTTGATTTTTTTTTTTTTTTTTTTTTTTTATTATTGGAAAAACAAGAAATTAGTTGAAAAGAGTCATTTCTTTGCATTTGAAAGAAAAAGGTTATTAAAACATCATTTTAATTTTAATACAAAAAATTCACAGATTTTCAGAAAAATCTCATGTATATTTTCGAAAAAGTGTTATTTAATCTAATTAAAAATGAGGGAAAACATGGGTTGAATAATGGGTTACTCTATAGTGGTATAATGAAAAGATTTTAAAGTTGCCCATACTATTATGATTATTAAAAGTTGATTGTCAAATTATATATTTTTTTCTAACTTTCAATGTAAAAGTCACCCCCATTTCAAAACCGACTACAAATAAAAGAGAAAACATAATTTAATATTCAAGCCCTTTTAGAGGGAGATAGAAAGTGGTATTGTCTAAAATCTAAATAATTTACTAGCTGCCACCCAACTTGAAGAAACCTAAAAAAAAAACTTGAAAAGGTGCAAGTACTCAACATCAGCGATTATGAGTACTTACTTTAATCGGTTTTCATACCTCTACACACATTTAAAATCACGAGAAACCTTCAATTTAATATAAGTAAATAAAAAAAATACCTCTTTTTTGTTGTCAGTTGATTCAAAGGAGGAGCTTCTGGTAAAAGAAAAGGAAGGCGACCGCTCAACTGGCTCCTCGCTTTCCATAGAATCCGAGACATTCTGCTGGCTTTGATTTCCATCGGATCCACTGATATTCACAATTTTTAAGTTTTTCTTATTTGGGATTTTGCACTTTCCCCTTGTAGCCTTTAAAAAAGAGGGATTACTATTAACACTATTATTTAAAATCATAGGGAAACTTTTGTGTTATGCAGCATTTAGATTGAACAAAAAATTTGTGTTATGTCTTTGAAGACAATCATAAGAAGAGAGAGAAAAGTTCAAGTTATATACAACAAATAGCACAGTTCTGCAAAAAATAAATTTTTTTTTTGGACTGCATGAGAAGTTTTTGAACTTACTATGAGTTCAATGACTAGGTGTTACAAAAACGAGTTTTTCAAAAAAAAAAAAAAAAAAAAAGCCTGAAGTGATGTATTTTTTTAAATGTTTTTCTCGGTTTAAGTGAGTAGAAATCTATCAGAAACAGTAAAAAAATCTTATGCAGTTTTCTGGTTGCAGACTGTGTAGTTTTTTCAATATTTTACTTAATGGATTTAATGTAACGAATTCAAACTAGTTGATTTTGCATATATTCCAACATTTTCAACTCACTTCTTAGGGAAACTATAAGTTCATTTTTGATTAATTATAATTAAATTGTATGATAATGCAGAGGAATTGAATGCAGTATTAATTTGAATAAATTTTAGTTTTGCTGTACATATTGTTAATTGCTATATTGACTAACTGTTCCCCTACCTAACTTAATTCTACTAAAATAAATGCATGTATACTTTGAAAATACAGTACAAAAATCAGAAGGATCAGCATGAAAAATTAAAAGCTTTTATGAATAGTAAACTTAAGTTTTAGGAGATCAAATGTAATGTTTTAGAAAAGTAATATAAGTAGTTTTGCACTTAACATTGGTTTGCACAGTAACCTTGATTTAACTCTTACAAAAACCAAATTAATCGTCTTTAGTTAATTATTATTCTTTATTTATTGAATCTTCTATGTGAACATCTTTCCAGCAGCAGTCAATTACTTTTTAGCATCAATCTTAAGTATTTCTAGAAAAATTTGAACACTTAACCTAATGGTTTCATGGAGTCAATAATTTTTGATTTTAAATTAATTCTAATTTCTTTGATTCTAAAAAATTTAGGTAGGAATTTTAGGGATAATTCCAAAAACTTTAGGGATATTTCTGAAAATTTTGGAGATATTTCTTTCGAAGCTGACTTAGGCTCCTAACACTATTAGGCTCCTAAAACTATGAATTAAGCTGCTAACACGTATACTTTCCAATAAGCTTGTTCCAATATTGGTCAAAAACTGTCAATTTTCAAAAAAACGAACTTCAAACAACTTTTTAGCAAAATAACAGTTATGTATTGAAACATTTAATTATACTAATTTGACAAACAAGAATTTAATTAACTTTCTCATTTGGAGGAATATTGGGGGGTTTTTGGAGGGGGGGAGGGGAGAGAAAATCTGAGTTTTTAATTTATTTTTTTATAGAAATGAAATTATCGCAAAATTTTTAGTACAATTTTAGGAATTTTAGGGAGACACAGAAACTTAAGGAATATTAGAAATTTAGGGCCAATGCGACCTCTGTTATTGAGCTTTAACATTATTATACCAGAAAATTTCATTATCCTTACTCCAACCTAAAAGTATGCTTTCAATTTAAAAACGAATGTGATGGTTGATAATAATTAAAATACTATAAGTAATACCTGGTGAGATGTATATTTCTGGCTTTCTGCAACTGGATTCGTAGAAGGAAACGAACAGAAGTTCTGGAATCCAAAAGTCTGGTTAAAGTTTTGATGGTTGGTGAACTTGGGAGTTGTAGGTTGTGTGTAGCCAGCAGTTTCATTAGGATGATTGGCCATTGGCAAAGAGCCAAATGGCCAAAAAGTTTGGGGATTGGATGTGTTTGGGAAACCTCCCATAAACATTACTGCAAATAGATAATGAATAAAAATAGGTTAATATGAATTACAGTGAAAACTATACTGTACTTTATAGTTAAAAGGCCCTAAATACAAGCATTTTAAAATCCAGAATTTCAAACAATCTGTTTCACCCTTATAAAATATTTTTATGTAATTTAAAAGACTTAAATTCTACCCTTAAATCATTTCAATGACAATACAAATTACAGTAATAAAGTCAAAATAGTTAGTGTAAAAATAGACGTTAAACTATCGGGTAAGGTATTAGGAAATATGCAGACAAAAAGGTTAAGTTAGAGGGAAAATCTCACATGAAAGTTTAATTATGCAAATGATATTGGTAGAAACAATGGTTATTATAAACAAATACATTTTCAGCAAAAATGTATTGAGGAAATAAAATACTAAATTTTTGACATCATCTCATAAATAAAGATCCCAAAATATTTACAGTATTCTTAAGTCTGCAACATAATCTGATGTCACACTTATTTTATCACCTCTCTAAATCAGACAATTGACTATAATCCTTTTACCAAAAAAGGATGAAAAAGTATGTTCTTTCCTGCTACACCCCAGGGTGATCTTTGACTATTGTAGACACATTGAATTATCTTCTTCAAAAGGGGTAGATAGCATTTACCAAAGACAAACTATTTTCATAATACAATGTGAAGTCAGAAAGTACACAAGCTCTAAGTGAATGTTTACAGTCAAAATGGAAAACACATTCAAGACTAACAACATACGCACAAATGAGCAAATGCAATATTGGCATCAAATCGATAACATAGTTAATAGCTTACACTTTAAAACATCTCTGGCATTTCTTAAATGTTTGCAGCAGTGACACAAATTAAGGAGATTTGTCGATGTGATGCCTGTATAGCAGTTGGTGATTTCTTATTTGAGCAATTGTTGTAAACTTTACAATAGATTCTTTGCCTATTTATATGCCTTTACTGTAGCTTAACTTATTTGACCAAGCAGGCTTGTCCTCTTGTGGCTTGCTTTCCAATCTCCCATTGTATTTGAAAAAAAAAAAATTGAATACTTTTCCGTTAAAGAGGGACGTTGATACTTCCAAGTATGGTATGGATTCTGTGCCAAGAGCTGTTTACCCAAAACAGCGCCAAATTATGGCTACCATAAGCAGTTCAGTTGTTATTAAAAAATGGCGGCTGCTGCGATTTATTGGTAAAAATCACCTTGGCACAGAATCTGTAACGGACTTGGAAGTTTTACCCATATTTTATGTATGTTGCCAACAGCCCCCTTTAAGAGAAAAGTACTAAAAATTGTTTTGTTCCATAACCCATTACAGTTCTGGCAATTAGTTCAGTGCATTCTACAGTACATGAAGAGTGAAAAACTAAAAACAATTGCTGAAAAAGCATACAAACAAAAAAAGGAATATTACCTGGTACAAAGAAAGGAGCTGGCATAGTTCCATTGGAATTCATAGGAGGAAATTTAAAGGAATCTGGCATCCTATTTTGTTCAGCTCCAGCTAAATACTCCATTTTTTCATTTGTTTGAGTAGACATGGATTTCTTCAGACTTTGTCCATTCGATCCCTTTCTACGCTTTGAGGAATTCTTTGTCGGTAACAGATTACTATTCAGAGACCGTTTTCCCAAACTGGACTTGTTCTTCCTCTGCTGTTTGAACTGTTTGTGGTTGATGCGGTTGTGTGCAGATAGCGACTCTTCTGTGAGAGGTTGGCATGATTGAAATACCTCTGCGTTCTTGCTTTGGCTGGTGGGAGAGTTTTTTAGCCAAGTTTGATTGGGGGACCCTTCATGGCTTGTGCCCAGGCTGCTGCTGTTATTCCCCTGGTTCTTGCCATAACCTGAGTCGATGCTGACGTCGATACTGGCCTGAGGGTTGTTGCCTTTGCAGTTCTTGGAGTTGGTTGGGGATGATTGTTCACATTTGGAGGGAGATGTGCTACCTACAATACAAAGAGGATTATTTATAGGATACAAAAGATTTCAAAAAATTAAGGCAAAATGTGTTTTTTTAATATTGGGCAAGACGTGAAGGGTTTGGAAATAATCTTCATAATTCATGTTTTCAACAATTCCATCACTAACAAAACTACAGGTAAAAAGCAGATGCAAAGTGCAGTATATTACAGTGCTGTTTCAATAGCAGCTTGACTATAAGAAACTTAACTTTACTTTAACTTTTCTTAAAATTTGTAACCATGGAATTTTACTCTGTTAATTTTTTTGTTAAATAAGTCAGCTTTTTTAGTCTCTTTTCATTGATAATTATGAAAAAGTATCTACCTGAGATATCACCAGATCCACTGCTGCTGCTTTGAGAGTGTTGGTAAATTTCGTTTTTATTTGACTCATCTAATCCATCGGAATAGGTTTTGGGGTCACTAGCAAAGAACCTAAAGTAAATTTTTAAAAATATTACTATCTTTATAAAAGAAATAAAGAATAAACTATTTTAATTAACACAAACATTAAATATAGACCGAAGACTTTTGAAAATAAAGGAAAAACAAAATTAAATCCAGCAAAAGTAGTATTTTATTAATTTAATTCCATGGGCACAGTCAGGAAGATGCCAGGAGGTGCACTTGCACACCCCTAGATTTTGGAAATTATAATGTGGAGAAAAGTGGTACAATTCACTTGAAATTGAAGTATGTTATAGGTTTTTAAATATTTAATAGAATAAAACCTTAATATATAATTATCAATTTAAATTTCAATAAGATATCCACTTGAAAAGTCAAGGTTAACAAGAGGGAACATGCGCTGGGTCCTAAAGGCCCAGTCGTAATATATATTCCCATAGTAACACACAAGCGTCCGTTCTCACTTGTTTAAAAAAAAAAAAAAATTAACCACCTTGCAACCTCTTGGGTTTAGTTTGCCCATGTTTAATTCTGTGTAACAAAATTTAACATTAAACATCATACCATATTACCAGAAATTCAAAATATGAACTAAAAAGAAAATACTACTTGTGCATTTCAAAAGATAATTAAAAATCAATAAAAATATCCATTTTGAAATGTTGCAAAATGTTGAATTATAAGCTAGAAAAATTACACATAAAACATTATTTTACTCTCACATTCTCATTAAAATAGCAAACATAATTACCATTCAAATCATCAAATTTAATTTTTTATTCACCTCCATAAATCTTGGATTCAAAGTGATTATCAAGTTTGATAAATGAATAATAAGTCTAGTTTAATAAAAAGGACCATTAAACTTTCCTCATTTGATCCCAAATAACTTTTACTAAACAAAATATGACTAGGTACCTGTTAATATTTCCTTCTAAGCAGATCTGTTGCACATTAGGAGAGAGAGAATCTGAAGAAAAGCTTGAGTCGTTGGCCTCTTTATATGGTGAAATATCCCCCATCACACTATTTGAATCCTGGAATCATTATCTTTCATTATTATTTGTCGACAACACAAAAAAATGATTAAGTACACATGCACCCCCTTAATAAAATATCTTTAACACCCAATAAAACTATAAAATTTATCCATAATATCCAAGAAAGAGATCAAATGGATATTAGTATTTTGTAAGAGCTTGTATTTGTACTGTAGAAAATTTTTAACTTCTTTATGGACTTAAAATTAAGACAAACAGCGTAGGCACTACTACCTCAGAAAGAAAGTTTTTGATTTGGCTTTGGATCTTCTGACTCGCTTTGACAATCTCCTCTGGAAAATGAATTTCTTTCTTAGAAGGAACGAAGATATCAACATCATATGGGCCCCTTAAAAGAGAAAAAAAAAAGTCACACTTACTATCATAGAACATGAGTCCGATGCATTAGCACTAATTTGCTCTATTTGATACAAATCGGATGTACAATATATGATACATAAAACTAAGGTAAGGAAATTCTGAAACAATACTTTGTAAGCCTCAAACCTGTAAACTAAAATAGGAACGTGAAATGTTTTTAATATTCTTTTGCACTCTAAAATGGTTATACGTTTCAACTGTACAGTTTTGGCGTAAGGAGTAACAGAAAGTAAAAAAGGTGAAAATATTCTTAACAAATTAAAGGACATTTTATTTTTAACCCTATTATTTTACTATTAATTTTTTACAACCCCTAAAACAATCGGCATACGACATACAATTACGACAAAATTAAAATCATATTTAGCAAAACATATTGCTGGTTATATAATTAGCTACCTTTGAATATTCAAAATTACTTTTAAAACATGTCTTAAGCTTTAAAAAACTGCCCTTGGTCCCATTGCCCTATGGCTTTGGTGATGATTGGTAAAGTAAATTAGTGTGACTTGGTAGTAATTCAATTATATTAATCACCTCTAAGGATTAAAAATGTTGTAACAATAGATTATCAATCAGTTGTTAAATGACATACAATTATAGATGAAATTTTATAGCAGAGCACAGGCTTCTGTTACAATCATGCTGCATAAAAATTTATAAAATAATAGATACACGTACTTCAATATTCTGTGCTGTCCAACTACAAATTCCAAGCTGTGCGACCAAGGATTTATGAAGCAAGACCATTCTGTCTCGAGAACGATGTAGCATCCATTTTGAATTTTGAATCTGTAGGGATTGCTCCGAAAGGTCGATCCACGCTCCTTCACAACTAAACATTTAAGAGAATCATTAGAACATTTTTTTAATAAGTATGAACAGCAGAGTAGTAACAAAATACATGGAAAATAAGTTATCTAAAATTTCCTGTTTGTACCTACAGTTTATAGTTTTTTCAGAAAATTAAAAACATATACATGTTCCAAAGCTGAAAATCCAATAAAGTTATAAATATCAGTTTAAAATTACTGTTTTTGAAGTGTCATTTGCAAAAATAAGAACCATTTAAAAAAAAAAAAAAAAAAAAAAAAATCTTTTATTTTTTAGAGATCATTTTAACATGGTAACAGAAGTATGAATACTAAGTTTAAAGAAGATGTGTTGATTTGGATAGATTTCTCTAAACAGAATCAGTTTAGACTTAATGCTACACTGTAAAAGACATTCTTAAAAAGGTAAAAGAAAGAAATCAGAAAGATGCCAAGCAAATTAATATGATAATTTAATCCCATATATTTAAGAATGGTTACAAGCAGCTTTGGGTATGGCTGCGTTTTTATGTCCGATATTGTAAATATGCATAAATATCAATTAAAAGTATTACAGCTGCTTTTTTCCGTAAATAAATCAGAAGCTGTGAATAGGCACTGATTACTAAGGCAATTTTGTTACAATAGCTAACCAATTGGCTAGAAAACCTCAGCATTGACTACACTAATTCTACCATTAATGAGTGAATCCTGATTATACATTACTTTATAAAAATATCTTGTATCTCTTAAGTAGCACTTTCTGGTTCCATACTTTCCAGTTAAGGTAAATACTCTGAAAATTGAATAAAAATATGAATGAAATAATTACCTAATTCATAGATGTCTTTCATTAGGGGCATGTCTTCAACATGATAGAAGTCGAAAATCGAAGAACCAATCATATCCTGAGGCAAATAGCCAGTATATTGTATAACACTAGCAAGAGAATAATAAAGTTCATAAAATATGCGGAAATAACTCATATAAAAGAAACATTATAAGACATATCACAAGCTGAAAAAATTCGAAAATCTACCCAAACCAATATCTATTATCCTTTTTCTACAATATACAAGTTCAGCACATTCAGTTCAGTGCACTTTCAAGTTAAATGCATCCACACAGTCCTTGAACTCAGATTAAACAGTCTTATCTATTTACTCTTGCAGAGTTTAAGAGTTTCTGAATGAGTTTGAGGAATATAAGGACACCTCTCTGTTTGGCACATAGAAAATTACTGCAATCAAGACTATCAAATAAAGTAGATTTTCTTACCTTTCGTCGACATAGCTGAAATAGCAAGAAGCTGTATGACGAGTAGAAAAACTGCTCATTGAAGGAATTTCTTCAGGTGCTAAAACAGAAACATACAATTATTGGACTAGATACTCGTACATCTTTATTGACGACAATTGTTCAACAGATATAAAAAATAAATAAAAGTATTATAAACAAACAAAAAATACAGGATTGTAAACAACACACTAATTTTTTTTAAAGAAAGTTATTCAAAATGTGTGATGAAATGATGGGTTGTCAAAACAATGTTATTTCAATACAAATTTTAAATGATTTCTATTAAAATACATTTATAAACAGATGATTTACTATAAAATAATCACATACATCCCATAAAACACTACCTAATAAACTGTGATGATCATTATTACTATGAACCATGATAATCTTTACTATGAAGCATGAAAAACATTAATTTGAACCATGATGAACATTAAAATGAACCATGATAATCATAACTATGAAACATTAATGAATAAAATCATTACTATGAACCATGATAATATTTATTATGAAGAATGCAAAACATTAATTTGAACCATGATGAACATTAAAATGAACCATGATAATCATAACTATGAAACATTAATGAATAGAATCATTACTATGAACCATGATAATATTTATTATGAAGAATGAAAAACATTAATTTGAACCATGATGAACATAAAAATGAACCATGATAATCATAACTATGAAATATTAATGAATAGAATCATTACTATGAACCATGATAATATTTATTATGAAGAATGAAAAACATTAATTTGAACCATGATAATCATTACTATGAACCATGATAATATTTATTATGAAAAATGAAAAACATTAATTTGAACCATGATAATCATTACTATGAACCATGATAATCATTACTATGAAACATAAATGAATAGAACTGAATAAATCCATTATTAAAACTTAAAAGAGTAATTAAGATCAAAAAATAAATATTAAACTTACTAGTATATGCAGATAGAATAGGAGTTGCATTTGCATTAACACACAAAGTCCCAGGTGCTTTTTCCATGAATAAATCATCCTTCTTCAACTCATAGATGTTCAGAGTAATTTTGAAAGGCTTGTACACGACATTTTCATCGGGGGCCCGGATACCATCTTCTATCGAGTTGAACTTTCTAAAAGGACAAGGGAAAATGCAACCATATTACAACTCATAGTATATTTATTTTCTAAAACAGATTAAACATGTTCAACTAACAAAGATAATGATTTATTATTATTTGTTGAACATTTTTGCATCTATGCTGTTTGATTGTCTTATGTAAATAGAAACATTAAGAAAAACTTGATGCTTTTAATTTCCTTAAAACTTGCTCAGTTATTTGAAACTATTAAGTCAATGCACATTCAGCAAAAAAAGTTTAATGGTACAAAATACGTCTCTTAAATGCAAGCCTCTGAAAAAAGTTACTATCTTGTATAAATGATTTGTCTATTTTTTCAAATAATGCAATCAAGGGCTGCGTTTAAGATTTTTTTTCTTTTAGTGCATTTAATTAAAAAAAGTTTTTCCTATAAATTCAAACATTTTCAAGCTGTGCCTTTTAAACTTATAGAGTACCATAACAGGGAAAATAAACGGAAAACGCAAATAGTAGGCAGAACATATCTTACTTGATTCTGCCGAAAAATGTGTTCAATCCAAGAGTTGCATGATCTGAAACAAGAAGAAAATATTAACTCCTAAATAACGCAAAAGCATAGCATGAGCCACAATCAAGAGATTTAAATATTGTACTTTACATTATTGGCACTTAATGCTTAAGACTTGTAGTTAAAAAGGCTGTTCATGGTATCTGACCATTTCAATTATTTTTTTTTAAAAATAATGTAAATATAAGTTTTTTTTTTTTCATGCTATTAATCTTGACAGCATACAAGAAGAGGAAAATGAGTGAAAATTTATAAATATTAATGAATTTATTCATAGAACTTTAATAAATCTAAGATAATTTTTAGTTAAATTTAACGTTTACGGTTGAACTGTCAATAAAATTAATATTAATAGAATATAATTTCCTTGGAACCAATAACATAGATGAAAACTATCTATAAAATGATCTACAAGAGATATTGTAGAAGTTAATGAAATATGGTTGCTTAAAAATTAATAACAGATGCACCTGGAACTTAGATGATAGGTCACTTTATCATGAACATTATAAAAAATGTGTTTAAAAAAATTCATTGCAATTCTTTGTCACTTATTAAGTTATCATGTTTCTGGTGTTAATATAACAATAAAAATTCCATTTTGTAAAAAATGAGTTTAAAGTACAAAGTTACTTTGGGAACCTGTTCATATGATTGCATTCAAATTATCATAATTTAGTTTATAACTGACTTAGAAGCAAAGTTAAGCTATTTTTTAAAATGTAAAAAACCAGGCATTCACAAAATTCCATACAAAATAATTGTGAGATTTTATGAAAATTCATCTCTTTTTTTTTAAGGTAGTTGAAGGAAGTTAATGAATACAAAAAAAAAAAAGAAGACAAATTTCATAAAAGAATGAGCTAAATTAATATATTACCAACCTTTATTTTCTTCAATAAAACAGGTATTCAGTCTTTTCATCAAATGGTCTGTAAAAGTAATATGGTCCTTGTAGTATAAGATGTTCTCGAAATGCTGTTGTTCCAGCTGGCCCTAAGCAAGATTTTCAAGCAATTGAGCAACAAAAATAAACACTACCCATTAAGAATTTAAGGACTAGAAAGATAGATGCAATATCAAAAATTCTTATATCAAGTTGTTTCTAGCTTCTACACTAAATTAAAATAGTTAAATACCAATAACAGGGTGGCCACAAAATACACACAAAAAAGTTTCCTGATAACTCACTGATAGATTTCTAAAAAATTTCTATATTTTGCAGCAAACTTTTTTCACATTTTTCCAACTTTGCCAGATGTGTAGACACCTGGATCAATTAGAACACATTGCCAAAGAGAAAATATGCCAAATTTTTTGTTTTGGCAGCAATGAAAAGTTTAATGTAGCATTAAATTTCTAACGATTAAAGCCACAATTCTCTATGCTTAAATGGCACCAAAATATGGATGAATGGGGAACGTACCCTCAAAACAATGCAACAGCAAATTTCCTCGATTTTCGTGAATTTTTTTAAAAATTCCATGACATTTCCCCAATTTTTTCTAGAATCAGAAAGCTTTCTGACATTTTCCTGATTTCCAGGTTCTGTGGTCACTCTGAATCATAAAGACTCTTTTTATCTGTCTGAGGTTAATATACCTAGACGAAACTAAAACTGCAACAGACGTATGTGGTGCGATGCACAAAAAGTCTCGTCGAAATGAGTTCCCAGTTACCAAAATGTAACTGGAAGTAGTACCAGAGATCGTTAAGCATAAAATACTAATGCTACAGAAGGAGATGTGCCATACAAATTTTTATGGTCAGGTACAAATAATGATAAATACAGACTAAAGTTTAAATAGAATACTATTTTTTTCACTATTGATGGCACAATGTTGTCATTTACACATAAACAATTAGCAATTTACCTTTGGATACTCCAAATAGTTAGCCAAGCTGGAAGCATTGATAAGCGAGCCATCACACAAAGAAACTATAAAATTAAATCCATCCTAAAAAAAATTTACTAATTAATAAGAGATAACAACATGACTAGATATATTGTAAGGTATTTATTTATTCATTGCTCAGAGGATATAATACCCTTAAAATAAAAAGATTAATTTTGGGATTTTTATATCATGTTATTTTATGTTTTTTGCCATTCCATTGATGTATTACATTTGTTTCTACTCAAATATTTTATTTAAAAAAAAAACTATTTATTATTAACTCTAAAAGACTTTTACCTTTACCTATTATTTTCCCTAAAGGTGATATTTTAAAGTTTAATTAACCTTTTCTAACTAAGTAAACATATACCATTAATTTTAGAGATCAAAGTAGGGTTAAAAAAAAAAATTCCTATTATTTTCAAAATTATCTTTTAAAATAACAAATCTTTGTGAAAAAGAGGTTTTTCTCAAAAAAGGTAAATTGAATTAAAATTTAATAAAAAAGATTTTGATGATCAACTTTTATCAAACTTTAACCTCAGTAATTTGTATAAGATCTATTTAACTTAAATAAAAAAATTAAAATTCATTGTTAAGAGCTTTCCAAAAAAAAAGTTACTTCAAAAATAGGCAATTTAGCATACAGATATTTAGGATACTGGGTTCCTCAAAGGATGAAGTATAAAAATGACTCCCAGTTTTAACATGAAATGTGCATCCTATTGCAGAAATTTATACACTTAAGTGGGAACCATCTAGTGTTGGGATTCTAGTAGTTTTATAAAGGCCCCATTCTAACCTTCGATAGATCAAGCATTGCAAAAGTGTTAAAACCAAAATTAAGACAAACCTCATTGGCAAGATCCGCTTTCTTCTTCAATTCTTTCAGAGACAAACTCTTAACATTTTTGGAGCAATTTTTATTCCACTCAGCAGATTCTGCAAAAATAAAGTAATATTACAAACTTTATAAAAAGTGATAACAAAATTAAAAATCTAAATAAAAAAAATAAAAATATGAGTTTTAAGCATAGGTCACACAATCACAATACCAAACCTTTTTATATAAATAACTAATTTTAGATTTTTCTTTGCAAATGAATATTGTACTGTCAGGGGAGATGTATGCAGGAAATTGGCATACCCCGAGCTCACTGAACAGCCTACAACAATGGGAGAACCGGTTCCTACAGCGTATTCAGTGGGCTCAGGGTACGTTGTCTTCAAGTGTAGGAGAATAGATCCTGGATATGTCTGGATGGTAGTGGTTGCTATAGAAACAAGATTTGTTGATTTAAAATAGAGGAGATGTATGCAGGAAATTGGCATCCAAAAAAAAAAAAAAAAAAAAAAAAAAAATAGAATGTAACAAATGTAGATGTCTTTCTCCTGGAATTTCCCCTTGGAAAATAGAGCTAGTCTTTTTTTATTTCTTGTGAAAGACAGACAGTAGTGTTTGAGGAGACTATAAAACTGCCATCATTATTTAAAAGTCCCTAAATTCAAAACAATTTAAATGCATTTTTTTAAACTTTCTTATTAGTCCTTAGGAAAGATCTTTTTATTTCATTAAATGGCTAACGTGCTAAGGTCACACAAACTTATGCAACAGTAAAAAAAATCTATTGCTTGGTTTTTTTCTAGATGTAAAACTTCATCACAACCATCCTTTATCTGTTTTAAGTGGCACATTTCTATCTGATGGCAAAAATCTGAACTTCGTTTTTTTTGTTTCTTAAAACACCTATATCCCATAGTCTAAATAAATATATATGTACTGTTCTCAAATTTGGCTTAAAGTTTTGCAGAGATGGAGTCAGTGAAAAGTTATTTTGGAGCATTCGAACACATTTATTGAATCATAATCTGGATGCACGAATAGAGAGAGACGTTAAGTGCTATCTATATGATTGAAATGAATAGAATGTGTCGTAGTGTTGTCGAAGAGAGAGCAGTGTGACCTATCAATGTATGGGAATCACTGAGTTAGCACCAAGGGTGTGTAAAGTTATAAACAGTTGAAGCGAGAATGAGAAAAACTGAATACTAATTATGGGACTCGGATAACAAAAATGCTGACACCGCAGATCTCACACAATTATCTGTGTGTGGGCAGCTATTGAAATAAGTTGTTGAATGAATTGGATAAACATATGATTACGGGCTTTGGACAGAAGAATTTAATGTTGGTTCTAAACAGGGATTTCTATTACATGTATACTATTTTTATGATTAGAGCAGGCTTCAGATGTCTCTAAAATGAGTATAATATTTAGCTTAAGGGGACTGTTAAGTCAAAAATAAAAATTCTTCAATTTTTGCACAAAATTCATGAAATTTTTTGTGCAGTTCAATAGCAATTAGATAAAACACAACCCAAAATTTCAAAAATTTATATTGATTTTTTTTCAAGAAATTAAATTTTTATTGAAAAATTTAGCGTTTTTTCCGTAATTTTAAAAACGCTCCTTGCGATTCAAATTTTTTGCAATCTGTCTCAATTTTTTTGTACAAGCTAATCGAATATATATTGACATAATTGTGCATGGGTTTTGAATTTGACTCATTGGTTAATTATTTAAAAGTAAAACTTTGGTACAACGGCAAAAAGTGTCAACTTTTTAAATAGACGCATTACGAAAATTGCTGTAAAACAATAAAAAAATACCAGATTCCAAAATCCATGCACAATTGTGTTCAAAATAGTATAGTAAACAATATCTCCAAGTTTAAAAAAATACATCCACTTTTGAATCGCAAGGAACAAATCGAATACCCTAAAAATCTTAAAATACACATGAAGAGAAAAATGCAATTTAAGAAAATGAGAAACAGGCGATTTCCGATATGCGCGCTTACAAAAACTCAAATAATATTCTTAATTCTTCTCGGATCAACAAAAGTAAGGTATCTACTAAAAGCTAGAATTTCAGGCTATTTTTTACCCCTAAAATATAAAAATCGAAAATTTTGAAATTTTTGCCTTAACAGTCCCCTTAAGGTAACTATAAACTGGTAACTACAGTCAAGCTCTGTTAGCGTGAAATAAAAGCAGTTCCCCAAATCGTTTTCTTAAAACTTAAAGTTAATTTACTTGTTTAACATGAAATTCAGTAAACGCTAACAATTTCAGCGCCCCCATCGATTTGACGATAATGGGGTTTGAACGTAACATGTAACTATCACATTTAACAGGTAACTACGAGAACCTTGTCCAGAATACTTAAAAATAAACACTTACCATTGATGATTCGAATGCAAGAAGAAACAGGAGAGATTTGACTCAAGTTACTCCCATTTTGAGTTATGACAGCTGTTTTCATACCAAATCCAGACTTTAAGTAGGCGTCATTGCCGTGATCATGAGTAATAGCAGTACAAGTAGAAGTGCTGTTAAAGAGAACAATTTGCAATTAGATAATTTCTTACAGTTTTGAACTTTTGGTACACGACTTGTACAGGATAAAAGATGTTATTGCAGAATTTGTAGATGCAGATGTTTTTTTTTTTTTTTTTATGTTTTTTTATTAGTACAGAAGCACTATTGGGGCCTGTTGATTTTGGTTACTTTCTTTGGCTCATTTAAAAGATATACATTTTTAAATGGTAATCCCTTAATAAATTTCCTAAAAGTTTCAAAACAACCAAATTGTTAATATTCGGCTGTTTTTATACAGTTCAAATATTGTAACCAAAAATGTCACTTCTGATAGAACAAAAAACTGAGTAAATATCCGAAAAATATACATTTTACAAGTTAAGCATGTTAAAAAACATCTATACATTACAAGAGAGGAACACATAATTTTTCACATTTGGATGTCAGAGGACGAAAAAAGGGGTCAGATAGCATTTTTCACAGCACCATACCCAAATTAAAAATGATAAGCTGCCAAAAATTATATAAGATTTGGCATAAAAGCTAAAAATAATTAAATACTCCGTGTGATAGATAATTTATTATTCTAAAATTTTGAAAACAATCACCACCTAAATACTAGTACATCCATTACATTTAGCTCGCATTTCAGAATCGTTAAAATATAAATGCTTTAAAACAAAATATCAAAAAGAATTAACCAAAAGTACTTACAATTCGATTTCCGGACAAAAATATTTTAAATTTCAATCGGCACTCAGAAGAGAAATTACGTACATCAACGCAATCGAGAAAATTGCGTGTATCGAAAACAGAAAACAAGGAAAAATATGCCTTTAAGGTATTGCTCAATTAATCCTTGTTGCGATTTACCACTTTTGGCGATGGATCGCTTATATAGTCCGAAATATACCGATTTTCACATTCCAATTCAATAATTAAAAAACAAGAATGTCATACATTTTTTAGCAAATTGAACCATTTTTTTTTTTTTTTTTTTTTTTTATGGGAAAAAAAAAAGAGTCAATGATTTTTTTTTTCCGACAACTATAATTACGCACCTTTACATAAATCCTTTCGAAGTAGTGATCTAGCAATCACCAACACACACAAATGAAAATTTCTTTTTAATTCCAATGATTGTTTTGTTAACAGAACTTATAATTCACGTCCAACAAGCAACAAGTGGTTCATGAAATGTCGGAATTATACTTCGCCGCATTTCACAACACACACAACCCGCTTCTGGAAAACAATATATAAAAACAAAACAATTTCCCAGGCAACGGAGCTGACTATTGGCTAAATAGAAACTCGTGTGCATGTCGTCATATTCTTCGGAGTTGTAAATCTACATTAAATCAGATTAAATCTCAATATTGATTATTAAGAATGTCATATTAAAATATCTGATATTTCTTAAAATATATTGTTTATGAAATGTGCTTTGGAAATGATACACATTTATGATTTAATTGAAGTTTTTTTCTTTTTTTAAATAGCAATAATTTTGGTGGCGACATCTAGTGAATAGAAGTATTATCGAAAGTTGTATCAACCCAAGATTATTATAACTTTCAATTGCCCAAATGTAATCATAGGATAATAAATAAATTGGAATCGGTGAAATTTTTTTTTTATTTTTTTCTCATTTTCACATGTTTTGGAACGTTTTAATTAAAAAAAAGGGGTCTAGAAAAATGTCTGTAATCAGTATAACTTCCGAACGGATTGACCTATACGATGAAGAAATGTTGTGTACGGGTTAGTGATGTCAGTAGGACCTGTCATTATGGTTTTCGTCAAAATTGCTCATACCCTAACAATTTCAATCAAAATCGTAGTGGTAATGTTTTTTAAGGTGCTCAAAACATCCCCAAATTCAAAATTTCTGTAGAAATGCCACAAAAGCGTGAACAAATTGTCCTTAACACAAAATTCTCTTCTGTTCAGCATCGCCCATCAGCGAAGACAGTTTCACTTAAAAGAAAGGACAGTGAAAAGCATTTCGCCATTTTGGTGATTTTTTTTTTTCCTGTCAATGTAATAACTATCACCAAACTTGCCATTTTTTAAAGATAATGAAAATGAAAAAACGGTAAATTGCACCAATCCATGATTGATCCATTAAACACAGCGACCAGAAGTAAAAGTGTAATTGAAAGTGGTGCGATGTTCCACACCCCTAGTTTTTATTCAAAGTGTTTGTTTGTTTTTTCAACCAAAAAAAAAATTAATTTTGAATTACTAAACAAATTACGCTTTTTATTTTTGATATTTTTTTTATTTTTTTTAATCATTATTTATTATTTAGTTTAATCTATTGATCAACATAGACAGTCAAATCCATTTTAAAACTAAAAAAGGAAGAAAAAAACGAAAAGAATAAAAATGTGTGAAATGTTTTGAAATTCTTTCGAGAAATATTTTACTCTTTAATTTTGTTAATTTTTTTGGTTTTGATTTTAGATTTGCACCCCATCCCATCTTAGTCTCATCTCGTAGGAAACGTCACTCCTAAGTCAAAACATACAAAGATCCATTCCATTGGGAGTAATCACTTGAGCTAAAGTCCATTAAAATGATAAATTTTCGCGGAATTAAGTCCCATTCAACAGAAATAAACAGTAAATAGCCCAAGTCGCCAAGATGAACGTTTGGCGATTTTCCTGGTATCGTCTTGCAAGGGTTGCCATGGCAGCAGGGCATTGTCACGTTGCGCACCGAAAACGTGTTTCCCGGGACCACATTGTCAATACGCGTGTTTGCCTTTGTAAGTGATCTGAGGAAGCCTGTGTTGTTTTTTAAGGCTATTTAATTAATTCCGGAGTTATGGTAACCTGTTTTTGCTCTTTTCCGCCAATATGATAAATGTTTGTTAAAACTGATGGAACGAGAATTTCTACCCTACTACCACCCTGCCCTCTTCGCCTTCGGGCATATTTTTTCTTTCTTTCTTTTATAGTTTCATAAGGCGTGGATTTAATTATTTTGACTCATAGAAAACGTTTGCTTCTGCATTAACAAAACATTTGGCATTAATAAAAAAAATTCTAAAATTAGAAAATATGTGAAATGAACCCATTTTAGGCCAAGCAAAGAAATTTTATAAAATGTAGTATTGTTTTCATTGATATAGGCTTACATTACATTCATTAAAACACAAAAAAAGTTTAGCGCATAAAACACATATATTTATAACAACGTGCAAAAAATTAAACTCTTTTTAATCATTTTGAATCAAAAATAGTGGCGAAAGTAGCACTTTTTCGCGAGGAGTGTATATATATATATATATATATATATATTATTACAAAATGTATTAATTAGATATCTTATTTCAAATTGAAACTGTCCCAAAAGTACAGGATACTCTTGCTGATTTCCACCAAAAACTATTTAAACGAATTTATTAAATAAATGAAGCTATGACTTACAGCAACTTATTATGCTAGAACCTATTCTTATAGGCAAACGAGGATTTTGTTTAAGCGGTAGTACTAAAGGGGGAAAAAATGTAATAAATTGGCGCTGACAAATATGAAATCCCGATCAATTGATCAAATACGCACACTGACCTCAAATGTTGTTGCGTGACTGGGAATTTCAATGGCGTCGTATTAGATGCTAAAACTTTTTATTGTAAGAATGTATGACAATCTTTCTATAGCCGGTTAAATTACAGAGTAGATATCTTCATTGCATTTTGCCATAGATACTGCAAGTGTAGACGTATAAATAAACGATAATGTAAGCAAAGAGCATAACTTTTAGTTTCACCTATATATGATCAGGAAACGGCATTTTATTTGATAAATCTATGTAGTAATGCACACAAAAGTTATGCTGTATGTGCACAAAAGTTGTGCTGCATGTGCACAAAAGTTGTGCTGCATGTGCATAAAAGTTGTTAAGATGAAAAGATGCAAGTGCAACACATATGCGTTAAATACTAGATAAAAAAAAGTTACGGTATATCAACTGATTTTTAACAGTTAGTAATGTAGTGGTATATAGTGATCAGTCACTAGTTAATCGAAAATTGTTTCCGCATCTAATTGCACAAAAAGAGGAATAGTGGATGTAACTGTAAAGGAAATTCCGAATGTTAAATAAATTTAATTGAAAAATTATTGAAAGACTTTTTTTTTTTTTTTTTTTTTTTAAATCCCTTATAGTAACTTCGATTTTGTGTGTATGTATGTGGGTGGTTGGTTGGCTGTGTATGTCGATGGCCGGGCAAATCTGCGGAGCCTAATTAATCCCCTTGCCGTCATCCAATAGGTCTGAAACTCGGCAGATAGATTCAATGTCAATGACAATGCATTCTATCAAATTTTGGGTCTGTAACTGTCACTAAAAGGGCGCTTTTACGGACTGCTGATGAACAAACTTGTCATCCAATTGAGCTAAAATAGTATTTAACCGACGATTGAAGAAACTCTTTCGTGTTGCCAATTTTTTTTTAATAAAAAAATTTAATAATTTTTAAAAAAAATTCTTCCCAACCATAAATAAAGGAAGAAATTTAAATGATGCATCTAGCTAATTTGACTAAAAGAATAGAATGCAGTAGAGATTCGGATTGAGCAACAAAACTTTCAAAAATAAATTTAATTATGATTACTTATTGTCCAATGGGAAAACAGGATGAAAAGTACAGTACATAAAAGTTTCTTAAATGCTAAATCTACGAAGAAAATTCGAATGTAAAGGCGAGCCTAGCTCATTGGACTAAAAGAAGAATAAAAGTAATTGCTTAAAAAATTGTGATTGTGCGACAATTGATTTGGAAATTAACTGAAATACGATTCTCATTATCTAATGGGAAACTGAGATGAAAAAGATGCTATATAATAATATTCTGTCAAAGGATAAAAATCGATAAAGAAATTGAAATGTGCCACCGCATCCAGTTAATTGGACGAAAAGAAGGAGGAAAATTCTGACTGTGCGATATTTGATTTCAAAATTGATTGAAATATTTTAGCTTAATATCCAATGTGGGAAACTGAGATGTAAAAGTACATAACATAAAATCCTTTCTAGGGATAAATCTATAAAGAAATTTAAATGTGCTCTGCGTCTATCTAATTGGACTAAAAGAAGATGAAACGTTATTGCAGAGGAAATTCTGATTGTGCAATAATTGATCGAAATGAAATTGTTTACTAGGTACTATCCGTTAGACAGGTACCAGATAAAAATCGCCAAATTTGCAGTGATATCTCATCATAACTAAAAACCTACAAATCATTTATAATTCCTATAACAAACAGTAAACGGTTAGCGATACATTTACGCTTCAGTTAAATGTGTAAGCATTTAGGTTTCAAGCCAACTGCGTCAACTGGTACCCGTCTAACGGAAGTGTACCGCTTACTATCCAACGAGAAACTGTGTTGGAAAGATAAGTCTAAGAAATAAATGTATGAAGTGATTTAAATGTTTAGTCGCACTTAGCTAATTTGATAGAAGGAAAAAAGAAACATACTTTTGCTAAATACATACGAAAAGATAAGGGGAAAAAAAATGTGAAAAAGATAAATGATGATGTAATGCAAAATAAATACAATGATATGTGTATTGGAAATCAAAACAAAGGTCATATGCATTTCTTTTTTTTTTAGAAACCAATCAAAATGTGTAAATGCAATCATTAAAAGATAAGTCCAAAAAATTATTGCAAAAAAAAAAATCCATTAGATATGTAAAATAAATTCATAAAAAAAAATAGTACAAAATTATAAGATAAGCTTGCAAATTCAAAAAGACAAAAGCTATACTAAAAAAAAAAGCGATAAACACAAAACATTCTTGCTAACTTCAACGATAAATAACAATGAAATATGAACAGACAAAAAAAAATAGTATTTTTTATAACTTTTTTTTTAGAAACCAATCAAAATGTGTAAATGCAATCATTAAAAGATAAGTCCAAAAAATTATTGCAAAAAAAAAATCCATTAGATATGTAAAATAAATTCATAAAAAAAAATAGTACAAAATTATAAGATAAGCTTGCAAATTCAAAAAGACAAAAGCTATACTAAAAAAAAAAGCGATAAACACAAAACATTCTTGCTAACTTCAACGATAAATAACAATGAAATATGAACAGACAAAAAAAATAGTATTCATCCAAAAGTATCACTATTGCAATTGATTTTAAAACTATTTCAAAGCATTTAAAATGCTTTTCAAACTAATAGGGAGAGAATGCCATTTAATTTGTACCTGCAAATTAGACGATCAGCCAAATCATGTGCAGAAGCTTCCGCACGGTTACACATTTCCGAGCGTTTGAATAGACAGCTCACAATCGTCGAATGCAACTTGTAGAACTCTTGTCAGAATGAAAGTTCGTACGATAGTCCCGGATATGTTCAGGTATGACCGCCCCATCTGTCGGACCATCCGGGGATGGTGCAAAAGAAAAAAAATCCCGTCCAACTCCTCAAAGGTTAGATCAAGCAGATGCCAATGACAATCTGTGGGGATTTCTTGCCATTGTATGACGAAATATTGAACCAGTATGCAGCCGACACATCATAGTTATCTGTATGACAAACTTTTATTTCTTTAATTCTTTTTTTTTTCTGTCAATCTGTTGTCGGCAGGAGGTTTTCTTTCTTATGCTTTTCGTATTTTTCCCAAGTCGAAGCAAAGTGAAAGTGTGTAACTATGCGTTTTTCAATAGGAAGCAGTGATGCCATGTGCATTGTTAAATTTTTCCCATACTTTCGATAAACTTTATTATTATTATTATTATTATTTATACTAGCAGTATAGTAGGAAAAGTGGATTAATGTTTTGTTGTCGTTTGTAGATGCATACAATTGTCGAAGGTAGCCAAACCCGTAACCAGGATTTTTTTTTTGGGGGGGGGGGGTAGAGGGTTGCGGTCGATGGTTTGATTAAATACATATAACAAGTTACACACAAAAAAGGAAAAGGTGAAACAAGATTTCACACAGTTTCGAGAGGGGGGGGGGGGGTGTCTACCGTCCTGAAGGCAGCCATCTTAGGAAACAGTTGGATCTGATTGGAACTAAAAACTGAGATTTGCGAGTTGATAAATTTTTGCCGCTGAGATATATAGTCTACTTCTAAAAGGTATGCTAGATGAAATTTGAAGTAAATTAACTTATTTTGAAAAAATTTCGGAAGGGAATACTCTTTGCAAAAGTTCAAAAGTATAAATTTCAGGATACGGATATAGAGCAGGTGTGTTTATTCACAATAAATATCGCATCAAGTCTGGTTCAAAAAACAAAAATTTCTAATATGTTTGTGCATATTTATGTCACACAATAGCGTGTTTTATAACGCATGCAAATCAGTTTCTCGACTGAGGCCTGAATAGATGAATGGATTATATGATTTTTTTTTCTTTAATTCTAGTTTTTACATTGGATAATGCAGGCTAACTACCCAGATAGCATGCAAGCTAAGGAAAACCTTGTCATTTACAAGTCATTAGACTGACTTGCAGTGACAAGATTGCAGAGTAATTCCTCATGACAAGGGTTTGTAAAGGGTTTGTAGAAAAGGTTTACGATGGCAACCCTCAGAAAAGGTCGATTCTAGATTGGCGCATATACAGTGCCAACCTAGAAGCAAGCTTATTATAAAAAGGTTTGCACACCATTTACATTGTAAACCTTGTTGAATATTAAACGTGAAAGCATTACGAAAAGCTTGTTAACTGGTGTGAACAAGGACACCTTTTCCAAGCTTTTAAAAAGGTTGTATCCTTTTGATCTGAATTTGCATCTTTTTCGTTTAAGAGACTTGATCAAGGTGTTGAAAATGTTAAAATGCTATTTGGGTAGTGAAACCTGTTATCTAATATGCTTAGTGATAGATATCTTGATTAATATGAAGAAATTAAATTACATACAAAAAAAGTACAAAATAAAAGTTTTAAGAGCTAAATCACAGCTTTGTATCCCCCCCCTCTTCACCCACTTAGTCCTTCAAATGGTTCTGCGGTGAATTTGTTTTTATTTTGTATCCCCCCCCTCCCCTTCCCCATCTCCCTATTCTTACTCTATTTCTGACGTAGGACTTAATAATTTTGTCAAACTGCGTGAGAATGGGATTTCTTAGTAAACTAATGCGAAATTTGAAAGTTCTATACAAAATTTTTTAAACAGTCTGCAAAAATATGACATCATTTCAAAGTACTTATTCTACCCAAATCCGTAATAAAAAAGTTTTCAATATTTTTTTCATAAAAGTGCGGCTTAACTACCATAATTATTTTATGAATTTTGAAGAAACAACTTTTCACAGAATTTCTGTGTTTTGTATTTCAAATAACTATATTTTTGTCTTTTAAGATTTAGATTAGAGTTATGTTTCCAATAAACCTCATATAATGTTACAAGTCGCCGTTGTACACAAACTACTTCATCGAAAATAACAGACTGGGCGGGTTTTTCCATCACTTCCTAACATGGCGTCATCCAGTGATTTAAATGCTAACCAAGAAAATGCCAAACGATTTTTGTTTTACGATATAGTGATTAATTAAGAAATATGTCAAAGCCTGAGAATCGTCTGCAATACAGTTCAGAATACCACCAATTGACTTCAGGGATTTCCAGTTTCTTCGGTAAGTTATTTATTTGTATCAAACCGATTGTCAAGAATAATAAGAGCGATTTTCGTCTTCATAAAACATCAATTAAATATTTTGCTACTGGACTGAATAAACAGTTATATACAAATATACACAAAGAACAGAAAATGTCACTATAGAACAAAAAATAGTAATTCAAATTATGCTTACCACGGCTGTGGCTCGTTAGGCTCTGGCTCGTTGAGAATACTTTTGTAATTTCGTTTCCTGAAATGAGAGCAAAATTCTATTTTAACTCGTTAGAGCCCAGAAACCTCATTAAATAAGTACATATTTAAAAAGATTGATTCAAGTACTAACTGCTGACGTGAAACATTTCGAGTATTGATTACATATTCGATAGGATTCTGCGACCAAAACCAGATCTGTCCACACAACGTCAATTTATTTTTCGGCCTCCTCAAATTCACCTTTATTTGCATATGAAAAATATGCAATCAAAGGCGACTCTAAAACTTTCAGTCATCGAGCTGAAACTTGGTACATAGACTCGTTATCGATGATAAAGTGTTCTATCAAGTTAAGGGGCTATCACTAAAAAGCTGCTTTTACACACGTTTCTATTTCTCACCGGGGGATAAATTAAAGCATTTGATTGTATCTGGAACTTGGTAGATAGAATGTATTTTCATCTACAATGAGTATATCCAATTTGGTAGGCAAACAAAAAGTTAGTCAATGGCACCGAATTGGAGATTTTCTTCGTAGGGGTCAAATACTGTGAAAACTCGATCAGGGCTCAAAATTGCTTTTTGCTTCAATTGTACATAATAGTTGGTAATGCAAATAAAGGATTTATTGCAAAAACTTTGTTTTTATTATTATTATTATCACAAAATTATTTTGCAATATATACAATCTCCATTGTAAAATGTATATTGTGAAAGTGACGTCAATCTTGGGAATCGTCAAAACATCTTACACATGTCACGTGCGTGTTGTTTTATTTCCAGATGTATTTCAGTTTTTACATTGAGCAAATCTTATTTGAGTGTTTTTAGGGAATTGCTTCGAATGGCAACACTTGTCTTGTGAAATGTTTTAGACCAGTCACAAAGCATTTTTAAAAGCGAATTTGAATTTTCACATTCCATTAGCTAATCCTAATGCCTGGTTCATTTATTCCTTCCTGAACACAAAATTAACTGTCGCAATAAAAAAACAAAATAAAATGTCACAGCAAATAAAAAATAAACCAATTAGACATCTTGCAGTTAAGAAATCAGCATTTTTTTTTATGGAGATTAGAAGAAATATAATTATTAAATTTTATGATATTCAATCTGTACATGATGAATGCTTCTTTTATAAAAAAAAAATCATGAATCAGAAAATCATAAACGTCAGTGTTTTCTATCGCATTCAGGTAAAAGAGACAAAAAAAATGGACAGTGGAACAAAATTCGTTCATTCACGAATTATAACACGAGTTATAACAACTGTTTGGCAGTAGAATTCAAGATATGAAGTGTCGCCAAAATTAAAAGGGAGGAACACTCAACTCTAAAATATCCTGGATTTTGTAATGAAAAAAATTAAAATTGTTTGCATTTAGATTCAAGAATTATAATATGTCATGTAAATAAAATGTCTTGAACAAACACAAGTACTAATTGCTTTGAATATATTTTAATTAATATATGAAATGTCATTAGCTTGTTATAGAGAACATACAAACTAAATCATTAAACAATATTTCCTTCGTATTGTTTGAGCACACATAACTCGTTGATTAATAACTCCGTGCAATTTACATAAGCTAGGGCATAGACATGGGTTGAAGGAGAGAGGCAGGAAGTGAAAGGGATTCTAAAAGAGTCTAAGTAGTCAATTATATCAACAACAAACAATTTCATCGAATCCTAACATTATAAATATTACAACAAAAAAAAGTGAGGTAAGTCTTTGAATGAATCAATCAGAGAGGGGCACAGGCAAATTGCGGAACTGGCGGTCAAGCTTATGATTTTGTACTTTATTGCGATTTGACACATCCACTATGCAAAAGCATGCCTTGTTTATCTGCAGCAGATGCTCACAGTTCAAAGGTTTACAGCTGAATACTTCTATAAAGAGAGCCGGGGAATTTGCAGCGGTATTCCAACGGATATAGTCATTGAGTAATTTGTTAATAATAAAAAAAAAAAAAAAGCATTTTGAAGAAAAAAATGTTTATGCATATAGTAAGGTCGGTTGGAATAATTGGGTCATGTGTTTACAAAAAGGTTAACCATTTCTGATCTTAATTGACCTTATTCTTATTTGATAGCTAGTTACTTTCACATATATTAAATTACTACAAGTTATGGAAATCAAGTGAGGTTCCTATCCAATTCACAGAACAAAAGACAGTTAATCAAGGTATAAACATTAGTTATTCAAAACCACAATATTGAGGTAAAACAGGCAGCTGGGGACGCCAGATTTAAAAAAGAAAAGCTACAACAGCTACACTCCAATGTGAAAGACTACGCTCTTTTGGCCCATTCATTCAATGGATGCGATACTACGAGCGTAACCATTGTGAAATTGCACAAATAGCATTTTAGATTTCTAGAAATTGATAGTTGGACTGCAATAGAACATTCTCTAAATCAAATGCCAACCGGGAAGAATTCAGAAGTCATTCGGATGTCTGTATCTCATCTTGTATGAAGCAAAGAATGGTAACCTTGACCAAGACTTAAGTCCCTACAGAAGAAGAGAGTAAGACTGTAATGCTTAGCTCCTACTTCCGCAAGTGCTGCTCAGCAATTACACATAGTGAATTATCAAATACTGCAACGGCTTAGTAACAATTTGCGTCTATAAGATTAGTGTTGGACTCATTGAGACGGTGAAGTGCCGGCTGTAAAAACAAATTTTTGAACTTGTGCCTGATGCAATACTCAAGCTGATTTCTTTTACATTTAAAGGAAATGTCTCAACCGTTCAGTGAGGCAGTGTGTGCGGTGTAGAACCTAATCAAGAAGCGAACTGTAGCAACTGTGAAATAGATGACCGGGATAGTGATGATTTTGGACAGTTCGTATAAACTCTTTGGACCTGAAAATATTGATGCTCGATTTCTTTTTAGTCACCCTGTACCCGAAAGAACACTTTGCGTGGAAGGTTCTCGCGAGCTAACAACTCTTAACATGACTATTTCTAAGAACATATTCTAGTTTCAAAAGCAGACATTATCGAAGAAAGTGTTAAGCAAAACTTTTTGAAAGTTAAACAACATAACCAAAAGTTACTCACCCGTCACTCATTGGAAAGACTCCTTCAAAGGTGTGCAAGGATGCTGTCTTCCGCTGCTCAACTACTTTCTCAAAGTTCATCAAAAAGCAGCAAGTCTCACGCTGGCAAACTTGGTGGCGCTGACTTTTCCGGGGCAACCAACTTCGCAGATGCAAAGAAGTTTCGCAAGTAACCTCTCTGAACTTAAAACTTCGCTCGAATTCTTCAATCTTTGAAAAATTTTCTCTAAAGGTAGGGCAATGAAAGAAGTGAAGAAGATTGGAGAGCTGAGTCCAGAATGGCCTGGTGACAGCAACCGCTCACTCCTTATATAGCGACAGTCGAGTCTGCGCAAAACACAGTCACGTTGCCTCTCGGTAACGTGACAACCTCCCCCCCCCCCTTTGATTTCTCATAGGTTTGGCTAAGGCAAATATTTTCTGCGGAAACGAAATAATGATGTATAAAGGATTGAATTGTGCCGTAATTGCATGGTCATTAGTTCATTTTTCAAAAAAGTAAGGCTATTACGCGTAAAAGGAGGTGGCCGCATTACTTTTGTCAAATCTTCCCTCGGAAATCGGGCAACTGATCTTGTCAGATAACTACTATCCTGTCTTGTTAAGGATTATGCATTTTAGACTAATTTTTAAAGGAACAAGGGAATGGTGGAATTCTAATAAAAAATGGATGCCTTAATGTTTAGAAATGGAAGTCCAACAACGTTTTTAAAAAAATAACAATAAAGATAAAAAATATTTAAAAAATTCATATGGTTCCAGTGTTCGCTAGTTAAATATTTCCAAAGGGTATTTTCACCCCCTCTTTATATTTTAAAGGGTATTTTTAAAATCCAAAGGGTATTTTTTAAATTAATTTTTTTTTTAAACTAAAGCAAATTAAGTTTTTTGACAAAACAAGTAGTTACAACAATAACAATGATGCATGATAACGGTTTCCGAAATATGCTTTTTAAATGCTTACTAAAAACACTTGATGGTTATAAACCTAAAACTAACTCCTAACACTCTGCCGTCTTGTGACACCACATTGGTGTCCTATGAAAGTATCAGGCAAATGATCGATTAGGAAAATGCCGGCAACACTACGAAAACTATCATGCAAATGACGGAGGAGTAAAATTTGACAATGAGGAACTTTCACGTTTTTTGGTTTTATTTTTAAATAAAAGTAGAGAAAAAAATCATGAAAAACAATATTATTCTTTCAAAAATTTGAGCTCGGATAGATAGTTAAAAAAATATTTAGTTTTTCACTTTGCGATTTGGCGGGAAAAAGCCACTTTAGTGTGAACCGTCAACGCGCAGATAATGAACCAGTCTAAAACCTGTTTTAGACGAGGAATGAGTGTGGTTTATTCTTCCTTTTGCGACTTTTTCTCTGCGTAACCACGTCACACGGTTTTTTCATGCGTTTTTGGTCACGTGACTTTTGCTTTGATTTCGGCTAATTTCAAACTCGATTTTTGATTAATCGAAAGCATAAGGATAAAAAATAATTGCACTGCTCAAATGTATTCGTTGGATAACACTATACTAAACTTCAACTTAACTAGACATCACTTAGACGATAGATCGTCACAGTGCTCATAGATATTTAATCCATTTTGGCGGAATGAAGACATAATTCTCGCCAAACCTTATAGCCTTTTGTTCTCTACAGGGTTGTGGTTTGGCGAACATTATGGTTTCACGCCGCCAAAATGGATTAAATACCTATGAGCACTTTGACGATCTACCGTCTAAGTGATGTCTAGTTAAGTTGAAGTTTAGTATAGAAAATACAAAAAAATATTCATTTTCCTCACTTGTGCAAGTTCCTCATTTACGATTTCCCGAAAAACGCCGGCGATAGACATAGGCAAAATTTTCTAAACCACTTTACGGCGCCACAAAAACCTCGATTGAACGTGCGGACGACATAGTGTTAATTTACGTTTTCCATGAATTCAAGCATGAGGTTACCTTTGTTCTCTATTTGGTGGCATGGTAAAAAGCCGGCGAAATACATTTAATTAAGAAACGTACGAAATTACATTTGGAAATTGGGGGACGCCCCTCTACAATCCACCTACTACAATGACGCACGTGGTCAGTCAATGACTTCAGCCAGTCAAAGCCGTGGCCAGTCATTGACTTCAGTGAATCAGTCACTGGTCTTTGTGAGGCACGTTTGAACATGAATGACAGTGCGCCATCGATATAGATAAACAACTGGATAGACTGCTCCATTGTCGATGCAAAGAGGAAAACGCGCCGGGGATTACGAAGCTGGTGGGAAGATTAACCAATCACAGTTCACTTTTATAGTTGGATGGAAATGCGAAAAACCTTGTAAAATGTTAGAGTATATATATTTTTTGCACATTATTACTAATTAAGGTCTACTATTGACATTTCTGCTGTGTACAACCCAAAATTTTATTTTCAATCCTCGGCAATCCGCATTTTTTATCCCACCAACGACATCTGGCAACGGTTTCATTTTCCCAGCGTTAAGCAGTCTATCCAGTTGTTTATTTATATCGATGCAATGCGCATGCGTGACTGGCGATTTTGGAGGGGGTGATCGGTATAATGGATTCCCTTAGAAAATAAACGAAAATTTTGCATTTTTTCAGAAAAGGGCACTATTTTCACAGGGAAAAGGGCAGGGAGGTACAGCGCCACCCTTCGAAAAACGGTTAGGAGGATCTCTGATTTTATAAAATGGAGGATTATTTTTTAAAAATTTAACCATGATGTGCCGATGCGTGAATTCACGCATGAGGTTAATTCTTTGGGGTGGAATTGATTTTCAATGCGTATTCACGTGAATTCACGCATGAGGTTAATTCTTTGGGGTGGAATTGATTTTCAATGCGTATTCACGTGAATTCACGCATGAGGTTAATTCTTTGGGGTGGAATTGATTTTCAATGCGTATTCACGTGAATTCACGCATGAGGTTAATTCTTTGGGGTGGAATTGATTTTCAATGCGTATTCACGTGAATTCACGCATGAGGTTAATTCTTTGGGGTGGAATTGATTTTCAATGCGTATTCACGTGAATTCACGCATGAGGTTAATTCTTTGGGGTGGAATTGATTTTCAATGCGTATTCACGTGAATTCACGCATGAGGTTAATTCTTTGGGGTGGAATTGATTTTCAATGCGTATTCACGTGAATTCACGCATGAGGTTAATTCTTTGGGGTGGAATTGATTTTCAATGCGTATTCACGTGAATTCACGCATGAGGTTAATTCTTTGGGGTGGAATTGATTTTCAATGCGTATTCACGTGAATTCACGCATGAGGTTAATTCTTTGGGGTGGAATTGATTTTCAATGCGTATTCACGTGAATTCACGCATGAGGTTAATTCTTTGGGGTGGAATTGATTTTCAATGCGTATTCACGTGAATTCACTCATGAGGTTAATTCTTAAGGGTGGAATTGATTTTCAATGCGTATTCACGTGAATTCACGCATGAGGTTAATTCTTTGGGGTGGAATTGATTTTCAATGCGTATTCACGTGAATTCACGCATGAGGTTAATTCTTTGGGGTGGAATTGATTTTCAATGCGTATTCACGTGAATTCACTCATGAGGTTAATTCTTAAGGGTGGAATTGATTTTCAATGCGTATTCACGTGAATTCACGCATGAGGTTAATTCTTTGGGATGGAATTGATTTTCAATGCGAATTCACGCAGATTTCACGCATTTTGGCGAACTCTGTATGATTCTAATAAGAAATTTGATATACCTGCAAATTCACTTAATCTTTTTATTGGCGAAAATCTTTGATCAATAGGGAACTTAATTTATTGTACAGATTTACAAATTTTGAGGACACTGAGGGATAACCTACTTTGAGAACCTTCTTTGCATATTCCTAAAAAGGCTGTGCAGATGCTGTTTCAAATCCAAATGTAATGGTGAAGAGACCAAAATTTTATAGTTGTAGTTTTCATCTGGTCTGGATAAACAATTTCAAGATGTAACTAATATAATTAAAGAATAAAATAATTTTCAATGAGTATTTTACATATTTTGTGGTATTATAATGGGTATGCAATCAAAGATAAAAATTATTATTTAGCAACAAATTTTATTTGTAAAGATTTCTATATATTAAAGAGAAAAAAGCTAAGAGTCGAAATACCGCAATAGAAGATGGAAAAAATTGAATTTTCGACAAATAGCTGTATTGCCCGGCCTTGCCCGATAAACGATTATAAATAAATATTTGATGAAAACATAATTTTATGATCAAAATTATTATAAAAAGTGTCTGTTTGTCTGTCTGGCTCAAATTTTTGTTTTGGAGCCCTGTTTGAATGGACTTGACTATTTCTTGGACTAGAATTCAATGTTTTACCAATGAGGAACTTTCACGTTTTTTGGTTTTATTTTTAAATAAAAATAGAGAAAAAACCACGAAATACAATACCATTCTTTCAAAAATTTGAGCTCGGATAGATAGTTAAAAAAAATGTTTAGTTATTCACTTTGCGATTTGGCGGGAAAAAGCCACTTTTGCGTGTAACGTCAACGCGCAGATAATGAACCAGTCTAAAACCTGTTTTAGAAAGAGAATGAGTGAGGTTTCTCCTTCGTTTTGCGACTTTATCTCTGCGTAACCACGTCAGGGTTTTTTTTATGCGTTTTTGGTCACGTGACTTTTGCTTTGATTTCGGCTAATTTCAAACTCGATTTTTGATTAATTGAAAGCATAAAGATAAAAAATAATTGCACTGCTCAAATATATTCGTTGGATAGCACTAGAAAATACAAAAAATATTCATTTTCCTCACTCGTACAAGTTCCTCATTTAGCTCATTCCATTGCAGACTCTAAAAGTGAGTATGAACTGATGCTGTCAAATACAGTCTTATAAAGTACATTAAAATTAGCCCATTTAGCTGATAAACGAAAAATATTATACTCTTTCTTACGAGAAGTTTTGAAATTATTACACTGTGTTGGTACTCTAAATTTTAAAAATATAACACGTTGAAACTTTTCGATTTATTCATAACAGCCATTTTTAAAAGCATTTCACATACTCCATATATTTTGCGAAGATATCATGATGGAAATTATTTGAATGTCAATTATTTACCAGCCAGGATAAATAAATGCAGACTGTTAAAATTGTAATATTTATTGATAAATTTGAAAAAATAACTAAAATAAAGTAATTTTATTATTTTACTTACACAAATATTTTAAACTTCTAACCCCCCCCCCCTCCCCCTTTTTTTTTTTTTTTATTTAATTTCTTTTATGAGAAAAAAAAAGTTACAAAGTCAACATTTTTCACGGTACTGTGCAACTTAGAGGTTTTTGTAACATTATTGATGTCAAAACATCTAAAGAGCGATAAACCGACCAACAATCCATGGTGTAGTTGTGCCTAGTTGTCCTCGCCCCTGCTCATTGACGCTCGCCAACTCTCAGGAAATGCTTCGCATCTTCCCAATACCACAACAGTTTTGTCTAATATCATTTCAACAAGCAGAAGTGGCAATCCGCTACTTTCAATTCCACTTAATACTGGCCACTACATTTATATTTGCCATGGATATACCTTTTTCTTTTTCATTATTTTTAAAAAATAGTCATTTTGTCGATATTTTGGGGGACAAATTATTACATTGACAAGAGAAAAAAACACCGCCAAAACGACGAAATTTGCGAAGTGTTTTTTGATAAATATTTATTTATCTTTCTGGTAAGTGAAACTAAGGAGAATTAGTTGTTGTTGGGCGATGCTCAAGAGAAAAGAACTCTGTATTAAAGACATTCGTTTTTCAACTTTTTACGCCTTTATCGTATTCCTATAAAATTTTCGGAAGTGGGGACGTATAAAGTACCGTAAAAGGCATTGCCACTGCGATTTTGATCAAAATGGTTAGAGCCGTTATTTGGCAATTGCTGAAAAACATGATTTTTCAATGGCAGCTATCTCATGTCTACCTATGCGCATTAGGGTGGTTAATTTTTTTTTTTTTTTTTTTTTTTTAAAGCTACAGACCAAGACGCCCCTATTTTTTTTACATTTACCCGTAGAATTATTTTTCTAAAATTTTAGTTTCCTACTCCTATCAGAAGGTGGCGCTCAATGACCATTCATTTTTACACTTTTTTGTAATTTCGCATAATTTTCGAGTTTTATGCTGATAAGAACGCATGTTTACATTTTATGAAAAAAAAAAGTTTTATGGTTTTTTTAATACATGCAATATAGTTTGGCAACAGTTATCTACTGTATCTGGCAACATCCATATTATCAAAAACACCGTTTCATCGTGAAGCACTTCGTTTGGTTGTTGCAGTAGTCGCAGCTTTGGGGTATGTTCCTCGAACGTTTCCTCTTTAAAAATCAAGAAAAAAAAGCTAGAAAAGACTCAAGCAAAGGTTAAATTCAAATCTTACTGTCCTATAGCCCTTCATTGGAACGGAAAACGTTTGCCTAAATCTTTTGGATTAAGAAAGATTGATCGTTTGTCTTTATATGTTTCGAGAGATGGTATCGAAAAACTTCTTAATGTTTCAAAGTTGAGTGGTGGAGTAACAGCGAAATATATTTCAAAAACTGCTTTTATGCTAGGCAATGGAAAATTGAGAATTAAATTCGGACAAAGTTTTGATACTACGAGTATAACAACTGGTTGTGTATTAAGAGGCATGCAATAATTTGGAGAAAAAATCGGACATGAACTATTGTGGCTATCCTACCGGCACCATGTCATAGAACTACTATTGGAGAAGTTATTTAAGTTTGCTATCATGTTCCCCAGAAGTTTCCATCTTTAATAGACTTAAAACCGTTTGAAAAAGAATTGCACCCATACATTTCCAGGATTTAGAATTGAAAGAAGACTCTAAAGATTTTATAGTTTCAAATGCAGCCTACCTTTACTCTGTGGATAAATCTATGATGATTAGAGACGATTATAAAAAAAAAAGTAACCTATCTGACATTAATCGTTTTGGGCCATAGACTTATTATTATCAATAGACTGCGTGTTCCCACTTCAATCATACAACGAGAATGAAACCAAAATGAATCACAAAATTCGTCTATCAGTCACGTGGTTTTTAATTTGGCTACGTCGTAAAATTAATCCTTTATCAAATAATCTTATTATCCTTTATCGCCTGAGTGAGGAGAAACCCGCCAAATCTGCAACCCTTCTCCCAAAAAGTCCCTACTCACGTGATTCATTTTGGTTTCATTCTCGTTGTATAATTGAAGTGGGAACGCGCAGTCTATTGATAATAATAAGTCTATGTTTTGGGCAATCCACCAGAGAAAATCCTTTGGAGAGCACCAGGTGCTATTCATAACCCACCGTGGATGGCTTAACTTCTATACATTTTAAAATCCTTCTATTCAGAGATCAGCAAGAGGTTTTCCACAGAGAAGAAATTACAGAGAAGAAATGCAGATCCAGCGATTTGTACAGTTTAATACTTTTTTGTATAGTAAAGACATGGATAGAAGCCCCACTTGCTTCTGAAGCTTCTGGTGGTGACCTGAACTTGTGGAAAAAACGTTAAAAAGTAAAAGATAATTGATTCTAAAATTGGAATTGCAGCTGGAAATGTTTTGAAAAAACTTGTATAGTATCTTTCAAATGAATTGGTTGGTTAGGCCATATTTTTACACCGAATCACAGCAAAAGAAAACTTAAAAAGTATTGCAGATATGAATAACTCAAAAGAT
The DNA here is from genome assembly GCA_963978545.1 of Linyphia triangularis. Lineage (NCBI taxonomy): Eukaryota > Metazoa > Arthropoda > Arachnida > Araneae > Linyphiidae > Linyphia > Linyphia triangularis. The sequence goes on from OZ021728.1 coordinate 86,760,383, forward strand.
TTCAGAAATATAAAAGGGTGCGAGCTATTAAAAATGTTGAAAGATAATGCCAGTCTTGGAGAGTTTATGACAAAAAGAACTCTTGATATTAAAACTTTTTACTTACAAAAAGAACTTTTGATAGAGTAATTTTTCAATATTATGTTATCGAACATGTCTCTACTATGACAGTGGGTTTCGATAACCTGAATGGCAACATCTACAGGATTTATGTTGTTTACAATTTCCATCCCTAACCCATATTTTTAGTTGTTACTAACTGTTCATTCGATTGATTTCAATTAAATGTTGTTCTTGGTAGGAGATTGAGTGTCGTTTGAAAATGTTCATTAAGTACAGCTGCACATTTAGATACTTTGAATAAAGCTGAAAATTGGACACTATTTATACTCCCTAGTCCCCTATTTTTTGAGTGAGAATTTTATGATTTGAAATGATATTATGGTATTTACATAATTTCCGATCCACCATTTTCGGCATACAAAAAAAAATAGCCAAGTTGTATTGTAATGCTTGGGTTAAATGATGAAATAAAAAAAAACACAACTGACCTACATAACACCACACTACACAGTAATTTCGTATTTAAGTGTACTAATAGCCTATTTTGAATGCTTTTCAGGATATGATACCGCCTAATTTATAGGGGCAATTTTATCAGAATTTCAAAAGTTTAATGGAGTATCACTGGGGATTAACGAGCGTTTGTGAGCAGGGGCGGAGCCCTCTCGTGATTAATTATTTCATAAACTTTTACTAACTTATTTAACATTTTTTAATTCTGGTATAAATAAAAACTTTAAGCAAATTGCTTTCAATTATACTTATTAGCAAACTCACTACAAATATCCAAAGACGCACAAAATGCGAAATTTTCCTGTTCATTGAGCGCCATCTTTTAATTGGAGTATTCTGAAATTTTGCAAGAACATTTGTATGGGAAGATATGCGCATGCGTAATTTTGACAAAATGACGGGTCCCACTACCACAAGTAATCCATGTACAAAAGTTGACCATCATTCATAGTAGTCCGAGAGGCGACTGCAATTTTTGGACCTCATCAAACATCATTTTAAATTTTTTATAGAGATTGGAGAAAAATGAGTAGATTAGGAATCCACTGGTCTGTCGTGGCAAAAAATGGCCGAAACTGATCCAAAATCGACTTGGATTGAGTTGAACTAAAATCCGATTGCCAAATATGTCATAACTTGCCAAAAAGAGAACAAACTTTTTCGTCTGGCAACCCTGCATTTTGATTTTCAATGAGAAAAAGCGCAAACGATTTTTGATCTCTGGCTCGGAAAATTTGTATCTTTTAAAAGTAAACCAAATTGGTGAAATCAGTTACGTCATCCGTGACGTAATGTTTATTGCCAACTTGGCTCCCTTTTAATAGATGCAAGTAGACCGTCGCCAGATATTCGAATCGTCTGCAGCCTTCTTAATTGATCATTAAAGAGTGAGGGTTACCAAATAAAAAAAAATGCTCATTATTTGGCAAGTTATGACTCATTTGGCCAATGGATTTAGTTTAACTTATTAAAAGTCGATTTTTGACCAGTTTCGGCCATTTTTGCCACGGCAGACCAGTGGATTCGTAATCTACTCACTGTTCTCTAATTTCTATAAAAAAAAATCAGAATGATGTTCAATGGGATTCAAAATTTGCAGTCGCCTCTCAGTCTATAGGTCAATCTGTTGGACAGTTATACTAAACGACACCCATACATTATATTCTGGACCACTTTTTTTTTTAACTCAGCACGTTCCGAAAAGTTAGAAATGCAAACAAATCGATTTTTTTAACCAAATTGCAATGCTTTCATTACCACATACTGGTAATTGAAAGTAAAAATTAGCAGTTAAATAATGCTGCCATGCGGCGTACTATAATAAAAAAAATGTAAAGGGGGAGATTATAGAAAAACTTACCACAATTTATGCATCTACCCATACAAATGTCCAAGCAAAATTTCAGAATCTTACTCCAATTAAAAGAGGACGCTCAATGAGCAGTAAAATTTCGTATTTTGTGTGTTTTGGGGTATTTGTAGTGGATTTGCCAATAAGTGTAATTGAAAGCAATTTTGTCAAAGAAAGTTTTTATTTATTCAATAATTGAAAATGTTAATTAAGTTAGTAAATGTGTAAATAATAATAAAATACTAGAAGGTTCCGTCCCCTGCTCACTAACGCTCGTCAATCCCATGTACTATTCATTAAACATATGAAATTCTGATAAAATTGCCCCTATAAATTACGGGGTATAAAATCATGAAAATAATTCAAAATAAGTGATTAGTAACCTTAAATATTATATTACTAAGTGTTGTTGTTTCTAATCTCCTTTTTGTCTGCCGAAGTCAGACAATATCAGTGAAGCCATTGACATTAATGAAGTCTGACACTAGTTGTGGACAGTTATAAATGTCCTCCCAGTCCAGTCCAAGGCAGTCCAAAATGTGCTGAGGTGATGCCTGTTCTTTTTGGCATTTAGGGCAAAGAGTAAAATTTTTGCTTCCCCCAGAATATGTGAGGCCTTTAAGGTGACCACTAGCAAGTCGGGACAGACGGGTATTGGTGTGCCTATCACAAGGAAGAGATAGGGAGTGTCCTGGCTTTTTGGCTTTATACCATTCGTGAGATGGAGGTATATGCCGCTTTATTTTGAGCTATTTTCTTTGAGTATAACTCTTGATATGTGAGTTCTTGAGTAGAGAGGACAGGGTGTTCTAGTCCCTCCTTAGCAAGAGTGTCAGCCAATTCATTTCCGTGGATGTCTACATGTGACGGGATCCACTGAAAGTGCACTTTGTGCAGTCGGGATATGCTCTTGACTTTGCGTATTATGGATAGACTGGTAGTATGGTGTTATAGTGCGTTTTATTTCATCATTTAACCGAACGTTAAAGAACCACTTGGCAAAATTTGTCAGTGTGCTGAAAATGGTCGATCGGAAAATACATTTTCAAACGACACTCAATCCCCTAGCAAGAACAATTAATTGAAATTAAAGGACCTTCCTTCGAAGGATACCTTGATCGTAAGAACCGGTTGAGCAGTTTAGGAGTTGTGACTGTGACAAATTTACGCCTAGACTACTAAACATATAAATATTGCTTTATCAATATGTATTTCCTTTTCTGAAAGACAAAGCATAGGTCGTTTGGTTGTCTCTCTAGATATTGTCTTTTAGTTTGCTTCAAAAACTTGTAAAAGAAACTGCTTATCATGTATAAATATATTATTAAATTCTTGTATTAGCTGTACACCTCTTTCAACAGTATATCGCTTACTACTTTAAGTTCTTTAACTTTGTTCCCATTTATGAAAGGGATATTATTCTCTAACTCTTCAGGTGAAATGGATACAAAAGAATAGCTAATATTCAAACAAGGTAAAATATCAAGAGTTCTTATTGTCACAAAATCGCCAAGACTGACATCTTTCAACGTTTTTAATAGCTCGTGCCCTCTTATTTCTGGAATCTTTTGAATTATTCACTTCTGCAATACTTTTAAAATTTTCTTTTGCTGTAATTCTGTGTGCAAATATGGCCAAACCAAACAATTAATTTGAAAGATACCATATGAGATTTTTCAAAACTTTCTAGCTACAATTCTAATTTTATAATCGATTATCTTATACTTTTTAATGTTTTTCCACAAGTTCAGGTCACCTCCAGAATCTTTAGAAGCAAGTGGGGCTTCTATCAATGTTTTACCATAAAAAAGAGCACCAAATTGTCCAAATCGCTGGAATTACTTTGCTCATCTCTATTAGTTATACAAAAAATCTCTTGCTGATCTCAGAACAAAAAGATTTTAAAATATACAGGAGTTTATCTATCCACCGTGTGGGATGAATTGATGAAACTGCTGTTCAATTGATTTTCTCTGGTATATTGCCCAAAACGATTACTGTCAACTCAATTACTTTTCTTTATAATCATCTCTAATTATCACAGATTTATCCATAGATGGAAGAAAGGCTACAGATGAAACTTTAAACTTTTTAACGTCTTTTTCCAGTTCTAAACCCTGAAAGTTTATTTGTGCAATTCATTTTCAAACGGTTTTAAGTATGTTGAAAAGGGAAACCTCTGTGAAACATGAAGGTTCATAGCACAACTTAAATAACTTTGCCAATATTAATTCCATGACATGGTCCCAGCAGGCTAGCCACAATAGTTCACGTCCAATTTTGTTTTCTCCACATTAATGCATACCTCTTAGACACAACCAGTAGTTACACTCGTAGTATCAAAACTTAAAGTCTGATTTTTATTCTTGATTCCCATTGCCTTACTAGCATGAAAACAGTTTTCGAAATATTTTTTGCTGTCCTACCACCACTCGACTTTGGGACACAAATAAGTTTCTCAATTCCATCTCCCGAAACATAACAGGCAAACGATCAGTCTTTTATAATTCAAAAGATTTTGGCAGAAGATTGTCGTCCCAATGAAGGACTATAGGACAGTCCAGGTTTGAATTTACCCATTTCAAACTCAGCATATTCTTTTCTGGCTTTTTTTTTCCTCCATGATTTTTGGCCCCTCTTGGAAGAGGAAACGCTCGTTGATCATGTCACAAACGGCGACTACTGGAACTAGCAAACGAAGTGCTTCACAATTGGATATTTTGTTAGCGGTGCTTTTATAACGTTGATGTTTCCAGATACAGTACATAAAAGAACTGTTGCTAAACTAAATTGCATGTATTAAACAACCATAAAAATACTTTTTATTTTTTAAATGTAGACATGTGTTCTTGTAGGGATAAAACTCGAAAACTATGTGAAATTACAAAAAAGTGTAAAAATGAATGGTCAATGAGCGCCGCCTTCTGATGGAAGCTGAAATTTTAGGAGAGTAATACTAAGGGTAAATGTAAAAAAATTAGGGGGTGTCTTGGTCTATCTCTTTAATCCCCGTAACGGCCCAAACGGCCCAGTCGGCTGAGTTCCATTCCGGCCGTGTCTTTTCACTTACGATTCCTACCCCCCTTCTTGGGTGGACCTTGGAGGTCCGATACCATTAACGGCTCACTACAATGGGTCAGAGATTTCTCTTCACAGCGGGAGGGAGAAGAGGGGCCAAGGTATTCTTGTGACTGTCGTCACACTAGGGTGGGTATAACAGGTGGTTTTCATTCTTATCTTTGGAAGCCTTTCTTTTCACAGCTTCATGTCCAAAACACAAATACTTTGTACTACTAAAGAAAACAAACAAAACGCCTTGAGGATTTACTAGTTGTCAATCTCTATCTGGAAACCAGATAGTGAAGAGAGATAAATTACCCTTAGCTTAGCAGGGGGTCTATTGCCCTTCTCTCTAAATGCTGCACTTGGAGGGGTGAAAATGGTTTTTCTTTTCGGGCGGGAACCTGGTCCCTAAAGGATATTCCAGAAAACTGCATTGTGAACTAAAGAGCTATAGCAGATTTTTTTTTTTTTTTTTGAACCACCCTAGTGTATATGGTTTATTTTTCAAGGTACAGTCAACTCACGATAACTCTCATAAGTCGAATATTCGTTTATCTCGAAGTTTTCACTAGGTCCCAAGACAATTTAATGTTTTTCAACACTACGTTATCTTCATATCTGGAAGTGTACATCTCTTAAGTCGACGTTTTTGTAAAAATTATATCATCATAACCATAACATACAAAAAACACCACAAAATAGCCCCGCCCCCCCCCCCCCCAAAAAAAAAAAGAAAATTTATCTCTTTGCATCCTGGTTTATAATTTAACTTGTTACCGGAAAAAACCCATTTGCATTTAAGCGTACAAAAAGTAAACTGGCTTTTGCTTTTACATTCCATTCCATATTTAAAGTGTGAATCAATGGTGTTGGTTTACGTTGGCTTTAAATAACGTTAAAACGTAAGTTGAATACGCTTAATCTAACTCAAAAAGTTAAATTGAGCAATGAAACTGAACAAAATCTGCGATGTAAGAAGAAAGACGATGATTTAAAGTACAGAATTCCTCCGAATACTCTTTTAACCATTTTGAAAGACAAAGACGATTTTGAGAAGACATGCACCGAAACTAGATCCATCATGTGAATGAGTGGAAGTGTGTGCCTTTCTTGTTGTCGAAGCTGCTCTATTAAAATGGTTTGAGACATAACGAAACAAGTTTCCAAAATACCTCTAAGTGCGATGATGTTAAAAGAAAAGGCGACTCGTTTACTAAAAGTTTAAGGATTTATAGTAAGTACAGGACATCGATATACGATATACATAAACAACTGGATAGACTGCTCCATTGTCAATGCAAAGAGAAAAACGCGCCGGGGATTGCGAAGCTGGTGGGAAGATTAACCAATCACAGTTCACTTTTATAGTTGGATGGAAATGCGAAAAACCTTGTAAAATGCTAGAGTATATATATTTTTTGCACATTATTACTAATTGAGGTCTACTATTGACATTTCTGCTGTGTACAACCCAAAATTTTATTTTCAATCCTCGGCAATCCGTATTTTTTATCCCACCAACGGCATCTGGCAACGGCTTCATTTTCCCACCGTTAAGCAGTCTATCCAGTTGTTTATTTATATCGATGGTACGGCTAGTAAAGTTTAAAGCAAAACACAATATTGTCTTGAACAACCAAAAAATGTCTAAAGAAATATGCCTTGAATAGACTTCTGAGTGTCTTCGGATAACTCGAAGAATTTGGCCAGTCCCTTGAACTTCGAGTTATCGCGAGTTGACTGTATTTCAAATTAAGTTATTTCTGAATACTTTTTTGACTTCCCGACTATTTCTTCTGTATGTTTAGGGGCTTGAGGGTAATTAATTAAATTTGTCAATTGCGCTTCATAAACGCAACCAATGAAAAGCACACATTCAACGCCCCTCAAGAGAAAACTCAGTCGGGATTTCATATTCAATATTTCATGTTTAATATTGTTGCGTGGATGGGTTTGAAAGATTTGAAGCCAAAGCAGATCAAAACTTGCAGAAATTTATTCCAGTATAACTCTTTACAGATTCCTTTACAACTGCAGAACTCCTCGTTCTAGTAGACTCAAAATAGCTCTATACACAACAATAGAGCACAAACAGCAGTTAAACTTGACACACAACTGCTAAATCACAGCAAAAGACAATGCAATACAGTTCGCTTTCGGAACTCTCTGAATGCTCACTGAGACTCAGTATCTCAATACAGTAATTCCAGTCAACTCACTGACTCAACTCAGTCAACTACTAACTAACCTAGCTGACTAACTTACTCCCCCGCTCGCTTGGCCGGCTTATATAGGAATCAAACCTTCTTGAAATTTCTAGAGGTAGATATTTGGAGAACTTTTCAGATCGTAGTCAAATAGTCCTATACATGTACACGGGGACCGAAAATGTCGCCAAATGGTCGCCAAGTTTGGCGAGATTTGGCGATTTCTCTCCAAATTTGGTGACAAAAAGTAGTCGCCAAAACCGTTGCCAACTTGGCTCTATCTCGCCAATTTGGTGAGATTGCCATTATCATAATGTTAAATGCCCTGCTCCTTGTAAAACTCGCTTCCCAGCAATACCTCTGTAAAACCCGTTATCAAGCATTAAAAGACATACATTGCAGGGAAGCAAACTAAAGACGAACTATTGCACTGCCTTATGCGAGATGTACATAAATTTTCCTATTTACAAAATTAACACTACGAAATATTTACAAATATACAAAAATTCGTAACAATATCTTATTAATTACGTTTTAATATTTATAGTAAACATAAATTTCTGATTCAGGTTTTAATTATTTTCAATTGCAATTTTTTTTTTTATTTTGGGGGGGGGGGGATTCTATCGCATGATTGCTTTTAATTGGCAGCAAATTGTAATTCCGTTACCAAACGAGTTTATTCAAAGCGTTAAATGAAATAGAATCACAGTCACACAAGATATGTTAAATATTGGCGTGAAATTTTATAAGCATATAAACCACAAATTAATGCTTTGTTTCGAACTGGTTCATCTAACCCTCATAAACTGTAATTAACATTAAGTTTATTATCAGGAAGAACCAGTGGTAGAAGTGGTGAAAAAAAAAGTGGGGGGACGCCCAAAATTTGATGACAAGTGCCCTCCCCCACAAAGATAAATTTTATAATTTCGTAACTTATAATAAAAACATTAACTATTAAAAAATATATATATATATATATATATATATATATTGTGGGGGAGGGCACTTGTCATCAAATTTTGGGCGTCCCCCCACTTTTTTTTCACCACTTCTACCACTGGTTCTTCCTGATAATAAACTTAATGTTAATTACAGTTTATGAGGGTTAGATGAACCAGTTCGAAACAAAGCATTAATTTGTGGTTTATATGCTTATAAAATATATATATATATATATATATATATATATATATATATATATATATATATATATATATATATATATATATATATATATATATATACTTCGTAACATTAACATTAAACGAGGACTCAAAATTCATTGTTATTTTAATGAATATTCGGCGACTTAGTTGTTTTACTTGGAAGAAATAAATTTAAGTAATAATGCAATGTTATATACATAACTGTTTATTTAGGTTTAAATAATATTTATAAATGGGCATACTTCTATGAAATTAAATGAATAGAGAATTCTAAAAAGGTTTTTTTCCTTTCCTTTTTTTTTTCTTCTTCTTTTTTTTTCTTTCTTTTCTTAAATAGCTTGTCTTTTTATGAAACAAGAATGGAAATGTAACTTACAAGAAAGTTCCTCCAAAGTTAAAAGTTGATCAAATGTAACTGCATTCATTAGTAAAATACTTATATCTTTATAGAATGTAGTACAATACCATTTTATAATATGATATATACACCATAAACAGTTCTAAAGTTTTTAAATATAAAAATAAATCAATTTTTATCAGTGTCACTACATTTAAATGTCATTTTTCATTAGTAGTTTTTAGGTGGATTGAATGCTTTTAAAAGTGGGGGGATGGATTTCAGTGGTTTTAGAAGTAAGGGGACACATGGGTTTTTCTTGAAAAGTAGGGGGACGCTACTAGGGGGACGCCCCCCCCCCCCCCCTACCCACACTTCTAGCACAGGGAAGAACCTATATCTGTTGGTTTACATTCTTAGCAATAAACTTTAACACTCACTATTAAATGTAGAAATGTACATTAAATTGTAAACATAGGACTGTGATCATTAAAATACAAACAAAAGTTCAAAATAAGTGGAATTTTACTAAAAATAATTTCTTAAATCTATTTCTTAACTATGTTTCAATGCATTTCATAACTATATTTCAGTGCATTTCTTAAGTATATTTCAATGTATTTCTTAAAGCTATATTTCAATGTATTTCTTAACGCTATATTAAATAACTAGGGGTGTGGAACATCGCACAACTTTCAATTACACTATATTGGTGTGATTTATCATTTTTATATTTTCTTCAGTCACTTAAATCTGCCAGTTTGGCGATATTTTTTTTGATAATTCTTACATGATCCTTTAAAAAAAAATTTTTAAAAAATCGCCAAATAATGGTGATTTTGGCGATATGCTTTTCGATAATCCTTATATTATCCTTCATTATAAGCGAAACTGAGAGGAGAAGAAAAAACGATCGTTGATGAGGTATGCTCAAGGAAAGAGAACTCTGTGTTAAAGGCATTCGCTTTTCAAATTTTTACACCATCAAAGCATTTTTTCAGGAATTTCGGTGGTGGGGATGTTTAGAACACCTTAAGAGGCATTACCACAGCGATTTTAAACAAAATCGTTACAGCCGTTTTTTAGCAATTACTGAAAAACATGATTTTTTCAATGGCAGCTACCTTATACGCATGCGCAATTTTGACGAAAACCTTAACGGTAGGTCCCATGGCTACCACCAACTAGCAGACCAAATTTGAATATCGTAGGTCAATTTGTTCGGGGCTTATGCTGACCACATACACACACACAGGCAGACAATTTTTCTAGATCACTTTTTTGAAATCAGGATTTCCCACAACGTGGAGAAATGCAAATATATATATACTAGCTGAATACCCGTGCTGCGCTACGAAATTTTACCATTAGCATTTTAGCGATCAAAAGACATTCATGTATTCTACACTTCAGACGTTTGCTCCCATTTCGATCCCGACAAATTGATTTATCAAAATAGGAACTTTCCTTTGTTGACATTTTAAACGAAATTTATAATTGTGAATAGTATTGTGAATAGTTTATTGTGTTTATGTTTGCTCTTAGTTCTAAATTTCAAAGTAGTAGCTGTATTGGAATTAAGTTAATTAGACATTAAGTTAATCCTCGTATAGTTTCAATGTTGCGTCGTCTTTTCATCCCTTAAAAATTCGTTAATCGATATTGGAATGACTTATTTTTTTAACATTTGCAAAAAAATATCAGAAAAATGACTACATTGGAAGAGGAACATTCGGATATTCCTCGTTTGGAACATTTAACCCCTTCTCGACCCCTTAAAGTTGGTTAATCGAGAACAGAATAGCTTACTTTTTCTATGTTTAATCTTTTTTGACATTTGTACCAAATTTCCGAGTTGTGACCATATGGGAAGTGGTACATTCGAATATTCCTCGTTTGGAACGTTTAACCCCTTTTCCACCCCTTGATCCACCCGAGATCGGAATAGTTTACTTTTTCTGCGTTTGTCTTTATTGATATTCACACCAGTTTTCAGAATTGTGTAAATATGAGAAGTAGGACATTCGAATATATCGCTCGTTTGGAACGTTTAACCCCTTTTTGACCTCTTAAAGTGGGTTCATCGAGATCGGAATAGCTAACTTTTTCTATGTTTACCATTGTTGACATTTGTACCAATTTTTAGAGTTGTGACCATATGGGAAGTGGTACATTCGAATATCCCTCGTTTGGAACGTTTAACCCCTTTTTGACCTCTTAGAGTGGGTAAATAGAGATCGGAATAGCTTACTTTTTATACGTTTGTTTTTGTTGATATTCTCACCAATTTTTAGAGTTGTGGCGAAATGAGAAGTAGGACATTCGAATATTCCTCGTTTGGAACTTTTAACCCCTTTTCGAGCCCTTAAAGTGAGTTAATCGAGATCGGAATAGCTTACTTTTTCTATGTTTACTATTGTTAATATTTGTACCAATATTTAGAGTTGTGACCAAATGGGAAGTAGGATATTCGAATGTCTCTCGTTTGGAACGTTTAACCCCTTTTCGACCCCTTAAAGTGGGTTAATCGAGATCGGAATAGTTTACTTTTTCTATTTTTACCATTGTTGATATTTGTGCCGATTTTCAGAGTTGTGACTATGTGGGAAGTGGGAGAATTAGTGATGAGTGAGTCAGTGAGTGAGGGCTTTGCCTTATATATATATATATATATATATATATATATATATATATATATATATATATATATATATATATATATATATATATTTATTTTTTTATTTTTTTATTGAATGCTCTACTTTCATTACCCTACGTATATACATATGGGTAATTGAAAGTAAAAAAATATGCATTACCATACTTCATTTTTGCTAAAATTTTCCTAGAATAAAGGAATTTTTCATTCACTTTTGAAATGCCACAGTATATATGTCAAAGCTATTAACATTAGCTGTATTTGCCAGAAAACACTAAATACTGCATAAAATGTTTACTCTAGAGGTCGGCGATATATCGATACGACGATATTTTTATCGATATTTAAAAAAAAAAAATCGATACTTAAAATATCGATACAAGTCACTGATATATCGATATTTTTAAACATTTCTAGTTTTTTGATGATGGTTTTGTAGTTTCATGTGTTTTTTCGATTTTCTTTTTTCCCTTTACAAAAACTTCAAAACTTGAGTTTGGACTTGGCTGAGAGATAGTTAAAATGGCACCCTAACCAAAAAGAAAACATAATGTAATGGAGAGATAAGATCATTTATTAGTAGTCAGCGCAGTTTCTGTTGCCAGCGTGTGCCTGGAATTTGCATCTAATTTTAAATATTAAAAACATCCCATCAGCAAAATATGCGATAAACTACTTTTCAAAATTTCTTCTTTAAAAATAAATGGGAATTTATGCATTGACATCCAAATGTATTTAATTTAGTCTGCAACCTTCTTAATTGAAAATTAAAGTGTGAGGGTTACCAAATAAAAAAAAATGCTCATTATTTGGCAAGTTATGTCACATTTGGCAATTGGATTTAGTTCAACTTATTAAAAGTCGATTTTTGACCAGTTTCGGCCATTTTTGCCACGGCAGACCAGTGGATTCGTAATCTACTCACTTTTCTCCAATTTCTATAAAAAATTCAGAATGATGTTCGATGAGGTCCAAAAATTGCAGTCGCCTCTCAGTCCATTAGTTAAAGCGAAATGCGCTTTCTCTTGCGGTCGTCGGGAATCGATCGAGCGACCTTTGCTTTCCCAGCTTGATACTCTATCCCCTAGACAAAAGATATCTGTTGTCTAGAAGCTTTATCTGTTATTTGTACACGAGACCACCACATAGCCCCTTCTCAGTGAGTTCTCACTCGCAGGTGGGGCACGTAATTCAAACTAAGGGTGTGGAACATCGCACAACTTTCAATTACACTATAATATTGGTCATTGGATTGAAATTTATGGTGCTATTTACCGTTTTCATCGCAGTCCTTAAGTTCACTTCCATACTAAATTTTGGATCTTAAAGAAAGATTTGGGATAAAATATTCACTGATATAAATTTCCTTAAAAATACAACTCGAAAAACACAATTCACAAAGCATTCTCAAGATTTTTTTCTATCAACTCCGATACATAATCGAGTCACAGAATAATACTGAAATAATACAATAAATAATCCACGCTGGCAAAGTTTGCAGAATCCAAACACATGCAAAAGTAAATACCAGTTTTTACAATATAATAAACTAAATAACTCAAATTAAATATACATTAAAAATTTTAATGCATAAAATGTATCTTCTCTAGTTAGTATTACATAGTCACTGTTCCTCAATTATCCCCAAGTGCATTTTTAATTCTTTCTTAAAACTCTTTACAGTAATATTTATAACATTTATAGCTACAAACAAACAACTAAAAAAAAAAAAAAAAAATCTTGAAATGGTTTACATCTATACGACGCCAGAACACCCAAATTCAACCACGCTCAATTGCGGAAAAATACACTGGAAGTTTTGAAATGTTAAGGCAGAGGTTTAAGATTGAAAATTGTATTTCTAAGAAAGCACAAAAGGCAAAAATATGTTTTTATAACAACGTGCACAAAATTAAACTTTTTATTTTCAATTACCCATATGTATTACATTAAAAAAAAAAAAAAAAATCTCGATTTTTTTTTTTTGCATTTTTCCACGTTTTGGAACTTTCTGATTTCAAAAAAGTGATATAGAAAAAATGTCTGTGTGTATGTGGTCAGCAAAACACCCGAGCAAATTCACCTACGATGTTCAAATTTGGTGTGCGGGTTGGTGATGGCACAGTGATCTGCCATTAAGGTTTTCGTCAAAATCGCGCATGCACGTAAGCTAGCTGCTATTGAAAAAAAATCATGTTTTCCAGTAATTGCTAAAAAAAAATGGCTCAAACGATTTTGTTCAAAATCGCTGTGGTAGTGCCTCTTAAGGTGGTCTAAACATCCCCACCACCGAGATTCCTTTAAAAATGCTTTAATGGCGTAAAAAGTTGAAAAACGAATGCTTGTAACACAGAGTTCTCTTTCCTTGAGCATACCTCATCAACGATCGTTTTTTCTTTGAAAAATGCTGTATGCAACACGTGGGAAAATACTTTTCAAACACGGTAAATTATTTGACACGTGCTATAGCACTCGTCAAATAAACGTCTTATCTCGTTTGAAAAAGTATTACTTTCCCCACTAGTTGCATAATGTTTTTTTATTTTTTTAAACCAGTATTTAGGAACGATGCTCAAGTTTCGGCCAGAATTAGCCAATCTTCTTACACCCCATTATTTGACATGTACTGCTAATGCTTCCCGGGTAGTACCGAAAGCAGAATGAATTAGGAAGTTATGAGGGGAGGAATTCTTTAGTGTGACAGCCTTAATCCAGGAGGTCTAGGAGAAAGGAGGAATCGTATGTCACCAATTAGGCCAAAGTGCCCTCCGAACTCCGGAACAATGTTGACATTTTTTTAATCACGTCATATCTTCGAGGACATTTGAGAGCGATGTGTAATACAAGCAAGAGATCTCACAGGAAATGGAACTTCCCTCAAAGATTTCTTCGAAACATCGTTTCAATTGCAATAGTTGACATGGGAGCCCTCAGGAGGGTGCAAGAAGGTGCACTTGCACCCCGCTGGCTCTTGAATTTTTTTAAAAAATGAGGGGAAAGATGTAAATTCCAAGATAAAAAAGCACAATGCCGTTTATACTTTTATGTTAGAAAGAATTTTTTTTTTCTATTAATCTAGTCTTTTGTTTCTTTCCTGCGTCGTTTTTTTATAGCTATTTGCATGACGATTTTCCGGCGCTTGTTGTCTATGATTATTAGAGGCTGATGAGTAGAAGTATTTATTCCTTTTATTGTATTATCATTTCCTGTGTAGTTCTCAAAATTCTAGGAAAATCTTTTGTTTTTAAGTCATCAGATATACTATCTCAAAATCTATTTTTAAAATTCAATTAAACATATTCCAATACTGCCTTCATGTTTCATTTTGAATTTTTTTTTTTATTATTATATCCGAAACTTGGAAGAAATAAAAAATTTTTTACTCTTCTGTATTTTTGCATCTTCGACTTCCTCTTTTCTAAATACTGTCTCTTGAATGACGTGAGATCTTGTTTAGGATGATAAGAAATCCTTAAAAAAATATTTTTTTAATATATTTACTATTTTGTATTCTTTTCTCTTTGACAGCGTTGAGCTTTCAAAAATATATACCACGAATTTTAACCATTCTCAAAGAGTATAATTTATAATGCATAATTATTAATTAACAATTCTAAAAAAAATTTATTATTTTGATAAAAATCCAGTCTTGCACCCCCTTGCAAATATTCCTGGGGGCGACCATGATAGTTGATACATGTTACGAAAAAATTTGTAAGTAGAAACTTCGGAGTTCATGGAAAAGATTAAGCGTGGAAGTTAATGAAGAGAAGAATAATTAAAAAAAAAAAAAAAAAATTACAGTAGATGCAATTACGTATCTAGCTGTCATCTGGGCATTAACGAAATTCTGTGGCTATATCGAAGGATAGAATGTGACAGCCGATTCTGACTTTAACCATTGAAGTGGCTTGTGAGTCCGGTGACTTGTCAGATGGGCCCTGCACTTGCAATCATTACTTTCAAGGTCACATCTAAAATAATAATAACACAAGATGTGTGTCTGTCTGTGGCTCTGGGGATCTAATAGAAACCTACTTAAAATTGGAGTAGAGCTCTGAAATTTTCAACATAGGAAGTTTTGACTTTCTAATTTTATGTATGTTAAACAGAATGTTTAAATTTTAATTAGTTCTTTTTTAATTAATTTTTTTAATTAATTTATTTTTTTACAAAGTGACTTCAAATAGAGATACAGTTCTGAAAATTTCAATATAAGTAGTTTTAGCCTTCTAATTGGACTTTTGAAAAACAGAATTTTAAATATTTATTTAGTTAATTTTTGATTAATTATTTAATTAATAAATATTTTACAAAACGATTTCTAATAGGGATACATTTCTGAAATTTTCAACACATATAGTTTTGGCCTTCTGACAAAAAGGACTTTTGACAAAAAGAATGTAAAATTTTAATTTGTTTTTTAATGAACTTTTAATTAATATTTCCACAAAAAGCGACTTCTAATAGCCCTACAGCTCTGAAATTTTCAACATAAGTAGTTTTGGCCTTATAATTGGACTTTTGAAAAACAGAATTTTAAATGTTTATTTAGTTCTTTTTTAATTAATTTTTTTTAATTAATTAATAAATATTTTACAAAACGATTTCTAATAAGGCTACAGCTCTAAAATTTTCAACGTAAGTAGTTTTGGCCTTTAAATTGGATTTTTGAAAAACAGAATTTTAAATTTTTATTTAGTTCTTTTTTAATTAATTAATAAATATTTTACAAAACGATTTCTAATAAGGCTACAGCTCTAAAATTTTTAAAATAAGTAGTTTTGGCCTTCAAATTGGATTTTTGAAAAGCAGAATTTTAAATTTTTATTTAATTCATTTTTGATTAATTATTTAATTAATAAATATTTTACAAAACGATTTCTAATAGGGAAACATTTCTGAAATTTTCAACACATATAGTTTTGACCTTCTAATTGGACTTTTGACAAAAAGAACGTAAAATTTTAATTTGTTTTTTAATGAACTTTTAATTAATATTTCCACAAGAAGCGACTTCTAATAGCCCTACAGCTCTGAAATTTTCAACGTAAGTAGTTTTGACCTTCTAATTGGACTTTTGAAAAACAGAATTTTAAATTTTTATTTAGTTCTTTTTTAATTAATTTTTTTAATTAATTAATAAATATTTTACAAAACGATTTCTAATAAGGCTACAGCTCTAAAATTTTCAATATAAGTAGTTTTGGCCTTCAAATTGGATTTTTGAAAAACAGAATTTTAAATATTTATTTAGTTCATTTTTGATTAATTATTTAATTAATAAATATTTTACAAAACAATTTCTAATAGGGATACATTTCTGAAGTTTTCAACACATATAGTTTTGGCCTTCTAATTGGACTTTTGACAAAAAGAACGTTAAAATTTTAATTCGTTTTTTAAAGAATTTTTAAAGAATTTTTAATTAATATTTCCATAAAAAGCGACTTCTAATAGCCATAGAGCGCTGAAAGTTTCAACATAAATAGTTTTGACCTTCCAATTTTGCTTTTTACAAACATCACGTGTTAAAATATTCTTAAAGGGGTGTTCTATTATAGTTATTAAAGGGGCATTTTTTTATTTTTTCTCGACAAGGGAGAGGCTTATAATATTAAGGCTTTACGTAGCAAATAGTTTTTAGTGTGTGAGGCGACCTTACGTTTACCCAGTAATGAACCTTTCATGGAGCAAAGCGAACTCATGTTTGCTTAGCAATGACCTTTCCACATTTTAAGTAAGCCAGTCGTTATGTGTCAATGTATTGTTTAGCAAGCGAAGCGAGCTCGATTTTGCGTTGCGATGAACCTTCCTGCGAGCGAAGCGCCAAAAATTGGGGTCTATACACCAATGATGGATTTCCGCAACGCATGGCCTCACAGCTGGCTAAAATAATGCACATAGTAAAATTTCGTGGCGAAGCAAGGGTATTTAGCTAGTGTTATATAGTGGTAATGTGACCAGATTTTTCTGTCTCCAGAAACTTCATCAATTACCTACTTTGTTAGTTTTCAAGTTCTGACGATATTTTTGATCGGTTTAGAAGGACTATGGCGGGACTCTGTAACGGAAAAGTGGGACTGGCCCGCCAAAAACGTGACGTCTGGTCACATATTATGTTAAGGATTATATTTTTATCGACTTGTTGAACAAATCCAGAATTTTTTTTTTATTCAGAACTGTTCTTTATTGCTTTATTCACAATTACAACTAAGAAAATTGCTGTTAATGACAAATGTAATGTTATTTTGCAGCAATAGGGTTGATGTCCTCCTAAACCTATTGCCAGATTAGCGTAGAGTTCCAATAAAAAGAAAGTTTACACCTTCCATTCACAGTGAGAAGGTCATAATGGTTAACACTTCTAAAGCACAGTTAGAAGAAGTAGCAGCATCTTGTGCTCTTTCAACACCATCTCTTGTTTATGAGAGGGGAAAACTATTAGATCTATCGATACGACGATATTTTTATCGATATTTCTAAAAAATTATCGATATTAAAAATATTGATAAAAGTCACCAATATATCGATATTTTGAAACATTTTTAGTTTTTTGATGATCGTTTTGTAGTTCCACGTATTTTTTCGATTTTCTTTATTCCCTTTTCAAAAACTTCAAAACTAAAGTTTGAACTTGGCTGAGAGACAGTTAAAATGGCACCAATATTCAATATTTTGCCATACACTTAAAAGCTATTAAAAATGATTTACATTTTTCTTAAAATCACTGCAACACATAAGCGAAAATATAACTTTTTTTTTTTTTTGTAATAGATCCATTTTTGTTGAAAAAGTAGTCACCTTACAAAAAAAAGCAATCGCGAAAGTAGAAATTTATCCCGAAAAACTTTGTTTCTGACAAAATTAAAAATCAAATTAAAAAAAAAACATGTATCGATATATCGATATTTTATCGATAATTTTTTCTGTGCAACGATATAGTATCGATATTTATTTTGATCGATATTTCCGATCTCTAATAACTATACTAGAGGACAGGCCTGCTTAAACCTCATTGCATACGCTGTAGGATGTATTCTTCCGCGTAAAGATATAGTTCCGGGCAAATCACCACTTTTATTGTAATATTGATAGCCTCCGCAAACGGTTTTATATTAAACTTAAATATATGTTGATAACAAAAAAAAAAAAGTGCTTTAGAGATTAAATTTTAATTAATATTTTACTTTTCTAACCACTTATACTCTAAGACAGCGTTCGCCACTAACTTTTACAGGCGGGCCCGTATTACTTATGTTGGAGCTTTTTGCGGGCCGGATACACCAATATATGCATTTTTATTAGCGATTTAACAATACATAGCATTTCTGAAAACTGAAAGGGGGGAAAAAATGATTTTTTTTTATTTTAATCAAATTACAATTGGTGTTTGATTCTTTTTTTTTCAAATAGTTAAATAATAATTTTCATAATTAATGAATTAAAGTCTAAAATAGGAGTAAATCTTTTGATCCAACGTGACAATGGGACTTGGCCAAACTTTTACTAAAACTATTTAAACTGTACTTCCAAATTAATCTATATATTTAATAGGCAATACGTTTTTTGGGGTTAGTCCGTCCGCCTAAACTGCTCAACCAATTTCAATGATCAAGGTGTCATTTTAAAGGAAATAAGCTGTAGATTTGCCAAAACGTGCCAAAATAATTTATTAACACTTTATTAATTAGTTAAATTTCAATATTTTTCATCATTAAGCTACTACAAAGCCTCAATGATTTTGAATATATGAATGGCAACATCCTTACGTATGTAAACAACAAATCCGTTGCTAATTTTAAAGCTCTTTTTAAACTCTTCGTTTCAAAATTGATTTTTTCTGTTTTTCTGAAGCATTTTTGTATTAGAGTAATTATTATTTTGAAGTATTTCTATCCAGAAAATGCCTCGCGTTGGACGTCGTTCTCTAACGGGGCGACTTATCAGAATAAATAAAAGATATTGGGACTTCAATGTAAGGGCATAGCTAATGAAGTTTTAAGTCAGAATGTTGGCGGATAGTATATTTAACTTTCTATTATAAAACTGCAATTTGGGTGTTTTCTCTATTAGGCCTTACATTAAATTTATAAAAATTTGGTTACATTTTTTATGGCTGGAAAACCTATTCGAGCGCAGCAAGATGTTTTAACCACGAATTCGAGCGGCGAAACCGCTCAATCCGAGCGCAGCGAGGCGTTTGGGGGTTGGCGAGCGTTAGCGAGCAGGGGGCGAAGCCCCCTAGTTTGTTTTAATCGATATCAATTGAAACACGACGGGGGTCGAAATCGTTCAGTTTATTTTGCGATAGAGTCGATGCTGTCGCAGTATTTGTTGCAGACTTATGGATTCTATCCGATAGCCGAAGTTCCATTCAACACCTTAAAAACTGGGCCCTCGTGGGAGACAAAACCAGTCTATCCATAATACGCAAAGTCAAGAGCATATCCCGACTGCACAAAGTGCACTTTCAGTGGATCCCGTCACATGTAGACATCCACGGAAATGAATTGGCTGACACTCTTGCTAAGGAGGGACTAGAACACCCTGTCCTCTCTACTCAAGAACTCACATATCAAGAGTTATACTCAAAGAAAATTGCTCAAAATAAAGCGAAATGGCATATACCTCCATCTCACGAATGGTATAAAGCCAAAAAGCCAGGACACTCCCTATCTCTTCCTTGTGATAGGCACACCAATACCCGTCTGTCCCGACTTGCTAGTGGTCACCTTAAAGGCCTAACATATTCCGGGGGAAGCAAAAATTTGCCTCTTTGCCCTAAATGCCAAAAAGAACAGGCATCACCTCAGCACATTTTGGACTGCCTTGGACTGGACTGGGAGGACATTTATAACTGCCCACAACTAGTGTCAGACTTCATTAATGTCAATGGCTTCACTGATATTGTCTGACTTCGTCAGACAAAAGGGAGATTAGAAACAACAACAACAACATTTGTTGCAGCTAATCTTAATAAATTGTCCAAATGAGATTCATTAAGTTGTTCCTGTATTTATTCTGTATGAAAACCATCTATGCTGAAAGCTTCTTTAAATAGTTTATTTGGGCACGTAGTGGAGAACTCTATTCTACACAGTTAACACATACTATAATATTTCGGACAAATAACAATTATGTAAAAAAAAAAAACATACCGTGAAATCTTCTGTGCTGTTGGCGGGCCGTAGAAAAATCCGTCACGGGCCAAATCCGGCCAGCGTATTGGCTAACGCTGATCTAAGAGATTTAACGAATCGGTCACGCATCGTTCCAATCAGCCAATCAGGGCGTAGTAAAACCGGTTCACTCATCGTTGCAGCGTATTCGGTGAGCTCAAGTAAGCTGTTCTCGATGTATATCAGAATCCGGATAGCATCGGTATAGAATTCCATTATTCATGACGCAACCCCATCTAGTCCACCTGGAAACAAACTGAATATGTTTATACTTCATTAACTCGTAATGTTTCGTATATTTCTCATGACAAGACAGTACAGAATTACTTACAGGTTTCTGGTACATTTTATTTGAACCGTCATCTCAGCTTGAAAAGTATTTAGTAGCAAGAATATTCACATGGCTACTTACTGACGGTTACATTCAAGTAGAAAAGAAAAATATATAAAAACAATTGCGCACAGTGCCATCTAGTGGACTGTATGATAAATGTTACTAAACATACCCCCCCCCCCCCTTGAAACCTCGGAGGGGGTTTCAACAATGCAAGAACAAATTATTATGACTAAAAACTACTAAAAATAACAATATGCAAGTAAACAGAAAATATACACAGACGGAAAGACGACTTTTTACATTGCTGAAAGAAAAAATTAGTATAATAAGAAATTAATTAAACATAGAAAATAAGAATGTTCAATCTTGAATAGGTAAAGGGCAAAGTTTCACAATTGGTCTGATAAGTTTGCCATTTTGAGTTTTTACCCTAACGATGCGAACTTTGTTGTCCTTTTCAGGGAATGTTTTGGAAATTTTACTCAACTTCCATTAAAGTGGAGGGAGGTTCTCATTTCTTATCAAAACCCACATCTCCAACATCCAGTTAAGACCAGTTCTTTGAAAAACTGTTGAAGGACAAACTCTGGACTCGGGAAGATTTCCCATGATTTGCTCAGCAAGCCTTGGCCGATTCCTGAAGCACGGAACACATTTTCTGACTACTCTTATGACAGCATCCCTGGTGGGGAAAATGTTTTTCTCTCATTGCTACTTGAAGAAGTTCTGGACCAGCGTGGAGCATTTTCAGATGGTAGTGGTTGATGATCAAATCTACGAAGTGATCACTTTTCGGAAGTAGAAGAGGATGCTTCTTCTCTTCTGGAACCGTTGCTTTTTCCAACCTGCAATTCACACGAAGAAGTACAGAATCATCGATGAATGGTGTTAAAGAAATTCTGTTACTTGAAGGGAGTTGTTTTCCGGCGGTAAGACATGAGATTTCTGAGCATAAATGAGCTTGTTGTACAATTTTCACAATAATCTTTTTTGAGTCATTCAACTCTTCGGACGTCAAAGATGTCTTCCTTCTTCTCTCAGCTTTCAAAGAGCAATTTCTGCGAAATCTAAGACACCATGAAAGAATTCTTTTGAATTTATTCTACGAGGAATATTTATGAAAAATCTCAATTTTGAATGTTTCACTGACAGTTTGTAACATGGTAATCTTAGTTTATTTCTTCTCCTCTTTTGACATCTCATCTTTTAGAAGATGATCCTGTTGGTCAAATGCAATTTGGTCAAATGCTTCAGTTGGTCAAATGCAACCTCACAGTCTTTCGTCCATAATAATATCTGCCTGCTCTCTATCAGTCGGTGAAGGGATCTTGCGATGTAAGAAAAGTCCTTCACGAATCGTCTATAGTAGGTGCAAAGCCTCAGGAAACTCCTCAGCTAATGTACATCTTTGGGGCATCTCCACTCTTTAACTGCCGATACTTTTTCTGGGTCTGTGCGTACACCCTCGGCAGAGATGACATGTCCGAGGTAGGTCACTTCATGTCGGAATAACTTACATTTGACCGGACTTCAGGTTGGCGTCTTTTAATTTCCGCAGCAACTTCCTAAAATTTTCTAGATGTTCCTCGAAACTTCGCCCCACGATAATGATGTCATCGAGGTAAACTAGACAGCCTTCGTAAGAAAAACCTCTTAGCACTGTTTCCATGAGTCGTTCGAATGTTGCTAGAGCATTGCATAATCCAAATGGCATCACTTTGAACTGCCAAAGTTCTTGTCCGGTTATCAATACTGTCTTCTCTCTGTCATCAGGGTGTATCTCAACTTGCCAATATCCACTCTTTAACTCTATTGTCGAAAACCATTTGTTTCCAGAAAGAATGTCTAGAGTGTCAACAATTCTTGGAAGAGAGTAGCTGTCCTTTTTCGTGACATCGTTCAATCTCCGATAATTGACGCAAAATCTAGTTGAACCATTCTTCTTCCAAACCAAGACAATGGGAGAGTCCCAAGAGCTGGCTGAAGGTTCAATCACGTCGCTACCTTGCATTTCCTGTAGGAGACTTCCTACCTCTTTCTGTTTAGCAAACGGAAGTCGTCTTGGTTGTTGCTTAACAGGGGGGGGGGGGTCTCCTGTATCAATTCTATGCTGCGTCAAACTTGTTCGTCCGACATCCAAGGATGTGCGGGAAAAGATATCTTGGAATTCCTGGATAACCATTTGTGCAGCACTTCTTTCTTCGTTGTTTAACGGTACATTCTCCAGTAGCTCTAATGTTAAGTTTTCTGAAGACACAGTGACTGGAGGATTGCTAATTCGATTTATGCAAGTTACTGGGGTACATGTGGCTAACACTTCACTTTTCTTTAGGACTTTCGCTTTATCACTCACATTGGCTACCCTCACAGGTATGGCAGTCCTTGAAAGGTCGACGAGAGTTGAGGCTACCATACTCCTTTGGGGCTGTTGTGACTTTCAGGGTACACCATTATGCCATATCGGAAACTTTTATCTTCAGCTACGCATCCAGGAAGTAATAGTTCTGTTCTTGCGGGTAATATAATATCATTTTGAGTTATTATTTGATAGACGGATTTAACTTCACTATCTTTGATTCCAAATAAGGCTATGTCTTCAAAAATTGAATGCAGCTCATTGTTTTTAAAGTCCAAGGAAAAATTGTATTTCCTTAAAAAGTCCAGTCCGAGTGTCTATTATGTCCGCCACATATGCCGTGTGATGATAAGTAACACTTCCGAAAGTGATGCTGATGTTCAGTTTTCTATGGATGTTGATTTTATCACCGGATACAGTTTGGAGGGTAACGCAGGGCGGTGTCCAGATGAGACTTCCATCTAGTTGTTGAGCCAAATCTTTCCGGATGATGGTCACATTGGCTCCAGTACCGATGATCATATTGCAGGGAACTCTATTTACGTGTCCCATGATGAAGATTCCATTGCTGCCGCCACTCATTACAGAAATTTGTAGAGCTCTAAAATGGGGCTTCTCAACAACCGGCAACCTCCACCCCACGAGATGACCAGAATTTAGTTTTCTTCCTCCCTTCTGGGAGCGGTCTTACCTCCAGCGTCTTGGAGGGTTCGGCAGTTTCTCCGTACGTGGCCCTGGCCTCCACAGTTCCAACACTTCAGGCACTGTTTCATTTCCGAAATATTTCGTCTCAAGTTGTTGATTTGTCTTCCCAATTCATCAATACGAGCAGCAATTGGGTGTTCTGGCTCTTGGATAGTAGCAGCCCTGATAGGATGGCGTTCTCTACGGGTTGCTTACTGGGCTGCCTCGTACTTCATAGCAAACACTAAAGCATTTTTTAAGTCCTTGACGTCTGCCATTCGTAGGGCCTTCTGTATCTCTACATCCCTGATGACATCTACGAAGTACTGTAGAGACAGGATTTCTCTCGTTTCAGCAGGGCAGTCTGAAAAGGCGAGATGGGAGAGCCTCTCAACATTCGTGGCGAGCACCGGGAGTGTTTCGGTAGGCTTCTGTTGGCGAGATTTCAACTGCAGCCTGCTGTAGTCTTTCACACATTTTTCATCAAACCGCAGTTCTAATGCACTTGAGAGTGCGTTGAAGTCCAAGCGTTGCTCTTCGGAAAGCGTTTGTAATATATCTGCAGCTTCAGCTCACAGAGATGCAGCTAACTGACAGGCTTTTGTCACAGGGTCCCATCCGTTGGCGTTGGCGACAATTGCGAATTGGGTCTTATACACTTGCCAGGGAAATTTTCCATCGTATGTCGAAAGCTTAACTGAAGGTCGGGAGGTAACTGGTACACATTTCAAATCTTCCGAAACAGTTCGGCTCGACAGTCTCTTCTCTAACATTTGGTCTATCTTTTCTTCTATCTCACCCAAATTTTCTTCTAGATTCTTCTTTTCCAGAATCTCTATCTTTCTCTCCAAATCATTAAACTTGAATTCTACTTTCTCGACTTTCCCTTCTAAACTATTACACTTGTTTTCGACATTCTCGAATTTTCCAGCAAATTTGTCTTTTATTTGTTTCACGCTTTCTTCCATAGTTGCTAAAAGATGAACCTTTAATTCCTCCTGTCCGGCAGAGATCGCAGCAATATTCTTCTGCATTTCCTCTTGGCCAGATAAAATCTCTTTCTTCATTTCTTCTTGGGCAGAGAAAATCTCTTTCTTCATTTCATCTTGGCTCGCTTTCATCTCTTTTTGACTCGCTTTCATTTCTTCCCGCCTTTCAGATATTTCCTTCTTCATCTCTTCTTGGCCAGAGAAAATCTCGTTCTTCATCTCTTCTTGGCTCGCTCTCATTTCTTCCCGCCATTCGGAAATTTTCTTCTTCATCTCTTCTTGTCCTTCGAATAATTCCTTCTTCATTTCTTGATTGAAAGCACAAAGCTGTTTAATTTTTTCATCTTGCTCTGCCATTGCTCTGGTTACCGGCATTCAAATCCCACTTCTGACATCAGTTGTTACGAGAATGGGTTCGAAAGACTTGAAGCCAAAGCAGATTAACACTAGAAGAAATTTATTCTGAATAACTCTTCGCCGATTCTTTTACAACTATAGAACTGTCCATTCTAATAGACTCAATACAGCTCTTTTCACAACAATAGAGCACAAACAGCAGTTACAACACTTGATACACAAATGCTAAAATCGAAGCAAAAGACAATGCAATACAGTTCACTTTCGCAATAGAGCTCTCTGAATGTTCGTTGAGAGACAACTAACTCAGTAACTCAATTAACTCGATCACCCTCTCTCTTGGTCTTATATAGGGGAGGCGAATCTTCTAAAGATAGAAATTTGGAGAATTTGCCAGATAGCAGTAGAAAAGCCCTATACAGGTGCATAGGGAACGAAAATGTCGCCAAGTTTGGCAACCATTAACCATAATGTTAAATGGTCTGCTCCTTGTAAAACTCGTTTTCCAGCATGATCCCTGTAGAACTCGTTTTCAAACATTAATAGAAACATTGCAGGAAAGCGAAGACAAAGTCTTGCACTGCCTTATGCGAAATGTACATAAATTTCCTTTTTTTACATAATTAATACTACGAAATATTTACAAATATACACATATTCGTAACAATATAGTCTTAGTATAGAAATGATACATTCAGGGCTGCCACTGACTGTAAGCTTTGAAAATAGTTGCTTTAGTAGCCTCAGATGTTAAAAATAGTAGCCAAAATAGTAGTCTCACACATTGAAAATATTAGTCTCAGACGTTGAAAATAGTAGCCTCACTTTTCATAACTTTTAATAAGATCGGAATAAAACAGTAGATTTACATAAAACACGAAAACCCAGAAACACTCTTCTTTCGATTCAAAATAGTGTCTAAAACATTACATCCCATACGGTAAAAGGCATGTATCTTAGGGGAGGCGCTATCATATTTATATACTGCATATTTATATACGATGGAAGTCGGCAACTCAACCTTACTCCCAGAGAGCAACTAAGCAAAAAAAAAAAAAAAAAAAAAAGGATAAACTTTACGCAAAAGCGACGGTAAAAATCAATTGGCAAAGGAATTTTTTTTTTTTTTTTTTTAACTTCCAAAGTCAAACAACTTTTTTTAGAAAAACAAGTATCATGTTTAAACAATTATACTAAATATTGACAGTAACAATCAAATTTCATTAAGGGTAGTTTTTAAATTTTTAACAGAATGGTTACAGAATTTGCAAAACAAAATTCCCTGACATTTCCCTGATTTCCAGAAAATTCCCTGATGAGCATCTCTGTCGATGTTATCATTTAAAAATATATATATATATAATGGCTAAATAAAAATATATACATTTCACTATTTTGAATTACATTTACTTATCAAAGTATAATTGCAACAAAATATAAATTTAGGCTAAAAATAAAAATAAACGTCGTTAGAGCATGAAAAAGAATGGAAAACATTAATAAAAATGATAAAAAATTCACATAAACCAATTTACAAACTACACCCATGCTTCCTAACTTCAAGGAAAAACAAAACTAGTACAATATTTTTCTTTTTAATTAAAAAAAAAATGAAATGTTATTTTCTTTAATATATGTCATAGGCAGTATAAATATTTACTAAACTTGGGCATGCATGAGCATGAAACTTAAATAATCAGCATTTTGCTATTCAGTCACAAATTTCACTAGGTACATATATTTCATGAAAAATTATGTGTTTCGGATTTTGAAGTTGAGAAAAGATAAATGACACATAATGCATGAAAGAAAGTCTTGAAATTAACAGCTTTTTATAAAAACTACTCATAGATATATAGAAATAAAATTTTATACAACAAAAATACTATCTTAAACCACAAAAGTACATATTAAATGAGGCAAAAAATCGTTTTCATAAAACATGACAAGCACAGAATTTGGCAGGGGGGGGGGGGGGGGAATGTAAGGATTTTTTTAAAAATTCCATAACCCTTTGCAATGTATGCAGTAGAGCATTCAGATTTGATTTTATTATTATTATCATTATTATTTGGAGGGGGAGGAGGATACTTCAATTCTTTGTTTGATTTATATTAAACATATAAACCAAAAACACATATCACTTTCAGTTAATTATGTTAGATATAAAGTCAAAATTAAAGTACAAAAAAAAAAAAAAAATGAAGTACACTATCTAACCCATTTTGCTTATGAATGCCTATATATTTGTTGCACATCTATAATAACACAGTGCTGTAAATGGTTAATAAAAACTAAAAAATATGATGGAATCAATTTGAAATATTAAGGAATTTAGGGTTCCAATATATTCTATTGACAAAAAACGCAAGACAAGAAGAAAAATAATCATATCTGTAAAGGATGCAGTCAGATTTAAATTGGAGAATTTTTTTAAACAATAAATCTACTGGTGGTCGTGCTTCTAAATAACAGGATTACTAAAAATCTAACAGAAATAATACGTAAATAATTAGGGTTCTAATATATAATGTTGACAAAAAACACAAGGCAAGTAGAAAAATAATCATGTCTGTAAAGGATGCAGACAGATTGAAGTTTGGAGATATTTTTTAACAATAAGACGCCGGCGGACGCGAAGTTATAGGATAACCAAAAATCTTACAGAAATAATGTGTAAATAATTGTTCTAAGCATAACAATGATTTCAGAAAGTAAAAAAAAAAAAAACACGGAACATGTGGTTGTGGGCCGAGGTGGGGGGGATCAGTCGGTTTGATTTAGCTGCTGAGAGTAGAAAAAGTTCGGAAACTTAGTACACCTAAATCGACCAGCTATAAAAACTACATATATATATATATCGCGTGACGCGAGTCGGGATAGATGTCCGCACCCATACGGGGTACGCGAGAAGGGAAACTCGAAAATTTCAAAATTCCCTGATTAAAGAGTAATTGTACGAAACTCTTTGACATTTCCCTGAATTCCTGGTTCTGTCGCCACCCTGCTTCAGCTACATTCAAAGTGGCGAAATCGTTTATCACACCGGCACAAATCTCCGACATAATCTAATAACATAAATACTGTGCATACTGATGGCACTTTCTTCCGAAGTTCAAGGCAAAGTCCATAAATTCATTTTTGTTTAGAGTAAATAAAGCGAAATAATTTGATATTTGGGAATATAATTGTGTATGCTGTTGCCTTGCACGTTGCACGGCGAAAGATAAAAACATTGGAACCCAACAGGTAGGTGAAAATGACCGCGGTTGCCGTCTAAAACAACAATCTTGCGTGAGATTACTATCATCGGACTAACTAAGTGACCACTCTACCCACGAATATGAACAACTGTTCGGTAGTGTTCGCTCTCCCGCAACCCTTAAAAGAAATCACCATTTTGAGTTAGTACCTTAGTGCCGATTTTTTTTCGTCCTACCATCGGACAGTATCCAATTTCTAAAAAAATAGTCGCCTGAGCCCAAAAATAGTTGAAGGTTTTGTTCAAAATAGTAGTTTTGAGCCCTTTTTTCATTGAAATAGTTGCCATAGTCGCCTGACCACTAAAATAGTCGCTTTAGTAGACTTTTTAGTCGCCTATGGCAGCCCTGTATTTATAAGAGAGATCAAGTAATTAATAATAAAACCCATATAAAAAGTTTTTAATATAAATTCTTTATAATGAATTGCCAATTTTTATATTCATTAACAAATCGCCGTTTCTGTTGTCAGCGTGTGCTTGGCGATGGCATCCAATTTTAAATATTTAAAACATCTCTATCCGCAAAATATGCGGTAAACTACTTTTTAAAATTTATTCTTTAAAATTAATGTGAATTTATTTTTAAAAAATCGTGTATTGTATCAAATCAGACAATTTTATGCTGAAAAATATTATGATTTTAGTTTTAAAAAGTAAAAACAATTAACAAAATAGTGACCAAAAAATTAAAAGCTTATGCAGTTTTGAAAATCATTTTTATTAATAAAAAAAAAAGTTTTATAATACGAATGTATCATGTATTTCATCAATATCTATCTTACATAAGAGAAAAGTTATATCTATTAGTATTCTTCTTAAATACTTTCTTTAAGAGCACAATTTCTACCACAGCAGTTACAACATTATCTCGGTACATTCCACGCCATAACGTCAACACGTACAACTGCACGGCTCATTTGTATCCGTTTTGCAGGTGCAATAATATTCTAGTGCAGGGCTAATTTCACATGTTATGGGGCTGCAGTTTGTCTCCTACTTTATTCCAACCCCTCTCCTCGGGATTGGCAATATTGGTGTTCATAGTAAAAGTGCAGCAACTCTTCCGTGCAATTTCATAAAAAAATATATTTTAAAGTTTCGTAACGATATTGGAATAAGTAATTTTGTGATGATGAGATTGCTGGTATAGGATCTTTATTTCCATTAATGATTATTCAATTTTGTTTTCTTCCTTTTATATTTTTAGGATATTATTGCACTATATCTTTTAAAATAATGAACGATATTGAAATAAATTATTTTATAACTAGCAGAATACCCTTGCTTCGTTACGAAATTTAAAATGTGCAAAATGTTAGCCTGCTGTGG
The DNA here is from genome assembly GCA_963978545.1 of Linyphia triangularis. Taxonomy (NCBI): domain Eukaryota; kingdom Metazoa; phylum Arthropoda; class Arachnida; order Araneae; family Linyphiidae; genus Linyphia; species Linyphia triangularis. The sequence continues at coordinate 86,790,244 of OZ021728.1, forward strand.
GAGGCACCGCGTTGCGGAAATCCGTCATTGGTGTATAATAGGCCCCAATTTTTGGCGCTTCACTCGCAGGAAGGTTCATTGCAACACAAAATCGAGCTCGCTTTGCTCGATGAAAGGTTCATTGCTGCGTAAGCATAAGGTCGCAACACACACTAAAAATTAACTGCTACGTAAAGCCTTAATATTAGAAGCCCCTCAATTGTCGAGAATCAATAAAAATATTCCGTGTTAATAACTATAATACAACACCCCTTTAGAAATATTTTAACACTTGATGTTTGTAAAAAATAAAATGAGAAGGTCAAAACTACTTATGTTGAAACTTTCAGTGCTCCAGGTCTATTAGAAAGTCGCTTTTTGTAAAATTATTAATTAAAATTTAATTAAAAACAAATTCAAATTTTAACGTTCTTTTTGTCAAAAGGGGTCGTTCAAATATTACGTAAGCATGTTTTTGGTAATTTTGACCCCCTCCCCCCCTCCTTGTCAGCAAAAATAAGCAAATCGCATACCCCCCCTCTATAATTACGTAAGCATACGGTAACCCCCCCCCCCCCCCTGCTCCTGATTTTTTTTTGTTTTTGTTTTTTGTTACGTTAATAATCTAAAAAAAAAGTTAGGATTCAATGCAAATAATGAACTTTAACTAGCCTTAAAAGGGGAAAATATATATATTTTTAATTTTTTTTAAATCTTAAGTTTATCACAATTTTAATGGCACATACATGTAATTTTCATAATCAATTAAGTCTATCTAGTCAGATGTTATCCAGGGTTGCTCTAGCCAGTTTTTAATGTCTGAAATTATAGGGTTTCTGACATCTGATGTTATTGCTTCATCACTTGTTTCGCACAAGGAATCTGGACAAACTTCCTCTTCGCTTATCCACTCGGTATCTTCCATGCCTTCTACATAATTGATGACGCACATCAATTCATTTGCTCGACGAGCAGCAATTCTCATAGGCCGAACTAGGCAGGCTCTCTGGCTATTTTCGCCATGAACAATTTTCTTATGACGAATTGTCGATTTTAGTGAAGCGTGGTACAAACCACATTTCCCACAAGTCCTTGCAGACAATTGTGATTTGATGGACGGACAAAAATAGTCATATGGCATTTTTAAAAATCCCCCAGGGAGACATGCAGGTTCAAGCTTAGCCGGAGACTTAATTCCAGGAATTCCTCTTCCTCACTTGTTATTAAATCCTGTGGTGTTTGGGCCATTTTGATAGGTTGAGGTATAAAGCGTTCTTTTAAAATGCGAAATAATCCACTACGAGCAGGAGAGCAACACTGCTTTTCTTCGTATTTTACAATTTCTAGAAAGCATTGACTCTCTTGCATGTGCTTCGAATACCAGTTCATATCACAGGTTTTTTTCGAAATAAAGGGATTATTAAATGCTTACGTAAGCATCACTCATACCCCCTCTCCCCCCTTGTCAGCAAAAATAAGCAAATCGCTAACCCCCTTCCCCCCCCCCCTAAGTTCTTACGTAATACTTGAACGGCCCCTAAGTCCAATTAGAAGGCCAAAACTATTTGTGTTGAAAATTTCAGAAATGTAGCACAATTAGAAATAGTTTCGTAAAATATTTATTAATTAATTAAAAAACAAATAAAATTTCAAAATTCTGTTTTTCAAAAGTCCAATTTGAAGGCCAAAACTACTTATATTGAAAATTTTAGAGCTGTAGCCTTATTAGAAATCATTTTGTAAAATATTTATTAATTAAAAAAATAAATAAATAAACATTTAAAATTCTGTTTTTCAAAAGTCCAATTCAAAGGCTAAAACTACTTTTGTTGAAATTTTCAGAGCTGTAGCCCTATTAGAAATCGTTTTGTAAAATATTTATTAATTAATTAAAAAAAAAAAATTAAAAAAGAACTAAATAAAAATTAAATATTCCGTTGTTCAAAAGTCTAATTAAAAGATTAAAACTACTTATGTGGAAAATTTCAGAGCTGTAGCCGTATTAGAAATCGTTTTGTAAAATATATATTAATTAAAAAGGAACTAAAAAAAAATTTAAATTCTGTTTTTTAAAAGACCAATTAGAAGACCAAAACTACTTATGTTGAAAATTTCGAAACTGTAGCCCTATTAGAAGTCGTTTTGTAAAAAAATGTGTTAATTAATTAAGAAAATTAATTAAAAAATAACTAATTAAAATTTTAACATTCTGTTTTTCAAAAGTCCAATTAGAAGGCTAAAACTACTTATGTTGAAAATTTCAGAGCTGATGTATCTCTATTTGAAGTCACTTTGTAAAAAATTAAATTAATTAAAAAAATTAATAAAAAAGAACTAATTAAAATTTTAACATTCTGTTTGACATACATAAAATTAGAAAGCCAAAACTACTCATGTTGAAAATTTCAAAGCTCTACTCCAATTTTAAGTAGGTTTCTATTGATCCACAGACAGACAGACAGACACACAGCTAGTTTTATTATTGTAGATGATGAATTAAATGGTTAGTGCTCTTGCTTTTTCCATAAAATGTTTCTGAAGTAAAAAGTTGATGCCCATGCAACGGCGCTACAGCTAAAAGGTGTGTAGATTTTGAATATTGTAGATCTAAGCATATTTCGATGGGATTGATGTAGATTTGTAGGTTAATGTAGAACAATAAGTATTTAACATATAATGTATCACTCAATAAAAATTTAAGTGTCTGTTCTGTAATATTATATACTAGTTGCGTATTTCTGCGTTGTGGAGACCTTTTATTGTGTAAAGGCCCGAGCTTTTGACGCTTCACGTACCAGGCTCGTTTCGCTAGCTGGTAGATTCATTAATACGCAAGAACAGATTCGCTAAAAGGTTCAATGTTACGTAAACCTTTTTTATTAACACACACCCTATGTCGTGAAATATAAAACTTTCTTCCCCGTTAATACAATAATACAAGCCCCTTCACCTTTCCGAGAATGTTTCTGAAACAATTACTTCCTTAACCCCCCCCCCCCCCCTCACCTTTCTCAATTTCAGAGTTTATTGGCGGTCACTTTATAAAAAACTTTAAGGGGGTCCGGTACCGAAAATGAAAAAAACTTTATTTATGTACATTTTTATGTAAAAAAATTTATTTTATGTATGAGATACTATTTATATATCTTTGAGAAAATATTTTTTTAAATATTGTGTTTAGTTATTTAAAAAAAATTTAAAAACCAAGAAAAATCCATAATAATTGATGTTTGCGTATTTTGATATAAGTCAAGAAAAAATAATTTTTTTTTTTTTCAAAGTGAAAGCTTTCTGTAATACATAATTATATAAATAAAATTTTGTCTTCACAGAATTTTGATAGGTGAATTAAAAAAAATTAAAAAAATTCTCAAAGTTAAAATATTGAAATTTTTGCTTTTTTTAATGTTATCTTTTACGCTAAATGTTATATTTTAAAACAGAATTAAAAAAATAAAATTCTGTGAAGACAAAATATTTAAAACTATATAAATTAAATGCTCTAAAAATTTGAATAGCCAATTATTAATGGTTCTGGAGATATATCGATTTGAATATGCAACATCTGTGAAAAACACTAGTGCTCGAAAAACGCACTTTAAGCAGACGCTTCAAGGTGTTAAGCCCATTAGTGATGTTTAAATAACAGGTAATTTTGTGGCGTTCTAATCACCGGAGGAATAAGATAAAAACATCATTCTCTTCAGGAATGTATGAACTATTTTTCAAAATCATAAAAAAAAAATTTGGATTTTTGAAAAAATTTCGGTACTGGACCCCCTTTATTAAAAAACATAATTAAAATTTTAACATTCTGTTTGTGAAAAGCAAAATTAAAAGGCTTAAGCTATTTATGTTTAAAATTTCAGAGTTCAACGCCCATTGGAAATCACTTTGTAAATGAACTTAAATTAAAATTAATTAAATTTGATTAATTACGTTTGATCTTGCCGACTTCATCCTATTCTCTTGCGAGATCCGTTTCCATTTTAGCGTTTGATGAATCTGGTGCGTAGGACGAAGGTGGTAAAAACTAAAAAAAAAAAATATTTAAAAAAACTAATTAAAATTTTAACCTTTTGTTTGCGGTAATCAAAATCAGAAGGCAAAAACTACTCGTGTTTCAAAAGTCAGGAGGTAAAATAGGAAGTAGAAAAATTCATAATTTTGTTTTAAAAATTAATTTATAAACTAATTAAAAATTTTTATCCTCTCCGTCAAAACTACATATGCTGAATTTCAATGTCAATATAATTTTATATCCTCACCTCTCAAAGATTTTTTGAAACCTTTAACCCCTCCTCTCTTTGAGAAAACAATTGTTCTTAACCATTTCCGGTGAGAGAGAAAATATAATACAACCCTTAAACTAATTTTAGCATTCTGTTTGTCCAAAATACAGTTAGAAAGCCAAACTTATTATGTTGAAAATTTCAGAGTTCTACGCCTATTGGAAGTCGCTTCTACAGAGTTGCACACAGTTTAATTATTATAGTTTTACACTATCCGAAACATTCATTATTCAGTCTCTCAAGGATGAAAGCAAAACTCCATACGTTAGAATCCCTCCTAAAGCCGAAAATACAAAACTCTTCGTTATGCTGATGGAATTCCACAACGTTATGCAGTCGCTGGAGCTGCCGTGGATTTTCAGCATAAGAAGGATCCGTTGGCCACAGGTTAAATGCTCAGAATCCGATTTCATTTCTCCTACAGTTGTTTTGATATCTTGCATCTCCTTATGAATTTGTGCAGCGAAAAGTGTCAAAACGAGAAAAAGTCCCGAATGCAGAACCAAAATTGAGTACATGTAAACATCCAACATGCTTCCGGAAGAATACGAAATTATCAAGTGTATGGTCAGAAACAGTTGGGTTACGTGATATCCGAACGCTATAAACAGGATTAACGAAAAGCTTTCATCCACTTTTTTAACTGTGATTGCAGCTTCGGTGTGGGAATCGTACAATTCGCTGAAAGAGGTAGTATGCGACTTCAGAATTCTTTTATACGATTGCAGTACATGGCGTACTGCGCCGCATACCACTGCGAAAAGGATGCTAAAGTACACAGGCGGCAATGTAAGTGACAGGCAAATCCAGTAGTCCAAAAAAGTCAAGAAATAGTACATATAAAATGGCATCATCCGTGGAAAAAGTTTTTCATAATGATCCGAAAAGTAGTCCCGTAAACTACCCGGATTTTGGAAAGCGTAACTCGTATAAACAAGTGAGTAAAGCAGAAGCCCTAGTGCAAATGCAGCCGAACATATGATGGCAATTCTGTTCAAGTGTTTGGGTCGAAAATGCCACTTGGTGTGCAGTTTAGAAACGTTTAAGACCGCACTGGCCACTTTCTGGCGATTCAAATACAGCGTACACCTATACAGCAAAATTAGAACTTCTGTCACGCGATTGGCGAGGATTGTTATGCGAGGGTTGTCGCTTTTGATAAAGCGATGCAATACTTCCATTGCGTAAATCACCATTAAAGCATGGTTGATATAGATAGTTATCGTGATTGCCGTTTCGGCGAGCTTCGTGCTTTTTGGAACTTTGCAGCCGCATTGTTTTCTTGGTCTGAGGTCGATTCCTACAAAAAGCAGTGCCACTATCACTGGACGGATTACCAGAAGTAACGATGAATCGCCGGAACGGGTTTCATAGTCAACATCAAGCGCTTGATTGGATATTTTTCCCTCTGAAGAAGTGGAACACTGGCATAATTCTGGCTTATTCATTTTCAATGTAAATATGTTAACTCAAAACGTAAGTAGAAACTGCAATTGATGAAGTCACCAAGGTTCACTTTCTAAATACTTGAGTTTATTTTCAACACCACTCTTACAATGTCAATAAATTGTGCGGTTTGTATTGTTAGATTTGCTGTTCCTTTCTTTTTATCATACTCGAGTGCATATAATTGTCCTTCATATGATACTCATCAAGTATTTGGAATATTCATAGGGATTTCTTAAGGTGCCATCTTATTTGATCTTTTATTTCAAACTTAGAGCTCTGATGGTACTTTTGAAATCTTCAAAAAAGCCCTGCTGTCTTGCTCTTTTGAAAGTGGTCAACGCCCCTAAAAAATAGTCTGGCACTTACTTTTCAATACTTTGTCTGATAAAAAAAAGACGAAGGGAATTGCTTTTATACCTCTAAATCGATCGAATGTACGACATGTAATATTTTAAGCATGGATCAATATTTGAAAAGAAAATAATTTATAGCAAGTGTGTTGACTCAACTAAATTGAGCGCAAATCGATATCCATTGAAGAAAATTAGGTTTTTGTTGATGTTACTTTAAACAACTATTTTTAGACTAAAATTGGTAATAGAGTGTTTTGTGGTTGTAATTATAAAAAAAGGCTTGTATTGCCAAATATAAATAAATTGTTTCTAAGTATTAATCCAGAAGCAGGAAGATTTTTATTTTTTTTTATTTTTTATTTATTTTAGAAGATATAACTGGCGTTTTAAAGTTTATAGACGTTTACCTTTAATTGTATTTTCGATCAATTTATTGATTGAATAAGAGTTAAAAGGTAACAATAATTAGGTCGCTACAAATGATGGATGGATGTTCTACATCAGCGTTCACCACTACCTTTTGGAGGCGGGCCGTAGGACTTATGTTGGAGCCTTTCGCGGGCCGGATACACCAAAATATGTATTTTATTATCGATTTAACAATATAGTATTTGTGAAAGTGGAAAAAAAAATATTTTTTTATCTTAATAAAATAACAATTGATATTTGATTCTACTTTTTTTTTTTTTTTTTTTTTTTTAATAATTAAGAAAAAAATAATAATTTTCATTACTACTAATTCAAATTCTAAAAAAGAAGTGAATCTTTTGTTTAACATTACAATGCAAATTAACCTAACTTTTAATAAAAGTATTTAACTGTACTTCTAGATTACTCCGTTTCAGTCTATATTAATTAAGAGACGATGGCGGTCGAAATTGTTCAATTAATTTTATGGTTGAGTCGATGTCTTTTGGGAGTATTTGTTTCAGACAATTTTAATAAATTGTCCAAATGAGATTCAGTTAAGTTATTCCTGTATTTATTCTTTATGAAAATCACCTTATTGAAAGCTTCTTCATATAGTTTTTTCGGGCACGTAGTGGAAAACTCTGTTCTACATAGTTAACACATATTATTTCGGATAAATTACAATAATGTAAAAAAAAAAAATCCATATCGTGAATTTTTTTTTTTTTTAGCCATAGAAAGTGGCGCATAGAAATTCCGCTGTTCCCCGCTAACGCTGTTCTACATTGACGCCGATGTAAAAAAGTTATTAAACTAGCGAAACTATTATTTATGAAATCTCTTTGAGCTCTTACTTTTCCTTTGGCAGTAGCTTTTGCTTTGAACTCTACTTTAAACAAACAAATTTGCATACAATTGCAATTACAATGTTAAGCAATTAGTAAATACAGTAAAATTGCACTTTTGGGACTAATTGTCTTGCACAAAATTATAATCAAATTTTAGTCATTGTGCATTCAAATAAAATGGCGAAATCGATTTTCACACAGACACTAATTATGAATAAATAGAGGATATCACATCAGCAGAATGCCACCAAAATAACTTCACAAATCTCAGCAATAGAAGCTATTATATCAGCATGAACCTTTGCGAAAATGACCATCACAGCACCACCATACCGGCACAATATCTTCTGTTAATACGGATTTTGCAACAGAGTACAGTTCAGCGAAAATTATCCTCACACCAACGTAAATATCAGCGTAAGCGCCAAATACACACGTGCAAATCTCTGCAATAGTGACTCTATATCGACATAACACTCGACAAAAGTGATCATCACACAACAACGCAACTCTCGGCGATAGGGCCAGGTATGGATGTTAATCAGTTTTTGTGCAGGTTTAAATCTTGGATGTGAATGAGTGTATATATATGACTAAAGGTAAAAATTATCAATTAGCACAAAAAAATCTTAAAAACGGGATTTATCGGCACTTTCCCCTGGGTTCTTCATTTGTAAATAAAGTGAAGGCATGTTCAATTGTGGTAAAGATTAACGAAATTAGATCATTTACAACTATAAAAAGTAAAGTAGATTTATTTCCATAAACTATTAGTCAATTGCAATATTATATAGTATTTAGAGATTTCTATCAGTATTTACAGAACTGTAAATAAAAACGTACCTTTGTGAAAGATCCAACCCGCTTCAAATCAAATTTAATCCTTAGCAGTCCATGCCTCATAAACCTATATATATTTTTTCTTTTGCCGCAATAAATGTATCGAAACTACACGAATTTTAACACCAGGTATAATAACAGTAATCAAATATCATTGACAAAATTTGAAAAAAAAAAAAAAACTTTTTTTTTTTTTATAAGATAACTTATAATTTTTTTTTAAAGCACTATAATAATAATAAAAATATAGTTACTTTCTCTTTAAAATATGTTGTTGATTTTTAATTACTGTTTTTGTACCTGCTAAAGAAATGCATGTTTTAAAGTAAGAAAAGACAGCAGACAATAATTTTTTTTCTTCTATGTATTGTGGCAATTTTTTTTTTTTTTTTTTCAAATGTAGAATTTGGGTCAGGAGCAGAAAATTATAAGTTATAAATTATTGAATTCGATTGTTAAAATTTTTAAATTGGTCAAAATGAAAAACTTTCACATTATGCGTTGTAATACTACAACCCTTATTCAATAGTAAAACATTTAATTTTGTAGGCAAGTAAATATCTAAAAATCAAGTGTTCTTAATTATAACGTTTATTAGACTAGATTTAACAATCACAATTCAATGAGAAAATTCCGAAATTTAAATTCATTAAACTCGTGCATTGAAAAGAGGTACAGCTGAACATATATTTAAGATTTACAGTTTTTATTTTAAGTTTACATACCATGAAAATAGAACATTGTATAAATATCAAACAAATTCAAAACTGCAAGAACAGATTTTACAGAATTGTTGAACATAGCAACATTGCTACCTTTATACAAAAATCTTCTGTTAAAGCTCATTTAGTCTCAATACTTGTTTAAGTTAGTGCATGAAGCTTTTATCAAATGGTGAATGAGGAACTTCCACAAGTGAGGAAAATGAATATTTTTTGTATTTTCTAGTGTTATCCAACGAATATATTTGAGCAGTGCAATTATTTTTTATCATTATGCTTTCAATTAATCAAAAATCGAGTTTGAAATTAGCCGAAATCAAAGCAAAAGTCACGTGACCAAAAACGCATAAAAAAAACGTGACATGGTTACGCAAAGATAGTCACAAAGCGAAGGAGAAACCTCGTCTAAAACAGGTTTTAGACTGGTTCATTATCTGCGCGTTGACGTTTAAGCAAAAGTGGCTTTTTCCCGCCAAATCGCAAAATGAAAAACTAAATATTTTTTTAACTATCTATCCGAGCTCAAATTTTTGAAAGAATGGTATTGTTTTTCATGATTTTTTCTCTACTTTTATTTCAAAATAAAACCATAAAACTTGAAAGTTCCTCATTATTATTGTAATTATAAAATTATAAAGTCAATAAAATTTCAGCACAGATCACTGTATTCAAATAATTTCCAAGTGTTTCAAAAAGATGGAAGCACTACAACTTAAATATTTGTCTTCGATTTATGTCGAATTTAAAAAAGAAAAAGTTTTAAATCATCCAATCAATGATCGAGCAATAGAACTTTTTATGATTTAGCAGAAAAATATATAAGTGATTTATTACATAAATGTAAGAGGGACACAAATATTAATTTTCATATTGTAGCGTATGTTAGAAAAAAGAACACAAACCTCGTCATTAAAATCCAGTCGAAGAACTTTATTTTTTTCAATCTTCTACCTCAAGTTGCCACTTAAATTTTTAAAACTCAAATCCAATCAATTTTGTACATCAAGTTGCCACTTAAATTTTTAAAACTCAAAACGAAATATTATAATATTATGTCTAACGATTGCAAGCTTCTTATAAATAGTTTTGATGTTACAATATGTATTTTAGAACATTGTCTTGACAAAATAAAATAATCATTGCTTAGATATTTTGTAAGAATAATTTTTAAAAAATAGAACTATATGGTACGCTTTATACAATTGTATAGAATAAACAATTGAATTATATAATCTGCATCTGAGCTACTGAACTTTTTATGTTTTGGATGGCGTAAGAAATGCGAGGTGAATTTTTTCCCCTTTTTAATATTGAGCACTACCAATATATTGAAATTCCTGATTACCAATCAATACTTGAATATTATTCAGATTTTTAAGGACAACCACAATAGCTGATAATGTCCAAAAGCAATATGAATACTGCATTTTAATGGAAAAAAAATATTCAAAAAAGAAGGTAACAACAATTAATGTGAATAAATATTTCAGAACAAAAATATATTGGTTTAACTAACGCACCTAGTATTCAGAAAAGTTGTTACATCACAGCTTGTTTCATTTGTGCAGGTACTAGGCTCATCAAATCTTCTTACTTTCTTCAACTCCTAGAACTGGAAAAGTACAGTTCTTGTTCTGTAAATATCATACAAGTATTATTAGCCTAATGTTGGCAATTGTAAACAATAAGAAAAGACAGAGTCAGAATTACACCTTTTTGGCAAAACTCTTATTTAGTTCAATAATGCAAGATTTTATTCTACAAAGAGAGGAAAGTGTTCAAAATATAGAAAGTAATATCCAAGTTCAATGAATATTTATGTTTGAGTCATTCCAAGCCAGATCATCCAGGCTCGTCACCCCACCTTCTCAGATTTGGCTGAAACTTGGTACATGGTAACTTTAGACAAATATAAGAACCCGTATTTTTCATTTTTGAAATATTGACTTTAGTTTGGAAATTAAAGAATTTCGAAAATTTTACGTATTTGAGGTATTACCTTTCGGTTACACTGCGTACACAATGACGCGTGTTTGCATTAATCATGCTACTTACCACAATTATCGAAATAAAAACCTAAAATTTTTCATACTTGCTCAGAATTTAATGCAGATTCCAAATATGGTTTGCAAAATATAATTGAGTTCTTCTAAAGGGGTGGAAATTGAGCTAAAAGTCAAAAAAGTACATGTTCAGAAATCGTAAAACATGCTTGATTTATACTCTTATAACTTTTTTCTACCATTTTTAATTTTTTTTTGCTTTATGTCATTTTAAAGAGCAAAAAATTTCCTATAAGAATGTGATATTTTCAAAGAGGGTTATTTTGTTTTAATCCCCCCCCCCTCCCAATTCCATTTCTTATTTCTATGCTTCATTTGGGTGCAGAAAATTGTTGACTACTACCACAGTAAAATTATTTAAAAAAAAAAAAAAAAAAATGTAATGATTTTTTTTAAACAGATACTTGCAAAAGAAAGAGATATACCATTTTAAAACTAATTAGAAGTAAATTTCATGCATTTTAGGGAGGGTTATTTGATCACACTTTTTACAGAAATGATTTTCAGTGAGAAAAATTGTGTGGTAGGTACAATAAAATAAATTATATTTTTAAAGTAAAAAAGTAATTTCCACATAAATAGAAATTTGTTAAAGATCAGTTAATTAGAATGATATTTGCTATTCCTTTGCGATTAAAGCTTAACACGAACATATTCATGTATTTCTATAAAACAATTGTGGTTACTTTTATATCTCTTATGTAGCTTGTGTAATCTTAATAAAGGATTTTCAGTGTTTCTAAAACTAAAAGAAGCATGTTCATGATTCAATGTTGTTAAAGCATTCGAGAGAACTTTTACTACCATTATATATTGCATAAAACTACAATATCTATATCTACTAATATACACAGGTATATAGGTAGCATACACAGTTATGTTGATAGAATATTTATAACTTTTTAACTAGGCATTTCAAATGTTTTAAGTTTTTACATAACACAAGGTGTTGAGAAATAGGAAAGATATTGAAAACATGGAAATTCAGGAATTTCTAAGGATTTTTTTTCAATAGGGTATTTGACAAATTTTCAAAATATGTTTTAAATAAAGCATATGCCCAAAATAAAAGACACGTATTTTTTCTTTTTCCAAAATAATGTCGCAAAGCGCCAAAAAACACATTTTAAAATGCAAGCAGAAGCCCCGCCCCTAAAACGCTGCTCAAAAATCCATCTGATTGTGTGACGTCAACATTGCATAAACAGCATCGCGCATTTTTCCAATAAAGCTTCTTTAAATAATTATTTCCTAAAATTCACCTTTAATGGTCATAATTAATCATAAAGTAGGAAGAAAGACTAACCAAGCTTAAAAATAAACGTATGAAGTTGTTTGTTCACAAACTTCCACTCCACAATACTGACGTCACATTCTGGGAGGAGCTTAAGCGATCGTTTCTGGTCACATGACGAAGCGCTCAGAAAACCATTTTTTAGAATTCGATTTATAAAAATTTGAGCAATTATTTCGAGTAAAAAATGCTTGCATTATTATTACCTCGTTAAATACTATTCATAGGCAGCATTTGGTAATTATTTGTTGATGGTGTCAAATACCCTATTACGAAATATAAAAAAAAATAGCAATAAATTAAGGAATTCAATTTTTCTACATTTAAAAATTGCTAATTACTACTAATTTCATTAGAGCAAAGAATTGCAGTTTCTGAATGATGCCATTCTTTTTCATTTAATTTTAATGCATAAAGATATAATTCATTTCATAAGTTTAACTTTTCATTCATATTTTTGAGAAATTGTTTTTGCATTTATAGAAATCCAAATAGCTATTGTACTTTTAAAAAAATTCACATTTATTTATGACGAAATAAATTTTCTTCGAATTAGTTTTTAATTATTTACATTAATATAAGCAGGTGGGAAGGGGGGGGAGGCAGGGAGTTTTCTAAAAAATAAGGTAGAATTTAAAAATTTTAGGGATAGTTCCAAAAAATTTTAGAAATAATTAAAAAAAACAATTAGGAATATTTCTTTAAAAGTTGACAGAAGTTCCTGGCAAATATTCTTTTCGTAAAAAAAACTGCCAATTTTTAAAAAATACATCACCAAACAACTCTTTTAGCAATCAACAGTTATATAATCAAACAATTATAATATTTTGACAAAAATGCAAACTTAATTAAATCGACTTAACTAATTTTTACACAACATTCAAAATACTTCAAATAGAATAGTGCTTCAACTTTAAAACTTAAACTAACATTTAGTTACAATTAAAAATAGTTTGTCAACAATTAAAATTTCAGAAAATATTTTCTCTTCTGGAGGTATATCAGGGGGGGGGGGGGGATTCGCAGGTTTTGGAGAAACATTTAAGTTTTTTCTGGTTCTTTTTTTTCAATTTTTAGGAATTAGCAAAAAATTTAAGTACAGTTTTAGGGTGAAGGCAACCCCAGTATCAGGGTTCCCACTCATATTACAGAATGAAAATCAATGACTTTTAAGGACCTAAATAATGTTTTTAAGGACCTTTGAAAATTTATTTTCAGGCATCATGTCTATATATAAACTTTTAATAAAGCATATTCTACTAAAAAAGTTACAAGTTGGTGGATGTGTAATAATATATGTCAGAGAATTTTGATATGGTGCAGATAAGTGGCAGTCATGCGGGGATAGCAAGTCTGAGTTGTATTTTTATAAATTATGCAGCTAGGCACAAAACATCCGCAAAATTTAAGGACTTTTAAGAACCTCTAAGCATTTTGAGGGCTTTGAAAACAAGTTAAAAAATATTAAGCAATTTTAATGACTTTCAATGACAGTGGGAACCCTGTGTATAAGAGTAAATGTAAGTAGGAATTGTCAAAGAAAGAAATAAAAAATTCAAATAATTTTCTCTTTGGACACCTCGAGTGGTCGCACCATGTGTTCCAGCTGCTCAGGAATCATCACAAGCCTTCTCAAAATCTTACAATTGAAACTATGCAGATCACCAAATAAAGCCTTAGTATTGGTTTCCTTGAGTGCCTTTTTGTTCTGCTCACACCAACTCAAAATTGCAATACCTCATCTGGCCATCAGCCGCATTTAGTTAAAGCTAGAGCTTCAGTCATTTCAAAGGAATGTCATCTTTTTCTGACTAATACACTTAAATTTACTTCTAATACAGCTTACAAGCATCAGAAGCTTTCATGAACAATACATCTAAGGCTGAGAATATCACATATTATGAGATCGCAGAAACATAGAGCCTATGCTATGCTGACACATATAGCATAAATATTACTAGAAAAGATTTCTAGAACTATCTACATCCACATAGACACTTTTTTAAGCAACTCATGTGAACAGTTTCTTCATAGCACTGGCATAGTATTGGTTCAACTTTTGAACTTGGCATTTCAGAAGCTGCAGCTGCTTGGCAACAGCTTGATTCTTGGGTTCAAGTTGCTGGGCGGTCGTCAAGTCGTCCTTCGCCTTCTCAAACTCCTGCAACTGCAAATGAGCCGACCCCCTCCTGTAAAGAGCCTTTGCATTGTTCGGCTGGAGTTCCAACGCTTTCGAAGAATTGATCACCACCGACTCAAAGTTGTGATGTCGCATCTGGCAAGCGGCTACATTCAGATAGCAAGATAATTTCAACCCCTTGATGTCCATGCCATCTTCCTGGCCAGCAGGAACGTCGTGCTCCAACGAGATTACATACTTCAAGGTCAGTCCGAAGCGTCGAAACGCATACTGGTATGCACCTCGCGAGTATAGCTCTAGTCCCCTCTGTTTGTGGTAGCAGGCACGCCGCCATTTCTCGGTGACACTCATCTCCCATATTTCAGGCTCTCTTGTGTAAGATAGCAGCTGGAATTCGACTTCAGCCGCGTTGGAGGCACAGTCTTTGTCGGGTTGCGGGTCGGAGGGTTCGGCAGCTGATCCGGATTTGTTCAACGCTGCAGACGAGTCTTCCGTCTCTCCTGAAATAAAATAGAAGATTTATTTAATGCAATTTTCATTGCAATTATTTAAAAAATAGAGTTTTTATCAAATAATATGTTTTAAAAGAAAAGTCAAGTCACTGTAATAAAATAAAGCTCAAGCTTTAGATAAATTTATGCCTAATATCATTATTGTAAGCAGTGTTTAAGCTGGATTCAAAATTTCTTTCGTAAAAAAGCTAAAATCAGAATTTTGATTTTAGCAAAATGCTAAAATGATTACGAGCTTATACTGCCCTTGATGTTTAATCTAAAAGAATCATTAATAATTATAAATAAAATCATGAACATTTTTAGAAAGACAAGTTCTCGTTCTCCGTCATTGTTTAGTTTTCTTTATGTTGGTGACTAATTCAAATTTCCTTGCTAAATGCTTTAACAAAAAAGCTAAATTAAATTTCTAAATTTTAGCATTTAGAAAAAGTCTTTAGCATTTTGCTAAAAAAGCACCCACAGCTTAATTCCTGATTATAACACAAATCTTCAATATTATAAAATTTTTAAATACTTTCTGACAAGGATTAAAGCTGTGAAAATACTGAAGATTTTTCTTAAATACTAAGAATAAAATCATTGCTAAATATATTTACGATTTTCCTAAAACACTTCTCAATCCGAACATTTGCAAAATCACTATTTTTGTCCAAAATAACATTTTATTGAAATCAATGTACAACTGAATATGTAATTTTAGTTTGTAGTTTCAGGCAACATGAAAACTCTTTTTATGCAATAGCACAAAACCATTTGTATAACCATCTTCTTCCTTTAAAAATCATTTAATTATAAGAAATAGCAGGAAAAATGACTATTTGTATTTAAAGTAAGAGTTCTTCCATGCAGAAATCTGCATCTTTTCAAAAAATTTCACTTAACATGCTCATGCACTAATTTCTTCAATAATAAAATGAGTCAATGCCAGAAAATGCTTCACAGGTAATGTTCAATTAAACAGCCGATATTTTCAAGCCAAACATGCAACAATATTTATTCAAATAATACTTAAAACCATACAAAATAAAGACAATCTATTTGATTGTCTTTATTTTGTATGATTATTGATCTTAAAACTTCTTGAAAAAAAAAAGGAAAAATAAATTGCATCTTTAAAGTTAAAATTGTAAAATTTTTTGAGAATGATGCAGACATTTAAATTAATTGCCCAGCCTTTTAAAATATCAGAAAATCAACAGGTTTCCCACTCACATCACAGAATGAAAATCAATGACTTTTAAGGACCTAATCAATGTTTTTAAGGACCTTTGAAAATTTGTTTTCAGGCATCATATCTACATATAAATTTTTAATAAAGTATATTCTGCCAAAAAAGTTACAAATTGGTGAATGAGTAATACAAATATGTTGGAAAATTCTGATACGGTGCAGATACGTGGCGGTCATGCGGGGATAGCAAGTCCGAGTTGTACTTTTATAATCTGCAACAATTAAGGACTTTTAAGGACCTCTAAGCATTTTCAAGTATTTTCAAGGCCTTGAAAACAAATTAAAAAATATTAAGCACTTTTAATGACTTTCAATGACCGTGGGAACCCTGAACAATGAAAAAAACTCGTAGATTTTCACCAAGTCTCTAAAAAATCAAATGACTATTTAATTTTGTAAAAATCTCAATAAATTAGTTTTAGGTTACCCTGACATGGCTCAACAGCAGGTTCGGTTGCGTCCTCATTGTCTTTAGAGTCGCCTGTCTCGTCAGGAACATTTGCAGCAGGACTGCTCTGAGTATTTTCACCTGTGTCAGATGCAATCTCGTTTTCTTTTGTCTCCTCCACAGGGTCAGGATCGGCAGGAACGATAAAATCTGAAGTCAGAAGGGGATGATCAAACTTTAAGCAGCAGACCTCTTCTTCTTTCATAGTTCGAATGCAGTCTTCGATGATTCGATCGATGGGTTCATCGACATCCCCAACGATAAATTCTTTTTCATTCGAGCCATCCAATTCCGTTATGATGTTGTTTTCGTCAGATATGACCTTGATTTTGCATACGGATCCATCTTGCGGAGTGTGGAAACCGTAACCTTTTGTAACCACCACTTTTGTGAAGGGCTTAGAAGAAGCAGTCTTCAAAGCTGGCATTATTACTTGAATTAGTGCAGTAAGGGCATTTATTCAGGGTATTCAAATCTATAACAAAATGGTTTTTAATGGTATAATTTTAAAATTTATCTGAAAGAAAAATGTAATAGACTAGTGATCATGGCTCATACAGACTTTCAAAATAAAAAATAAGGACTTTTTAAACACTTTGTTAACTTTTTTATGGACTTCAATTTTTCTTGTGGTTTATACGATGAGGACAAATTGAATGGGGAAAAAAACTTTAATGCATACTAAAATTCTTGAATGAAATTTTTTTTAATTTCTAATAATGAGGAACTTGCACAAGTCAGGAAAATGAATATTTTTTGTATTTTCTAGTGTTATCCAACGAATATATTTGAGCAGTGCAATTATTTTTTATCTTTATGCTTTCAATTAATCAAAAATCGAGTTTGAAATCAGCCGAAATCAAAGCAAAAGTCACGTGACCAAAAACGCATAAAAAAACCGTGACGTGTTTACGCAGAGAAAAAGTGACAAAACGAAGGAAAAACCTATCTCGTTCCTTCTTAAAACAGGTTTTAGACTGGTTCATTATCTGCGCGTTGACGTTCCACGTAAAAGTGTCTTTTTCCCGCTTAATCGCTAAGTGAAAAACTAAATATTTTTTTAACTATCTATTCGAGCTCAAATTTTTTAAAGAATGGTATTGTTTTTCATGATTTTTTCTCTACTTTTATTTAAAAATAAAACCAAAAAACGTGAAAGTTCCTCATTGTAACCAATCATTATGAGAAATAGATCTATTTTTACTGAATGTAGTTTAAAAAAAAAAATTGAAGTGCAATGAAAATAACACATTTTTTAACTAATAAAAATAAAGGGAAAATTATCAAAGTTCAAGCATATAGTTTTAATGCGATTCCTTATTGCTTTATGGTAAAATTAATAAAATCTGATTGTTAAATAAAAAATTCAAGGAAATTGGTTGGCATCGTAGTGCATAACCGGATTTGTTAAGTTTCATGCTCTTTGTGTGTTGCGTTCGACTTCCTGTCAAAACCCAGAATTTTCAGTTGTATTTTAATTAAAATCCTTCTAAAATATATTTTAACTGTGTTATAACATTTTGCTTATAGGTTTTGACTAAAAAAAAAGAACTCTTAAGGGTCTTAGAATTTTTTTTTTAGTTTTTAAGGACTGTACGAACCTTAAGTAATTTGTACCATGAAATAGGTTTAGAAAAAAAAAAAGTGTTAAACCTCGAGACAAGCTGTAACGTAGAATACATTATTGAAGTTCTTGGTAAGTGGGTTTTGATCTCGCAATCTTGCGTTTCACAGTCCAATGCCTTACTACTCAAACCACAAATACATCTCTTTGGAAGAATAAGCTTCACTACAACATAAAAAGGTATAAAAACTACAAAACAACAACAACACTGCACTTTGGTGATATGTGAAAACTATCAGGCAAAAGGAATAGGACCAAACAAAAATTAGAAATAAAGTTTAAAATTTTATCTTTTTTTCAGGTTTTATTTGGCGGGTTTAATTTTGATAAATTGATGAAATAGTTACAAATATGGCAAACTGCATGATTTATGTTTCTCTCATCATTTCAGTGTTTACCGTTTGGTGAAAGCTAAAATTAGCTCAAGAATGATGGTTTTATTTTGGTTACATCATAAATATGAGTTATGTACAGGTATTTTTAGTGGGAATACAGAAACCATGTTTTAAAGCCTAGATATATAAAAATGACGGTTCTTTTAAAATATATGAGATTACTTGCGTTGAACTGCTTGCGTATCAAATAAAATAATCTTTTGCTACTTTTGAAATTTTACCCGAAACAAATCCATACAATTTTAACACATACCCTGATGATCACGTTACAGTGTGTAATGTCTTGTAACTCCCCAGTAGTCAAACAGTACTCGATCGGAGTTTCCGTTCATGCTGGAATTACCCGAAATTGTGTTTTAAAAACACAAGCTTCCAGCTAACCTTATGGAAGAAAGGAAGACAAGTTGTATCAACACCTCCTATATAAGAAAGCCTCTGCACGGGTTACCACTTTTAAATATGACGTCGTTAAAATAGTCAAACTTGAAAACTACGAATTTCTTCCATACGGGGTGCCATTTTAAAGAAGATATCTTTCCGATTTGGCGATAAATGGTTTGGCGACGTCTTGCGTGCTTGTGATTCGTCAAGATCTATTTTGGCGCATAACCCTGGCTTACGATGGACGATAGCAAAAATCAACATCACCATTTTGTTTACCGAATATATTAAGTCTGCTGCATTTTCTGTTTCAAACACGTATAGTTTGCTGCATTTTCTGTTCCGAAAACATAAAGACTACTGCATTAACAGAGCAATAAATTATATTAAATGTCATTTCAATGTCATTCAAACGCAAAGGAAACTTTAAAAATGGGCCAAAAGTTCCGGTATTTATATTTCCCACAGATAATTAACTTAAAAGAAGATGGATAACTGCTGTTTCGAGAAAAGTTTTCGTAGTTACTTCTAGTTCAAGGATAAGCGGAGAGATGGAGTGGTTCTTTCTATTTTTTAAAGCTATCCTAGCTACATGTCTAAAGTAACAGTATCCAGACCCAAGTTATGCAGAAAAGATGGTAATAGTGAATGAACAAAATATCAGCAAAGCTATCCAACGGACTCTAAAGAATTGAAATGTGCCATTTACTGATATAAAAGAATGTGGTTAATTTAAAAAAGTCGACATATCTTGTTTTAAAAATTTACACTTTCCGAAGAAGATTTTATTGCGATTACTAATTTACAGTGACGGTTATTGTGACCATTCCATTGTGAAATTCAGTGCGAAGGCTTTCTTATATAGGAGGTGTTGGTTGTATCTATTATTTATGTCACATGAAAAACATTAATTGTTACTTTAAGTTAATTACAGCATGTGCAGAAACTCCGATCCGGTACAGTCTGATCAGGACAGACTACTTGGAAGTAACAAGATATTCCACGCTGATACATGATCGGCAGCAAATGTGTTAACGTACAACTAGATATAACTTTCCGGGAGAACGGATGGAAGACTTAGGTGTGTATCTGTAATTAAACATAACTTTTTATTTATAGTGTTTGGGATGTTGAAATTGAAACCATATCCCAATAAAAATCAAAATTATATTTTAGTGGCTATTTGGCCGCCAAAATAATTTATGAAATATGATTTTAAGGATGCACGCACCTTACTTTTTAGAGAGTTTTACAGTATCTAGTAATTAAAAAAGAGATTTTAGGGGTGAGGTGCCACAAATGACTGCCCGAAATAGGTAGGGGTATTTCTATTTAGGTTTTTTTTGCCGTTAGCCAATGAAATGGATCACACTTTATCCTTTTAGAGTGCGAAGCACGCGCACACCTTACTTTTTAAAGTATTTAGCAAGTGATTAAAAATATAAATATTGTGGAAGGGGTTACATATTTGTAATTATTGTAAAAGTTTCATGAAATTTTACCCTTTACAAATTATTTGAAACTAAATTTTAATTGCTTACATTAATTTTCAAGTATGGTTTAAAATTAAATAAACAGCCTAACTTTTTTTTTTCAATAATCGTTTGCAACTTCATTGTCCTTGAATTTTAGATGATATCGAATAAACTTATTTGACATATTTTAATTTCTTCCCGAGTTGTATCTTTTAAGTATAAATATGATTGAGATCAAAAGCAAAAACACTTAATCTTACTGCAACATTCATCGCAACCATAGCTTAACAGCTTTGGCAACCTTCCTAAACCACAAATCATGGAGCAGGTTTGATTATCAAATTTTCTTTTTCCGCTGTTTAGTGTTTTCTTTAGCGTCAGATTTCACCATTGTTTACGTTTTGCGGGAAAGTTCTAAAAACGCCAAGTGCCTCCATATAACAAACTTATTTATTGAGATTAATTAGCATATTGAGTCGTATTTTATTGTTTATTTGAAAATTCATTTCGTTTGTAATTGTTTACTTTTTACAGTCATTTTGAATAAATCGCCATCTCGTTTATATTGAATTAGCGGCAACCTTAAACGACATCATTTCGGCGACTCAGTCTTTGGTTACCAAATGAATCTTTATCAAATGTTTAATACTAAATCTGTTCAGAAGAGGGGAAATTCTTTGATTACCGTTCCAAATAGAAACTTTAAAAAAAATAACTTTAAATCAAAATCTCCTCATTTCAAATTTTCTTTGCGGTGAGTAATCAGTAATAAAAGTTCATTAAGAAATGCAAAGGCAGAAAAACTAGTGGTTTTTTATTATTAATTTTTTAAGAAATTGTAATCTAGCTTTTAAAAATATGTTCAGCGTAAAAATAAAAGAACACTTGTCACTTTGCCTTAACATTTTTTAATGAACTTCCTACTGATGTTATGCCTTTTACAAGATTTCAATTGTTCAAAGGAATACTCCGCCAGAAATTGTGATTGAAAAAATAAAACATTGTGTTATACGGGGCAGAGACCGACTGGTATTCCTTCCAATTCTCAGGATTAATGAATTGATATAAGTTAATGTTTTCAAAAGAATAGGAACATAAACTAAACTTTGTAAAGATTAGATATTCGTTCAAGCCACAAATAAACAGGTAACAAACAAACTCTCGCCATTAAGAAATATAGATATATTTTTACCTTTTTATCGATATTTGCTTTGTTTTTGTTTTGAAATGTTTACTTGTTTCAAATGCAAGATTAGTTGAGTTGTTTCAAGATAAAACAGCCGAAAAATGAAGCTTATTACAGTACATCAAAAGTAATTGCTACTATTTCAGAAGAATAAAGTGTGCATTTTGATTGGATAATGATATATTCAAATTTGGATGTTTTTGAAGATGCATTGAGATTGGCTACAAGTATTCCACAAAAGTAATTCTATGCATGATGTCATCAAAGACAATTGTCCTTCCCAATGTCTTATGGGAAAATAAGACAAATTAGTTATTAAATAATCACAATAAAATCTTAAAAACCAATCTAAAATTTTTAAATTTTATTAACCTATTAAAAAGGTAAACTGCAATCAACAACTACGATTTTCTCCGACGTCATACATATTCTATATGAAAATTCGTCACAAGATAGGAAATATTCTACTATCTCTCCTAATCCGAAAGTCAAGTACCGTAAGTGACGTCATGTGACGTCAACAGGGTACTGGTTAAAGTAAACCAAACATTTTCTATTAGTCCGAGAGGCGACTGCAATTATTGAACCCCATCGAACATCATTCTGAATTTTTTATAGAAATTGGTTGATTGTTTTCAGATTATCTGGCACCGTCAGCAACACGAGGGCTATATTGCGCCGAAACTTTCGTCATTAGACAAGCCAACATACATTTACAAACACCCATGCCTGACACGAGACTCGAACACGCAATCTTCGTGGTCTAGAAGTTAGCACGCTAACCACTATACCGTTTGGTCGACTATAGAAATTGGAGAAAAGTGAGTAGATTACGAATCCACTGGTCTGCCGAGTCAAAAATGGCCGAAACTGATCAAAAATCGACTTGGAATGAGTTGAACTAAAATCCGATTGCCAAATATGTCATAACTTGACAAAAAGAGAACAAACTTTTTCGTCTGACAACCCACTGCATTTTGATTTTCAATGAGAAAAAGAGCAAACGATTTCTGACTCTGGCTCGGATAACTTCCCAAGTAGCACAGCAGTATTGGCCAATATCAGCCCTACATTGGCCAATCCCGATGTGGAACGGCGCAAAATCGGCCGTTCGATACCGATATTGCCCAATCTCGCCCAATATTGGATAGACGATACTCAAAAGTTTGAAAGTTTGATGGACAGTTTTAAAATTGAAATATTTTATGTATAAGAAAGGAATGTTTGTGTTAATATGTTTTGCGATGTTTTTAACACGTTTTTAAGCATTTTTTAAAAAATCATGTATTTTGGAACGATCTCGAGTTACGGCCAAAACCGGCAGATTCCGATACAAAACGATGCGCAGAATTTCTCAAAAAGAATCGCCACCGAGTGGCTGAAGCAACTGAAGTGCCCGGATGTGTGTTTGGGAAGTTTTTTTATATCGCCGGCTCGACTGTCATTTGTAACATTAAAATTGGATCGAATTCTTGATATTGGTAAGTGTTTTCACAATAATTTGTCGATTTCATGTGGTTATGTTTCGGTACTTACGTATTGCATTGTTGGTTTTCGTTAATTTCAACCATACTTGATTGCCGACTTGGCATGGTTTGATCTACAAAATTGATGTTGACAAAGGTGATTGATATTCACATTAAACTTGATAAGGAATCAAGTTAGTTTCAATTATTCTGTTTAAAATATAATCAAGATTTTCAGCTTTTATGTCATCTGGACAAGATTAAGAGCTTTTAAAATCCGAGCTTTTATCTCGTCCTTACTCGGATGCAAACTAACACTCATTTACCCATTCCCCCTCTCCATTGCTTGTTTCAAATCATGCTCATCATTGAAATACTTATACTACATGTTACATTCTAGTTATAATATTTATAAATATTAAATATTTATCATATTTGTTATCGTTAGTTTATATTGCGGAATTTCCTATATTTGCTCCTTATAAAATTGAATATCCAAGCTCCGTGATTAGCAGCTCTGTTAATAGAATATATTGTGAATTGCACATATTGAGGAAACCACATTAAATTAAAACACGCCTATTACTCAATCTCAAAGGTGGTGTGGAATAGGGTGCATTATCTCAATCAACCACTTGGCATAAAAGGTAAATGATTGTTCTAAAAAATGTCAATTTTAACAATATGTATAACTATTGTAATTATGCCTCCTATTTTTAAAAAATACAGCAAACCCTGTTAACGCAAAATTGCTTAACATAAAATCACATTTAATGCGAAGGAAAAGCGATTTTCCATACTTAAAACTTAACTTTAATTTATTTGTTTAACACAAAATTCGGTTAAAGCGAACAATTTCAGCGGCCAGATCGACTTAGCGTTAACAGGGTTTTACTGTATGTACATTTCCCTATTTAAAAGGTCTGTCTTGTGCAATTATTGATTACTCAGAAAAGAGCAATGAATGCACATTTTTGAAATATCTACAAAAATATATTTTGAATGTCTAGCTTCCTTTGTGTTAATCTAAACACACTGTGCAAAGATGTTGTTTTTATAAAATAAAAATGTTTTTTTCATTTAAAGAAAAGACTTTCCATTTGAAAAGTAAACAAATATTGTAATCAAGTATTATTGTTAGTGCTATTCATAGTGCAATTTTCTGTCTTGGGGTGAAAAGTGTAATAGTTGTAGCCTTCCTTCCTTCGGCAGTAAAATGCCAGTATGGCCTTTCAATAGTTAATTTGTTATTCTGTTCAGTTTAAAATAAAGATACATACTGTTGTAGGGTTCATTGATGGAAATGGAGAACCCATAGAAGTAATTCCTTCATCTTGGTTCATCTCAGACAAAAGTTGTCTTTGGCAGTTTGCAATGAATGGGGGGGGGGGGGGGGGGGGATTTACATGATTAAAGAATATATACCCTCAAGTCAACATGGCAAACATTTAATTTTAAAATCTATTGTACATACAATAAGTAAATTACAATTTTTGTATAGGGTATCTATATATATAATTCTCTTGCGTAACGTCCAAATTTGGCTGTATTTCTGTGAGCAGAATGGCAACGATTTCAATCACCAATCTTCTAAATGCACTTTATGCACGAATTTCCAGCCAATCACAATATATCTTTTGAAATTTGACTAATACATCTGGCAACAGCCACAACTTGGATTCGCTATATTTTGTTTTTCTTATTACAATCTACAGATATAAATTATTGCCTATTTAAAACGTATTGATTTAATAGTTACGATGATGCAAGAATAAATAGATCCAAGATATGTACATTTCTTTTAGATTAGAATTCCGGATAAATCAGACTTTTCGGAAAAGTTATCTGCTGGAACATGTTCTGGAGGTCGCCGGGTTGCATTCAGTGCTAAATCGCCAATTTAAAAAAAATCGCTAAGAGGCGTTGTGCAGTAAATCTGAACCTATACTCATCTTTAATCAGTGCAAATTCAGCTATTACGAATTAAAAACTATCAAAATAACGAATAAAACCACCCACTCAACTTCAAAATCTCATATGAAAATTAAAAAAAAAAAAAACTATTGGCGAAATATGGCTAATTTTTTCGCCAAATTTGATTTTCAAAAAATTCCGGTTGATTAAATGCTGGATAATTGACCTTTCACTGTTTTATTTTTTCTAAGTATCGCAAAAAAAAGATTAAGTGAACATATGATTGCTTCGTTAAGAAATTTCGATAAGCAACTTTAATTATTTTGGCGCTTCATACAAAACCAGCCCGTAAATTTTAATTGTTCAATGAAATAACCGATCTTTTTTAAATATATCTACAAAACTGTTTATTTTTGTTGTTTTCCAAGAACTTTCTACTACGTTGCCACACTGTCCCTGCTTAACGCGTCTCGACAGCAACAGAATAATGACGTGGCAAGTATTCTGACTCTTCATAAATAATAAAAGGTTCAGTTTCATGGCATTATGCAGCTGAAATAGCTTTTTGCTAGGGCATATTTTAAATGCTTCTCTTTCAGGCGAGCAAAGCGAGCCAAGAGGATTGCATAGCAATCCAGGGGGTTGGCGAGCGTCAGCGAGCAGGGGGCGGAGCCCCCTAGTACAAATAATTAAAGGTATCACAAATATTGTTTCATAAGTTTTTGATCTACTTATCAATTCAAGTTTTAATGGTGTAGATTTTTGAAATTGTGGACATGAATAACAGATATTTATTAACAGATTTAAATAATATCCTATTTTAATTTCCCAAACTGAAGATTGGTTTTTTAGTGAGTGATACTATAAGTGCGCTAAGTAAGATATTTAATTGTATAATTTAATTGTATAAGAAGTTTTGCAACTAGTTTGAGATAGCATATATCCATAATTTCCCTATTTAGATTCCTTTTAACAGGCATAAGATAAAGCTGAGCTTGCTCGTTCAATATCTAGCATCTGGAGTGATTCTTCAGAAGATGAAAATTTATTAACACAGAAAAGCCATACTCATATTCCAGCCCGTTTCAAAGACGATTCTCTTTCTTTGGAATCCCATAAAGAAACAAGTAAAAACTTATTTGTAAACCAAAAAGCGTGAAAACTTTCTCTGCCAGGTAAGAATATATGTGAATAATATATATATAAGATAATATATATATAAGATAATATATATATATAAGAATATATCAATTAGGTAACGCTCCAAGCAATTTCGATTTGATGTTACAATAATTTATATTTTAAAATAAAAATTAGCAATGGAGAATCTCTGGTCTTTCAAAAAAAAAAAAAAAAAAAAAAAAAAATTCTGTTTCTTTAAACAATTTTGTACAAATCACCTTTGTCATATGCTTATAATTGAGAAATTAGTTCAGAAGAAAAAACAACAAAAACACTATGTTCTAAATTAGTTCCTATAACTTTTCAAGTGCAACAGTGTATTTTATATTTTATCTCAGACTTTTCAACAACACTTTTTACTATTTATTTTGAATTTATTTGGTGGTTAATTTAACAGTTTAAAAGAGATTTTTCTCTCTTATAAATTATTTATTAAAATTTTAAATGGCTAAGGAAAAATGAACGAGTTTATAAAAAAAAAAAAAAAAAAAAAAAAAGCATTAGCATTTATTTTACAATTCATAGTTTTTTTGTGTGCTTGTTTGAGGTTGGTGCAAATGTATGCGATTGAAATTCAAATATCAGTTTAGAATGATTTTCTTAAATGTTAGTAGAAAATGATTTCTGATGTAAAAATTTTACAAAATGTTAACAATCTTATGCTTTCGTGCAAAATTCTGTTTTTCATTTTGCAATTCTGTTTTTCTTTATTGGCAGTAAATGCTGCATTGCAAGATTTCTTTTATTGACAACAAATTGCAGTTCCGTTACAAAAAGAGCTTGGATAAAATAAAAAGAGCTAAAGACTAGAAAAAGTTTGAGGCAATAATTTGATTTTTAAATTTTAATGTAATCTTAATTAAAACAGAAATGAACAATTTTATATTTCAGGTTCGTTTTCTTCACCGAGGTGGAAACTTCAAAGGAAGATAAAATATGTAAAATAAAATATGTATTATAATAAACAGCTTGTATTAAATTTATGTTTTTATTATATATATGCACTGCAGAAAGTGACATTTAATTTAAGTGTGCATGGTTTTTAAGCCATAAAATATCAATTAAATTATATTGGGTTTCAATTATCGGTCACCAAAAAGCAATTAAAATAGGAATGAAAGTATAAAAAAGTATTTATTATATGAGGTATACATGTAAATATTATTGTGGATTTTTAAAAATAATGTTTTTGTCAAATAATTTTTAGATGAAAACTTTTTCAATGTTGGGGGGGGGGGGGATCTGCAATTTTAATTCACTTTATTGCTATTACATTTGAAGTGAATGAACTAAAGCATTAAAATGAGATTTATTTACTATCTATTCGATTCTTAATGTATGGAGAAAAATGATGTTTTAAAAATGAAAAGTGACTTCATAAATGAAATTGATCTGTGCATAAAAAATATACTTCACAAGTTTTAAATTCAACCTTCTATTTTTATGAAACCTTAGCATAAAAAGTTCAATGAGTATTGATTGACCTTTAGGGACTTTAAATTCTACTGGCAGTTTTCTAGTTTAAAATTGCATGTATCTTTCTAAATCCTTGAATATCAGACATTTTGTTATCTAAATGTGTTTTTTTTTTTTTTTTTTGTAGGAGAAGTGAAAACATTATTTTACAAATGTTTAAGTATAACTTAACAGATTATTAAGGGTTGCAACCACTCCTTCCACCAAAAAGAAAGTTCAGATATGTTGAGTGGCAAATCTATCCAAAATGCTCTGTGATATAGTGAAAAAACTAACTGTTACAAAAATTGCTCATAGTAGTGGCTAAAACTGCTCATCCAGGTTTGGAAAAAACCATGTTTTTTTTTTTTTTTTTGGTTTAAACCAAGTTTTTTTTTTTTTATCCTTTTCTAATTACATGTATACATATTTATAAATAAAATTTGACATAAACAAGAATAATTTATGCTCAAATAACAATGAATATTCATTTTGAAAGCAATTTGAACTAAGTAAATAAACAATTGTTCTACTTATGGGGACATTCAAATCATATTAAATTTTAATATTTTATTTAGACATTAGAACATATTTTATTTCAGCTAAAAATAGAAGTAATTTACAACATCAAATAATTAAAAAAATCTAATTATAAATAAAAATACAATTTTAAATTATTCTTAAAAAAAAAAAAAAAAAAAAAAAAAAAAACATTTGGTTTAAACCATGCTCATCGATATTGCCCAAGATTGCACATCAATACTGGCCAAAACTACTCCTCGATATCGGCCAAAACTACGCATCGATATCGGCCAAAACTGCTCTTCGAGATCGGCCAAAACCGCACTGCGATATTGGCCAATATTGCAAAAATGTTAGCCGTTCGGTGCTGGCCGTTCCGACATTACCCAGGATTGGCCAATCTTCCAGAGCTCCGGTTTCCGACATTGGCCAATACTGCTGTGCTACCTGGGGTTACGTCAACAGGGACGTAATGTTTTTTGCCAACTTGGCTCCCATAATAGATGCAAGTAGACCCCGTCGCCAGATATCTAAATCGTCTGCAACATTCTTAATTGAAAATTAAAGAGTGAGGGTTACCAAAAAAAAAAAAAAAAAAAAAATGCTCATTATTTGGCAAGTTATGGCGCATTTAGCAATTGGATTTAATTCAACTTATTAAAAGTCGATTTTTGATCAGTTTCGGCTATATTTGTCACGGCAGACCAGTGGATTTTAATCTACTGACTTTTCTCCAAATTCTATAAAAAATTCAGAATGATGTTCGATGGGTTCCAAAAATTGCAGTCGTCTCTCAATCTATATTTACTGGCGCCGGCGACTCCGATCAACCAATCACGTGTGCTCTCCTGTTATCACCAATAGACGGCGCAACGGTTGCTTAGCTGACGTCACAGAACTGGCGATCTAAACTGGAGGCCCGACTGGAAGCGTGTAAATCTGGCTTAATTGTATATAAATTTTTTTTTATTGTGAGAGATCATCTGCATATTAAAACTAAACCAAACTTTAAAAAGTTAAATGTCAACCCCATTATATTATACCATAATTAGATTTAGAATCCAAAAAAAAACGTCTAAATACCAAATTTCATAATTTTCCAATGAGTGGTTAGTTATTTAAATGATGTAAAGAAAAAAAAAATGATAAATTAATGTTAAAATAAATTTTGTTTTGTTAGCCATACATTCTTCAATAGTTAATATACACTATCTGGCCAAAAGTATCCGGACACCCCTTAAAAAAGTGGTTCTGGCGAGTGACGCAATTTGATACGTAATTGAAAGCTATAAAAGTGTTGGTAGTAGTGGTTGGTAGTGGTTTGTCAGATTGTGTCATCACCATTACTTCTGACTTAGAGTTCAGAGAGATAGGACCTGTTTTCCTGATATGCCTAAATCCAAACGTAAAGCCAAAACTGCTAGTGCCCCGGCACCAAGCAAGGCTGTTACGATCGATAATGATGTTCCTGCTCCAGTAGGTGATGTCCCCATTGACAACACTACTGTGGAGACAATTCCAATTCCGATTGTCAAATCTATTTCGACTGACGTAGCTGATATTATTGAAATGAAGGGCGCCATGGATGTCCCTATTCAATATTCTCCAACCATTTTCCAGTTTCCTGCAGACCAGATTGGCAAAGAACTACTACCCAAATTGCATCAGTTGCTGGTTGATAGTAGTTTATTTCTTAATGCCACAGTCAAACGTGATAACTACCAGATAACTCCACACAATGCTAGTGAGGAGAATGTTATTGCTAATTTCCTGAAGGATGCTGGTTACGGATTTTCATCCATTCCACCATTTTCTCCATAGCCCATTAAACTTGTTATTCGGGGACTGCCCCTCACTACCTCCCCTGTGGAGATTTTACAGTTTATTGCTAAGGAGTATTCTGATGATGTACCTTCGATTATCACCCAACTCAAGAGTAAGGTTAGTAGGAAACTGCTGCCCCTCTTTGTGATGGAGTTTCCTGGAGACCATGATGTCAAGAGTGTCCAAACCTGGACCTCCCTTCTTTTCGTAAATGTTACGCTTGAACCATTGCTTAGCAAACGTGGCCGAGCGAGAGGACCGATCCAATGCTACAAGTGTCAGCGGTTCGGTGCCCACTTGGCTGCGTTTTGCAATTTCACCACCAGATGTCGCCACTGCTCTCAAAATCACTCCAGTCGTGAGTGCCCAAACAAGCAGGGCATTAAATTGTGCTGCAATTGTGGTGCAAATCATCCCAGCTCCTCTCTTTCCTGTCAGGATCGAGTTTCATTCAAATGGGAAAAGAGGGTCCGCTGTCAAGAGGGCGACGGCTCCCTCTGCTCCCAAATCCACTTCACATTCCAGTATTTCTACCAGATTTCTGCCGAGACCGCTTGTGGTTAAAGCATTAATCAAGAAAACCTATGCGGAAGTCGCATGCCAAGCAAATTGTCATACTCCAGGTTCCCCAGTCAACACGGCGACTGGCCCTGTTGTTTTGACCCCCATTCAGACAGCAGATTTTGCTTCCCAAATTGATACAGATTTCATGGATAGCTGCATGTTCACTAAAGAGTGCACGCGCACCTTTGAGTACACTGAATCATTGGTTTCTGACAGCTTCCAGAATTTTGATGAATGCTTAAAATGGACCCAGAAGCATGCACCCTTTTTCGTGCCTGTTGTTGGACTCCTCATCAAATTTTCATATCCTGATCTTCCCCTCGATGACTAGATGACTCCTCCCACCTGCCATTTCCTCGTTTCCCATTGGAGATTGAGAGAAGCCAGCTTCCTTCTTTTAGTCGGTCGCTGGGCGATTTGTTTTTTAATCCTTTTTTGTTTAATTGTTTAATGTGCCATTCATATTTACCCCACTGAATTACCGCCCTCCGGGCTCCATTTCGATAGGTGGAACAGTGTCTCCGGGCTGGCTCCACCATAAAACCATTATTATAGAGTGTCAGATTGTATTTATGCGTTTGTGAGGCAATGAGTAAGTCAAAGCAGCTTAGTGGGTTTGATCGTGGCAGAATAGTGGGATGCCACCTTTGTGGGAAATCAGTTCGTGAGATTGCGGACATTCTACAGAGGCCTAAATCCACTGTGAATGATGTAATTGTGAAGTGGAAACGTCGAGGCAGTGAAACGGCAGAAAAATGAACCGGTAGGCCGAAAACACTTGGTGAACACAGCAGCAGAACTCTGAAAAGGGTAGAAGAATCTGAAGGGTCCACAGAATGCGAAGCATCGATTGCAATGGTGTAGAGCTCACCGTCATTGGACTGTGGACATGTGGAAACCTGTTCTTTGGAATGATGAATCTCGCTTTACAGTCTGGTAGTCGGATAGACGCGTCTGGGTTTGGTGGATGCCCGGCGAACGTTTCTATAGTGACTGCATTGTGCCGACTGTTAAGTTTGGTGGTGGAAGCATAATGATGTAGGGGTGTTTCTCTTGGTTTGGCCTGGGTCCGTTAGTTCCTGTGGTTGGAAACATGAACTCTGAGATGTATGTCTGGACATTCTGGAAAATGCTGCACTCCCAACTCAATGGCAATATTTCGGGGAAGATCCATTTCTCTTCCAGCAGGATAACTGCTCCATTCACACATCGAGGCTTGCACAGACGTGGTTAGAAGAAATGGGTGTTCAAAAACTGGACTGGCCTTCTCAGAGCCCCGATCTAAATCCCATAGAACACCTTTGGGACGAATTAGAGGGCAGATTACATAACCAATCAAATCGACAATCTTCACTGCAAGCACTCACTTCAGCTGTGATGGACGCCTGGATGGCAATTCCTATGGGCACCTATAAAAAGTTGGTGGAAAGTCTTCCCAACATACCACTGGGTCATACCACTG
This sequence comes from Linyphia triangularis, assembly GCA_963978545.1. Classification (NCBI taxonomy): domain Eukaryota; kingdom Metazoa; phylum Arthropoda; class Arachnida; order Araneae; family Linyphiidae; genus Linyphia; species Linyphia triangularis. Next base: position 86,822,278 of record OZ021728.1, read on the forward strand.
GGTGTCCGGATACTTTTGGCCAAATAATGTATTTTATAAATTTTTGTTTCTAACGATAGTTTATAAAAGGCCAAACATGAATAACATGCTACTTTTGTATTAAACCGTTTTTTAATAATTATTAATTCATAAAACAAGTTTTAAATTTTTTAAAATAAAAACATGCATCTTTTATTTGCTATAATTAGAATTGTCATGGTCAGAAACCCCTGGACATTTTTTTTTTCATTCCATTTTGGCTTTTGTTTCTCCATATTTTAGCAAAAATGTAAAAAAAAGCTCACTTTAAGGGACCGAGTAATAGAATACGTCTTAAAGCAAGCAAAACGTTTTATTATTCCTCGCTTTAAGGAAATTTGCCCTCAAGATCTGCCTAAACATTTTCGCTATAAGTGACGTGTTTCTCAACATAATCAACTGAAATTTGGTATCTAGGGTAAAGAAGTATTTTAAATCGAATGAAAACATAAGAAATAAGGGTTAGTAATGAAATTTTTAAAGATAGAGTTACATTTACTTAGTATACAGCCCTCTAGGCAAAAAATATTGCCCCAGACCTATAAAAATTCGTAAACAAAACACTTTGGTGCAAGCCACAAAATTCTACGATAATTAGAACCGAAGATATAGCCATCGTACAGATTTTTTTGTTGTTGTTGTTGTTGCTTACTGTACCTTGTAACAACGTGTTTTGGCCATTTATACTTGTTGATATTTCTATAGTTTACAATTTCAAAACTATATCTGTAAGTATTTAAATAACATCAAAAGTGCCTTTTTTCTTACAACTTTAAGTTTATTATTTACTAAATCATTCCTTAAATAACACAGATCTACAGGACACAGGAGCTTCAATACAAATACAAAAGAAGTCGACCAACTACAGGCACGATGGCCAGCAAGGTTGATATACGTATAGTAAAAAGTAATCAATGGCCTTTTACTCTTCCACAATGAATATTCATTTTTCTCTTAAAACCACCCACCTCAATTGAATTCACTATATCCATAGGCAAACAATTCCATTCATCAGTCATCCTATTGTTGAATTAATGTTTTCGCTTTTTAAATCCTTTATATTAACTTCGATTTTGTGAGTGTGTGTCGATGGAGGGCAAATTTGCGGATGCCTATTTAACCCACTTTCCGTCATCCAATCAGGCTGAGACTTGGCAGATAGATTCGATGTCGATAACAATGAATTCTATCAAATTTTGAGGCTGTTACTGTCATTAAAAGGTCGTTTTTATGGAATACTAACAAAGCAACTTGCCGTCATCCAATGGACTTGCCGTACATCAGCACACGCTGTACTAAATATTTTACGATCCTATTCCAAATTTCGATTCATGATCCCTTTACGATTTCCAAATTTCAAATTTTATGATTCCATTTCAATGTTCCCAATTGCATAGTTATATTCAATTTTCATACATTTTGATTTATTTTCATTTCAATTTAATTATTTCGTGTGACATTACGAAAAATATTGTAGAAATGTAAACTTATTGGTTGGAACAAAAAAATCGCTCGAGGCTCTTGACCAACCAGATTTGCGTGGAAACATCAGACCATTTTTACAACAAGCCCGTAGGCATGATTTTTTTTCGGGGTGGGGGGGGGGGATTGTTGAAGATTTGATTAAATACATAAAACAAGTTACACAAAAAACAAAAAAGAGAGAGAGAAAGAAAGGGAAGTCGTAAAACAAGATTTCACACAATATCGGGGGGGGGGGGGGAGGGGTCCCGGGGGCATTTAAGCATAGTTCACTTTATTTCAAACCATTACAGAGATGAGAGCGCGCCATTGGCTGATTCGCTGTTTTCATGAAAGCCGCCAACACGTGGCAATGTTTACACTGCTAACACAGAGAATTAAAGCCGTTTAAATTTATACTCGTTTTTATGTATTAAATCTTAACTTTAGGAACTGATTTTAAAACTGCGAATGTTTTATAAATGATAATTTTTGTCCATCTAATTAACTGCTTTTAACAACAAAGTACACATTTTGAATATTTATCAAGGAACATTATTATGTAGCTGGAATAAATTTTTGAAACAACAACAACTTCAAGTTTGATTTTTTTTTCTTCTTTCTTTTTTGTAAACATTTAGACCTAAAAGTAAAAGAAAAATTCGAGTGAATCAGGAACTCGAATGCTATTTCTGAAAATATAAATTCTTATTAATTTATTAATAATCATTTGTTTGTTGTCATTATAGAGATGAAACTAAAATATTTCTGAATGAAGGGCCGCATCAATGCACCGCATACTTTTTTTTAGGAGCCTTTGTTATATGTTTTTAAGATTACAATTTTTAAAACTTAAAAATATTAAGTAACCAGATTTCTGCTTAACTGTTATATTTTCGTAGTATGATTTTTTTTTTATTTGTTTATAGTCAAATTTAGGCTGTCAGTGTTAAAATGAAATAGTACATAAAAGTATCTACCTGTTCACTTTTAAAATTCTATAAATCACCAAAAATTTTAACAAGTTTATAGCAAAGAAAGAAATTTATTAATTTTTTTTTTAATATATTTATTAATACATATATGTTACGTTACAATAAATGAATATAAAAATAAATATGCATAGAAATAATATACCCTTATATGGTATATAACTGGTACAAATATAATATTTCTTAAAAGCCAAGTGAGTGCTTGATTCCCCCCCCCCCCCGATTTAATAACACGAAAATTCATTTCAATGCCAAATAAAGGTTTAATTTAAAAACCAACACCGAGTTTGAGTATTTTATTCCCATTTTATAATTTATGTCAGTTCTCATTAAATTTGATATTTGTTAAATTTTTAGATAAATGGAGTTACAAGCCAAATTAAGGGTTTCCAGTTTCGTTATCTGTCTTAAAAATTAGTTTTGAAAAAATATTGATGAATATATTACAATTTTGAAGTAGAAAACTAAGTTTGAACACACAATCATCACATTTCAATACAAAAATACAGTATATTTAATAATGAGAAAAAACTTACAAGCATGTAAATTTGTTACCACTAGGACAAGAATTTCTAGTGTTCCATTTAGTGTTGGTTAGATTTCCAAAATCATTCACCCATAAATTTATTTCATCCATTGATTTAACGTTGCTTCTAATGATGATAATATCTTCATTTTGTACGATAATATTTTCAAAAGATGAAGGCAAATTCTGAATGGAAAGCTGCATACTAACATTTGATAGTTTGTCATCCATTATCATAAACTAAAAAGAGATCCTAACATTTACAAGAGACGTGTTATTCTGTCTAGCAACAGAAAATTAAACGAATTCTAAATAAAACACCCCATTGTTCAATTTGCAATCCTTTTTATAGCCCTCAAAACATTTCAAGCCCATCCTTGAACAACCTAGAAAAATCAACTCTGTTCCAGTCGTCCATTTCTCGAAAGTTCATCCATAAGATTTTTTCGGGCTGTCCCTATGATTAAAGCCTAACTATAATTTAAATGTAAGCAAAAAATAAAATAAAAGCATAATATATATATATATATATATATATATATATATATATATATATATATATATATATATATATATATATATATATATATATATATATATATATATATATATATATATATATATTTTTCCATCTACAAAGTAAAAAGAAACATAATATTTTTGACTTAAAGCGTTTTCCATGAATATTAATTCTTACGAAACCGAAAGAATTCATAACTTTTTCTAGTTCGATTTGTGTCCAGCTTAAAGTTTATTTTCATTAAAACAAATCAATTTGAATTCTTTGATATTTCTTGTTAAGATTATTTGCCACTGTTTTAAAGAAACTATGTTGACACACAAACTTCTTCCTGAAATTAAATTCATATATAATAAATTTCTATAAAATGAATAGTCACAATTAAATGTACGTGTATAAATAAGGTGTGTGTGTTTGGGGGGGGGGGGCTTAATTCCACTTTGAATAATGCTAAATTTCATTTTAATGGCGCATAAAAAAAGGATTCCTTATTAAAATAAACAACAATTTTTAAAAAATTGAGTTTTGTTAAATTCTCACAGATGGCGCCACTATTCAAATTTTTAATTCATTATTATTAAAAATAGGTTCGTATTTATTGGTACTCATAATACAATTTTGAAATCACAATCTAACTAAGTGCGACTATATAATTATCACACTTCATTAAAAAATTATAATAATCAGGAATAATTTATCAGCAAACACTATTTTCTCCTATTGACAAAAATTGACTTTCATTCTGTCGCAATCCAGCACTCTTCATTTTGACCGCCATTTTTTGAAGGCGTGGCTTCCACTTTGTCAACGCTCTATTCTCCGACTGACAGGAAAATTGACCAATAGCGCGCTCTCATCTCTGTAATGGTTCGAAATAAAGTGAACTATGCTTAAATGCGTCCCGGGGATCCTCCATGTGTACCGTCCTGATTTGCAAACATCTTAATATAGCTCTTTCAGGCAAACAGTACTCGTAATTTTTCGATTGACACCAGCGGGCGAAATAAATGCTTTCCTGAAATATTCTATGTCGTTGCGATACGTAAAGACGTTAAAATTAACTACAAATATGCGTGTTCAGTGGACAAACAATCGATTGGCTGAAATATTCTCACATCAACTGCTGGAAATTGGGAATAGAAAAGTGCCGGTTGATCTGACTTAGGACGAATTTCATTGCCTCATAACTTCTACAATTTAGTGACGTTAAAAGAATGGTTGAAAAAGTATTTCTTAATATTCGAGCGATTGGTTGAGTATGATTGTAAATTGGACAATGAACCATGGGAAACATGCTACGTTTGTTCATTTAGAATTAAGGTGCACTACCCATGCGTTTCTTAGTCGCGACTCTGTTCATCGACCACTGCAGCAGACCTATTATGGTCCTTACCCTGTTAAAAGTCGCACCGAGAAGATATTTAAACTAAACATCAACGGTTTCTCAGTGTTTATTAATTGTTTGAAACCTGCATAAATCGTTTCTTCTCCTGATGAACCTATTCGAATACCACAGACGTCATCTGTTTGTGACCAGAAAAGAAAAAGAAAAAAACTCGTTCTGGACGTTGGGTAAAGTTCTCTGATTTTTATCGTGTCCGGCATTTACACTGAGGAGGGGGTATGCAGAGAAATGCACCATCCTCTGCAAATGTGATTATCACGTGATAGTGCGAGTGGCAAATGCACTGTTTTCATGTGGATGTACACGTGATGGAACACTCAAGAGCTGGCAGACTTTGCATGGCCTTCAACCCAGAACACTCCATATTATCACAAAGAGAGGATGTGTCCATGGGAGCCCCCAGGAGGGTGCAAGGAGGTGCACTTGCACCCCCCTGGCTCTTGAAATTTTTAGAAAAATGAGGTAAAAGATGTAAATTCCAAGATAAAAAAAAAACACACACACATATGCCGTTTATACTTTTGTTACAATGAGCATTTTTTATTTCTTTTCTATTAATTTAGTATTTTTTTTTTATTTTTTTTCTTTTTTTTTCTTTCCTGTGTCGTTTTTTTATAGCTACTTGCGTGACGATTTTCTGGCTCTTGTTGTCTATGATTATTGAAGGCTGATGAGTAGAAGTATTTATTCCTTTTACTGTTTAATCCTTTACTGTGTAGTTCTGAGAATTCTAGACAAATATTTTGTTTTTTAAGCCATCAGATATACTATCTTGAAATCTATTTTTTAGAATTCAATTGAACATATTCCAATACTGCCTTCGTGTTTCATTTTGAATTTTTTAATCATTATAACCGAAACTTGGAATAAATAAATTTTTTTTACTCTTCTGTATTTTTGCATCTTTGAGTTCCTCTATTCTAAACACTGTTTCTTGAATGTCGAGAGATCTAGTTGGAAGATAAAACAATCATTAAAAATATATATTTTAATAATTTTACTATTTTGTATTTTTTTCTTCTCATTAACAGGGTTGAGCTTTCAAAAATATATACCATGAATTTTAACTGTTCTCAAAGAGTATAATTTATAATGCATAATTATTAATTAACATGTCTAAAAAATTAATGATTTTGATAAAAATGTAGTCTTCCACCCCCTTGCAAATATTCCTGGGGGGCTCCCATGGATGTGTCGCTACTTACATGTTAATTTCTTTTTGTTCTATATTATCGTGTATGGTTATCTAGTTTGTAATTAAACGGATTAATTAAGTTATGGAGTTGAATTCTATTAGCATGACACTAACTCGTAACGATACCTTACAAGGGAAACATGACGAAACTCGGAGAGATGAGTAGAGTGGACTGGTAATACTCTTCTCAAATACAAACTTAAAATCTAAAATCAGCGTCCACAGCTCCCCAAGGTATATTCTCAGTCGAAATACGGAACAATCAGCTAAGGAGTGAGCTGACCAATCGTCACAGTCACTGTTTCATCAAGCTCTTGTTGACGTTCGTTGTTCTTTCTTCTCCAACTAGGGTAGATAATACTTTTCATTGTAAAATTTGCGCTTTAAAAAGTCTTTTGTCTTCATTTTTGCTTTTGATATTGGTAAAACGTGGCCTCGACTTGGTTCAAAAGGAGAAAAATTGATGAGAAAAATTACGAATTTAAGAAAGCGTGAATTGAATTGTATGCGTTCAGTCCAAACAAAAATGGACTTCCGACCGTTCCATCTGACATGATATTTATACCATGAAAATGGAATAAAAATACTCGTAGATAAAAGCTCGTATTTGTATTGCTTACATTTATTTGGCGGCTGTGTAAAAATTTTACGATTCTGTTTTTTTTTTTTTTTTTTTTGTATATATATTTAGCTCTTAGCATAAAAAACAAAGGGTAAATAAATGTTAACGTAAGGGTAATTGAAAGTAACAATACAATCTATAAAAATGTTTTTAATATAAATCCTTCATATGCATTAATGCATTGCCAATTTTTATATAGTTAATAACATAGCGCCATTTCTGTTGCCAGTGTGTGTTTGTTTTTAAAATTTAAAATTTGCTGCAAACGCTATCTCTATATCTCTATCAGCAATCTATGAGGTGAATTACTTTTCAAAATTTATTCATTAAAAAATTAATGAGAATTTATGCATTCACATCCAAATATCTTTTAATTTATTCTGATTAAAACAATTTCATTATTTATTAAAACAATTTTGGCAACAGGAAAGAGTTTCTTCTTCAATGACCGTTTAAATGGGATTATTAGCATTCGAAAAGGATTATAGCAACGTGTGTAAAAGTGACCTTTAAATGCTACCTCCTAAAATTTCATAGACTGCATTGTCATCGACATCGAATCTATTTGCCCAGTTTCAGCTCGATTGGATAGCGACAAATGGGTTAATTATACCTCTGCGATTTGCCCACCATCGACATGCACTCCTCCTTCATGACGTGCCGGTACTGTTTTGAGAGCCGGTACGGCGTACCAGTACTTTCTGGAGATTTTGTATTAATAACTAATTACTAATAACTAATTGCACAACTATCTACCCACCCACAATCGAAGTTAATATAAAGAATTTAAAAATTGAATCCAATTCGTTAAAGAGATGAATCAACAAATAGACTGAGAGGCGACTGCAATTTTTGGACCCCATCGAACATCATTCTGATTTTTTAATAGAAATTAAAGAAAAGTGAGTAGATTACGAATTCACTGGTCTGCCGTGGCAAAAATGGCCGAAACTGGTCAAAATTCGACTTATAATAAGTTGAACTACATCCAATTGCCAAATGAGCCATAACTTGCCAAATAATGAGCATTTTTTTTTATTTGGTAACCCTCACTCTTTAATTATCAATTAAGAAGGTTGCAGACGATTCAGATATTTGGCGACGGTCTACTTGCATCTATTAAAAGGGAGCCAAGTTGGCAATAAACATTACGTCACGGATGACGTAACTGATGTCGCCAATTTGGCTTACTTTTAAAAGATACACATTTTCCAAGCCAGAGATCAAAAATCGTTTGCGCTTTTTCTCATTGAAAATCAAAATGCAGGGTTTCCAGACGAAAAAGTTTGTTCTCCTTTTGGCATATTTGGCAATCGGATTTTAGTTCAACTCATTCCAAGTCGATTTTTGATCAGTTTCGGCCATTTTTACCACGGCAGACCAGTGGATTCCTAATCTACTCACTTTTCTCCAATCTCTATAAAAAATTCAGAGTGATGTTCGATGAGGTCCAAAAACTGCAGTCGCCTCTCGGACTAAAAGCTTGACGCATAATATTCAAATTTGCAATCCAAAACATTTACGTCACTGCTTGGTTCCGGAAACTTGGCCAGATGCCGAACATTGCTCCAGACCTCACTTGGCTCGTACAGGAAGAAGGGGGGCTGTATCTAAATTTAGGAACATAAATGCACAAAAAGAGAGTTGTGCCGAATGTTTTGAAAGCGCAGTTTAGGAATTGCACGCTCGCAGGACACAAAATAATCAAAATGGGTAAGTGATATTGATTCTATTATTTTGAGATTTTCTGAATTTAAAGGGGGAATTTTAATATTGTGTTGACTTTGGTAAAAATTGTTGCTTGATATATTTAGAAGTTTATAAAGGAAGAGTAAATTATAAAAAGTTCATTGTACGTTAACAGTTACTTTTCTCGATGAAATCTACAATTTAAGAAAGAAAATGAAACTCTGTTGTGCAGTTTCTTAATTTAAAGAAGGAATGGGCAATATAAGTATAATAAATGTCGGTTTTTATTATTTTGTTTCGGTATTAAGGGGAGTATAAACCTTTTGACGCCAACTAAAACAGCTTTTTTTGCGTAATGTTCAATATGCTTTAAAATAAAATATACTTTATATTTTAAATTGTAATTTTTTATACGATACAATGCTTATTTTCTTCTTGAAAAACAATAACTATTTTAGACATAAATATATTTTTTTTAAAGTTATCAAGTAAAACGTAACGATGAAAAATTTAGAAAATATTTTTTTTGAACATAAATTACCCATAAGATATTTTATTAAGTTTCTGGAATAAACTCAATATTATTATTGGAAATTAAAGCTAATTTATGGGTTTATTCTCTAAAGCAGAATTATTCTTTTATACAATATAAAAATATTTTTATGTAAAAAGTAACGATAAAATTTAAATTTTAAATATTTTTTCTAACTATAAATGGCGTTTTAAAAAAAACTTGTCATCTATATTCTTATTTCCTGCTTCAGAGAATGTAAAACTATCACGTGCATATTCATATATTTTTTTAAAGAGATAGAACAATAACTTTTTATTTAATATTGTGGGTAACTTATATACATAATTTTTTTTTCTAAATTTTCCATCATTACGTTTCACTTGATAACTTTTTAAAAAACATACTTATGCTTAAAATAATTAATGTTTTTCAAAAAGGAAATAAACATTATGCTGCATAAAAAATATCAATTAAAAATACCGAATACCTTTTATTTTAAAGAATATCGAAAATTACGCAAGGAAAGCTCTTTTTGTTGTCGTCAAAAGGTTTAAACTCCACAACTGAGATTAGAAAAAGTTAAATACCATCAATAGTAGTGTAAGATAAAAAGGTAATGGAACGCTACCCTTTGGGTACATTTGACGGCTGAGATTCGTCATGCACTTGTTTTGCCTGTTAATAATGACGAACTTAATTCGTCATTCAAACTAGGTTGATTGAATGGATTTTAATGTCACAAGAGCCATGATTGGTTAAGCCAAGCATCGGTATGTTTACCTATACTTTAAGAAAATAATTTATTTAACTGTGTTCCTTTAAAGTTCCTTTATTGTTTTGAACCAACCGTTCAAAACGCAAGAATTTTCCCAAATAAATCTGTACCCAAGGGGTTAACCAATATCAAAATGCCAAAATACATTCTGGCATGAGTGACCAAATTTTTTAGTCACTTAATGAAAAGGTAGTGGTACGCCGTTCCGCCGCGTTCTCTTTACTCAAAAGTGTTTTTAGTGATCAACTATGAGTTATAAAACCACGGTATATCAGGGCCGTAGCCAAGGGGAGGATGTATAGGGTTCAACATCAGGTGTGTAGTGGGGCGCGGTACTGTTTTGAGAGCCGGTTTTTGTATTAATAACTAATTACTAATAACTTATAAGTCTTTGTGCCTGTTTTGTAGAATGAATGAAGTATTTAGCATTTTTGTATCATAAGTTATGTAAAATATTCTGAATTTGCACTTTATGATTAAAAAATTCCTGGCTACAGTTGGGTTACTGCGAGTCCGATACAATCGGGTAGCTTGCATACCAGGGAATTTTTTTTAGCACTACAACCCTGTTCAACATTCCTTCCCACGCCCGGAAATATTTTATATATGTTTAATAAAACTCCTCGTACGTATAATTTCAACGGTATAATAAAAACAATGCGAATGTACTGCTTGGGGTTTTCTTTTTACAATTTTCCCATTTTTATTTTCAATTACCCATATGTGCACATAGAGTAATGAAAGTATAGTATTCGGTCAAAAAAAAAAAAAAAAAAAAAAAAAAATTTTGCCTTTCGCCACGTTTTGGAACATCCTGATCTCAAAGAAGTGATCTAGAAAAAATGTCTGAGTGTATGTATGTATGTCTGTGGTAGAGGTAGGAAATATCGATCAAAATAAATATCGATACTATATCGTTGCACAGAAAAAATTATCTATAAAATATCGATATATCGATACATGATTTTTTTTTAAATTTGATTTTAAATTTTGCCAGAAACAAAGTTTTTCGGGACAAATTTCTACTTTTCACGATTGCTTTTTTGTAAGGTGACTGCTTTTTCAACAGAAATGGATCTATTACAAAAAAAAAAAAAAAAAAAAAAAAAAAAAAAAAAATTATATTTTCGCTTATGTGGTGCAGTGATTTTAAGAAAAATGTGGATCATTTTTAATAGCTTTTAAGTGTATGGCAAAATATTGAATATTGGTGCCATTTTAACTGTCTCTCAGCCAAGTTCAAACTTTAGTTTTGAAGCTTTTGAAAATTGAATAAAGAAAATCGAAAAAACACACGGAACTACAAAACGATCATCAAAAAACTAAAAATGTTTGAAAAGATGGATATATCGGTGACATTTATCGATATTTCTTAATATCGATAATTTTTTAGAAATATCGATAATCGATAGATAGTCGATAATAGAAATATCGATATATCGTCGACCTCTAGTCTGTGGTCAGCATAACTCCCGAACAAATTGACCTACGATGTTCAGATTTGACTTACGGGGTGCTGGTGGCCATAGGACCTACCATTAAGGTTTTCGTCGCAATCGTGCTCGCGCTTAAGGTAGCTGCAGGTGAAAAAATCATGTTTTTCTATGATTGCTTAAAAACGGCTCCAACGATTTTGATAAAAATCGCTGTGCTATTGCAAACCCAATCTCGGAATATTTTGAAGCATTAAAACGAGAAGGTTTTGAGCCCTAAAATCATACTGCATGATTAGTGCATGATATTCAGTGAATAACTTACAGTAACTATAGCTGAATACCCGTGCTTCGTTACAAAATTTGGCCACGTGCATTTTATCAATCAAAAAAACATTAATTTATTCCACACTTCAGACGTTTGATCCCGCTTCGATCCCGACAAATTGATTTATCAAAATAGGAATCCCTTACTTTATCTATGCTTGCTCTTGTTGAAATTTCCCCCAAATTTTTTAATTGTGAGCATATTGGAAATCAGACAATTGAATCATTTAACCTCCTTTGGACTGTTTTTAATTACTGAATCGAGATTGGTTGGTTGTTTTCAGATTATCTGGAGCCGTCAGCAACACGAGGGCTATAACGCGCCGAAACTTTCGTCATTTGACAAGCCAACATACATTTACAAACACCCATGCCTGACACGGGACTCGAAGCCGCAACCTCGAGGTCTAGAAGCTAGCAGGCTAACCACTATACCGTTTGATCGGCAATTATCAAAATAGGAATCCCTTACTTTATCTATAACTTGATCTTGTTGAAATTTTTTCAAATTTTTTTAATTGTGAGCGTATTGGAAATCAGGCAATTGAATATCCCTCGTTTAGGACGCTTAACCCCCTTTGGACTGTTTTTAATTACTGAATCGAGATTGCAATAGTTTATAGTGTTTTATGCTTGCTCTTAGTTCTGAATTTCAAAGTTGTAACTGCATTGGAAGTGAGACATCAAGATATTCCTCGTTCAATTTCAATGTCGAGAAGACTTTTCATTCCTTAAAAATTCAATAATCGATATTAGAATAACTTATTTTTTCAATATTTGTCCTTCTTAACATTTGCCCCAAGTATCAGAATTGTGACTCCATTGGAAGTGGGACATTCGAATATCCCTCGTTTGGAACGTTTAACCGCTTTTCCACCCACTTTAAAGTGGGTTGAACGAGATCGGAATAGCATACTTTTTCTATGTTTTCCATTGTCGATATTTTTACCAATTTTCAGAGTTGTGACCGTGTGAAATTGAGAGAATTAGTGATGAGCGAGTCAGTAAGTGAAGGCTTTGACTTATATATTGTTGCGTGGATGGGTTCGAAAGATTTGAAGCCAAAGCAGATTAACACTTGCAGAAATTTATTCCGATATACTCTTCACAGATTCTTTTACAAAACCTGAACTTCTAGTTCTAGAAGACTCAATACACCTCTTTACACAACAATAGAGCTCAAACAGCAGTTAAAAAACTTCACAACTGCTACAAATCGCCGCAAAAGACAATGCAATACAGTTCGCTTTAAAACTACTTTGAATGTTCACTACTGAGACTCAGTATCTCAACTCGGTAATTCCAGTCAACTAACTGACTCAACTCTCTCCATCACCCGCTCTCTTGGGCTTATATAAGAAAGTTAAACCTTCATGAATCATGGAGAACTTTCCAGATCGTAGTCGAAAAGTCCTATACATGTACATGGGGACCGAAAAGTTTCAAGACCAAGTTTGGCGACATTTGGCAATTCCTCGCCAAATTTGGCTAAAAAAATTAGTTGCCAAACCGTCGTCAACTTGGCTCTATCTCGCCAATTTGGCGAAATTGCCATTACCATAATGTTAAGTGCCCTGCTCCTTGTAAAACTCGCTTCCCAGCGTTATCTCTGTAAAACTCGTTATCAAGCATTAAGACACATATTACAGGGAAGCCAAGTTAAGACGAACTATTGCACTGCCTTATGCGAAATGTACATAAATTTTCCTATTTACAAAATTAACACTACGAAATATTTACAAATATACAAAAATTCGTAACAATATAGAGAGAGATTTTAAACAGAGAAATCATAATATTCTATAGAAAACTTCATTATTAGTTTATACCTTAATTTTTTGTTTAAAGTAGTTATTTATTTCCTTTTTGAACCCAAAGTAAGTACTTTTTTATTAAAAGTATAGTAATGCATTTCATTTCTAATGTATATAGGTATTAGAGCACCACAGTCACCAAAATTAACAAAGAGAATGAAAAAAAAGTGTCATGTAATATTTTTTGCTACCAGATTATGACTTCATGTAATGTGCGACGAATTTTTACCTAACTTCATATTTTAAACTATTTATCGATTTTAATTTAGCTACTACATATACAGCAACAAAACCTTTTGCATCTTTTTTCAAACATCCTTGTTTTTATGTTCATACAAAAGTAATAATATCGATATCCATAAAGGAAACAAATATTTGTTTCTAAATCTTCATCGGAACCGATAGTGCTGTAAAAATCCGAAAAATCGTTTGCGTAACTTATAGATTGAGAGGCGACTGCAATTTTTGGACCCCATCGAACATCATTCTGAATTTTTTATAGTTATTAGAGAAAAGTGAGTAGATTACAAATCCACTGGTCTGCCGTGGCAAAAATGGCCGAAACTGATCAAAAATCGTCTTTTAATAAGTTGAACTAAATCCAATTGCCAAATGAGCCATAACTTGCCAAATAATGAGCATTTTTTTTAAATTTGGTAACCCTCACTCTTTAATTATCAATTAAGAAGGTTGCAGACGATTCAGATATCTGGCGACGGTCTACTTGCATCTATTAAAAGGGAGCCAAGTTGGCAATAAACATTATGTCACGGATGACGTAGCTGATGTCGCCAATTTGGCTTACTTTTAAAAGATATAAGTTTTCCAGGCCAAGATCAGAAATCGTTTGCGCTTTTTCTCATTGAAAATCAAAATGCAGTGGGTTACCGGACGAAAAAGTTTGTTCTATTTTTGGCAAGTTATGACATATTTGGCAATCGGATTTTAGTTCAACTCATTCCAAGTCGATTATTGATCAGTTTCGGCCATTTTTGCCACGGCAGACCAGTGGATTCCAAATCTACTCACTTTTCTCCAATTTCTATAAGAAATTCAGAATGATGTTCGATGGGGTCCAAAAATTGCAGTCGCCTCTCGGATTATTAAGATTAAAGTTAATTTTAAAATGATCAAACTATGTTAAATTTATACGCTTTTAGAAATAATTCATTGGCGTTTCAGAATCTGAAAAAATATCAAATCATTACTTAAATAGAATTTTGGATCGTTGTTTAAAAACTTGAGAGGAAGGGACCGTAAGCGATTGAATGGCACCGCGTAACGAGGTCTTAAAAATAAACTTTAATAATAATTATGTAATATAAGGGATAATTTATTCAGATGGACGCAATTTAAATATATTAATTGGAGGTTTTACTTACATTTCCGATAAGTTAATTCCATGTTCCGGACAAGTCAATTAATTGCTTGAACGAAGTTAAATTAATTTTTAAAAAACTTATTTCAAAGGATGGCACTGCCGTAGATTTCGAATTTCTTTTTCTTTAATGGTTGGTTGGTTTTATTTCTGGCGCAAGGGCTTCACTTGGGCCATACTGCTCCGAACAAATTAATCAATATCAACCACGTTAAACATTATTAAAAATATATTGAGATCAGTAAAAGGTAAAAACTTCAAAATGAAATGCTCAAATCAAGTGATAAAATCCAATTGCAAGTATATTTCTTTAATGGCCATCTTCTGCCGAAAATAAAAGAAAAAAAAAGCTGAAAATTTACTGCAACATTTCTTATATTCTCTGTTACGATATCGCTATACGTGGAAAAATTAAACAACATGCACTTGTAATAATTGAAGAAATAAGTTCCAACACAAGTTTCTTTTAAAGATATATTATGGTATGGAGTTGCCAGATGCACAAAATAATTTGCATGAATTAATTCCATTGTTAAATTAAAAATATGTTATTTGAAATATAGCTTCTGCCTCTTATTATTCGATATTTTAACGTCAACTAGGAATAGATCGTTTATACAAAGCTATATTATTCTGTCAGGTCAGTATCTCAGCCAAAAGTATAAATTTAGAACTACTTTTGTCGCCAAAATGTCACCAAGCTCGCCAATTAGTCGAGATTTTTGAAAATAATCATTGCTAAAAATATCACCAATTGGCATTTTTTTTTTTTTTTTTTTTAGATGAAAAAATTTAATGTAATTGCGAACGGCAAATTATGCCAATTCGAATAAATATTTTCCGCAGTGATCTACAATGGATTGCGTAATTGAAATGTAAAGCATGTTTCGTAACCAATTTAAAGATTAAAAATAAGTAGGAAAACCGAATTTTTTAGAAACCTGATTAAAATTTAAAATAACGAATCCCCAACTTTTTTTATTTCATCGTCATTGTAATATTTACAATATATATTTCATAAGAAGATCAAATGTTTTATTTTGTGTGTTTTGAACGAAATTACTAAGTCCAAAAACAAATACATTTTAATATGTAACATGATACATCAATTGAAAGTCAACATAATGTAGCTAAAGAAAAAAATTCGGAATTTTAATTTTAAAAAATATAAATTTTCAAAAATGTAGTTTTTTTTCCAGTTAGGAATTTAAGGACTAGATACACCAAATGCTATTCTAATAATTCAACCGGTTCTTGACTTATTCTATTATTAGTTTCTAGACCGATATACAGCAAGGCCGTAACTAGCCTTTCCTTTCGGGTAGGAAGTTTGAAAAAATATTGTTAACCATCAACACAATTAGGGGTGTGGAACATCGCACAACTTTCAATTACACTATAATACTGATGTCAATTTGTGTCATTTACGTTTTTTTTTACTTTCATCGTTCATTTAGAAAAAATGGCCAGTTTGTCGATAATCCTTATATTATCCTTTATTATAAGTGAAACAGAGGGGAGGAGAAAAAACGATCATTGATGAGGTATGCTAAAGGAATGAAAACTCTGTGTTGAAGGCATTCGGTTTTCAACTTTTTACGCCATTAAAGCATTTTTAAGGGAATTTCGGAGGTGGGGATGTTTAGAGCACCTTAAGAGGCGAAACATAATTAGGATTGACACCATTTCTTTCTCTATAATGCTTATGTTATAATTTTAAAATCACGTCACCGAATTCGCTATTAAGCGGATAAATTAATTTTTTTTTTCTATGATAGATTTCAATTATTTCTTTGACGCTATACATTTTTTAAAGTGATTTTTATTTCCTACTTTTTTTTAAACTTGATTATTAATAGAAGATCATGGTGGCACGGGTGCCATACAGCTGTCGAACTTGATGAATAAAAATTCAAAACTAAATAGTAAATAAGTATCATTTTCAGAAATATATAGCATCAAAGAAATAATTCATATCTATCACAGAAAAAAAAGATTGGACTAGATCAGTGCAATAGCAAATTCGGTGCCGTAATTTTAAAATTATTCCATAAGCAATCATTATAGAGACCAAGGAATGACTGACGATCACTCTTAACATACATCTACAAGGCGAGACCGAAAAGTAAGGTGACTGATGTCATAATAATCACTGTATTGTATATTTATAGATAAATACATCACTGTCCTTCAAAGAAGTTCCCGCCGTCTACAACACACTTCTGACAACGTTCATACAAGTTCTTGAAACTTCTGAAAAAGTCCTCCTTTGAGACTGTCTTTAGTTCCTTGGTAACAGCAGCTTGAATGTCTGAGTTGCTTGAAAATTGGTTTCCCTTTAGGGCCAATTTCAGTTAAAGTATAACACTCTCCTTATTTCCCTGATCTAGCAGATTTTTTCCTCTTTACACAATTGAAATTGGCCACTGAAGGAAAACCGATTTTCAAGAATCTCAGACATTCAAGCTGCTGTTACCAAGGAACTAAAGACAGTCTCAAAGGAGGACTTTTTCAGAAGTTTCAAGAACTTGTATGAGCGTTGTCAGAAGTGTGTTGTAGACGGCGGGAACTTCTTTGAAGGACAGTGATGTATTTATCTGCAAATATATAATACAGTGATTATTATGACACCAGTCACCTTACTTTTCGGTCTCGCCTTGTATTTAAAAAACTTAATTGACGAACATAAGAACATTTGCCTAAACAAGCGCCTACCTAGGCGGAAGAGAAAACCACTCGTAAAATACCAATCCTTATATATACACCGATCCTTATCTAAATCATTTCCAGAGATAACCGAAGATCAAGAAGACCCTATCCTCAGAAAAGCAGCCGAATGCATCAAGTCATACGCCCCTCTGGACGAGATCCGGATGCTGTTGACCAGTGGCGTGGACCTGGACGCGCCACTGAACCACGGCCTGAGACTGGTCCATTATGCAGTCTACCACAGGCACATCGAGGCCCTAACGCTGCTGTTGGTGAGAGGTGCTAACCCCTCTGTGATGGACGACAAGGGCTACTCACCGATGCACATGGCGGCGGAGATCGGCTTCTGCAACGTCATCAGGACTTTGCTCTGCTACAATGCAAGGGTTGATTTCTCGAAAGTAAGTCAAAGGATTTATATTTAACGCTAGTTATTAGGACATAGAATATGACTTCAAGGAAAAGGGCAGTATCTCCATTTTGTTTTGTATCTTGAAGTTATTACCATATTGTAAGTGTTGAGTGTTCTTTCTAGAGGTGTACATAGCTGTCTCACACAAGGCAATCTAACGCCTATCTTCATTTCTAATAGTTCCGTATCTCATTTTGTAGATTTTTTTTTTTAATATGGTTAATTCTGCCAGAAAATTAAAAACAATGCCGATTTCTTCATTTACTTCAAGAACAAAGATATGTTGGTTGTTTTCAGATTATCTGGCGCTGTCAGCAACACAAGGGCTATAATGCGCCGAAACATTCGTCATTAGACAAGCCAACATACATTTACAAACACCCATGCCTAACACGGGACTCGAACCCGCAACCTCGTGGTCTAGAAGCTAGTACGCTAACCACTATACCGTTTGGTCGGCAGAACAAAGATATGAAAAGTTATAAGGTATATTTTTGTCAATGGGTAAATTTCATAGTCATGCGATTTAACTTTCAATTAAAAGCATCTAAGTAGGTTGGTTGGTATAATTTTCTGGCGCATGAGCTCAGTAAGGCCATACTGCACCGAAAGGCATCAAAGTAAAAGCATATAAAGAAAATCATGTCATTCTAGGTATAAACAGAATGCTATTATTTTACTAGTGCGTCACCACGCTTCTAATCACACAAAATAAATTTGACCATCTTTTCATCCGTTAAAGTAAAATGGCGGAAGTGGTCGTGATGTTTTTCAATGCAAGTTTTGGGTAAAGGACCCTATTTCATCGGCATGTTTCATGATCTACTTATTTTCGATAATAATATAAGTAAAATAAGAACATTGCCGCAAAATGTATAGTAAATCTGGTCCAAATAAGATTTACAACTAAATTTAAATCCAACCTTCCAGGTACTGCCGGGCGACATCGGTTACTGCTATCCTGAGCGTGCCAGCCCTGCCTACGAGCCCTTGCACCTCGCCCTGAAAAATGGTTGCTACAGGGCGGCCGAGTTGCTGCTGAAGAACGGCGCCAATCCCAACACGAGGTACCTTCCAGGATTCGAGATCAATTTCCTTGACCCCTTGGACGTGAAGGCAGTGGAACTGCTGCTCAGGAACGGGGCGGATCCTAATGCGAGAAATGCGCAGGGGATCACCCTTCTCATGAAGGTAAATGGATGTTTGATGGTAAATTCTGGGTGATCCAAAATAAACAGAGCAGTCGAAAAACTTGCGATTCGAAAACGTTTGGAGTGTAGAACAATTCGGTTGCTGCATATTCACTATGTAACGAAAAAGCACCATGATATTAGGTTTCTTAACCCAAGAGTGCTATAAGTTAATCTCAGTTAGTTTTAAGAAATATAATTTGATAGAGTTCGGTGGCGCAGTTTGGCCCTTGTGTTGCCCTTGCGCCTTATAAATCTAAAAAACAACCAACCAACTAATAGATTGGTTTGGTTGTTTTCAGATTATCTGGCGCCGTCAGCAACACGAGGGCTGTAATGCGCCGAAACTTTCGTCATTAGACAAGCCAACATACATTTACAAACACCCATGCCTAACACGGGACTCGAACCCGCAACCTCGCGGTGTAGAGGCTAGCACGCTAACCATTATACCGTTTGGTCGGTCCAACTATTAGGGTTCGGAGATCTTAAAGCTTCCTAATTACCGTCTCCGGATATGCGCTTGGTGCAGTATGGCCCATGTGTTGCCCTTGCGCCGTTAAACTCCTACCAACCAAACGGATACGCGCCTTCACAACTTGTTTGTGGCGCCCACTAGTGTCAGTAAATAAGTTCGTGAAGATTTTACACTATATTTGACTTTGAAAGAATACGATTTTTTTACTTAAGAGTTTCTTTTAAAAACAGCATCGTCCTAACCTTAAATGTTCATAGAGTGTTGATTTTTAAATGTCTTATTACTTTGATCGCTTTATATTATTTGTTAAAAAACAGAGAGACCACAGTTAAAATAAAGAATTCTCAGACAACAGTAGTCATAGTTATTTTTGTATACGTTTAGCGAATTAAGTCTAGGGATACACTAGGAATACGTAGTAGTCCTACTAGTAATTCCTAGTGATGTACAATTATGTCTATAAACTTAAAAAAAAAATATTGTGAAATAATTGTATAGTTCAATACTATTTCACAAATCTTATTGCATTGAACACATTTATATTCTCTACAATTTTAAAGCATGTTTCTCATCCAAAGTCAATAAAAAAAGAAATCGTTTAAACATATCCCGCAATTCCACTTATGAGTTGAAGAAATAGTTTTCTTCGAATTTTCGAGTCTCCGTGCAAAAATACGCATTTCATAATAATTTTGCAGTATTAAAAATATTTTGTTTTCTTCTCAACTTTGTCTCTTGTTTCATATCCAAAATCAGTAACAACCAAATATATTGTTAAACACTTAAGTCAGTAACTAAGTATATAGTCAGTAACACTTAAGTCAGTTTGGAAGAGAAAGTTTTGCTCTTAACTTTAACTCTTTTAGTGTCGAACGACGATATATCGTCGCGAAAGCGTTGGCACCTATTACGCATCACAAGCGTTCTATATTTCAAGATAACTTTATAAAACGTTATAAATGGTTCAAATTCTTTTCAATGCAATTAAAACATTTATAACTCTTTGTTATATTTTCAGCTGATTAATGTCGAAGCTCTGTGTACACTAGAGCGATAAGGTAGAATCTCGACACGGGATCAAGCCGGTTTCCAGGAATTTTTTTCAGAGGAGGAGGAGGAGGAGGAGGGTTATGATCAAAGATCTGATTAAATACGTATAATAAGTTACACAAAAAAAGAAGGGGAAGTGGCAAAACAAGATTTAACACAATTTCGGGGGGGGGGGGGACTTGTCCAGGGGTCCCCCCCCCCTGCCTATTATGGCCCTGCGGGGTAATTTCTTGGAAACGTTCTCCCACTATACGCTGCATTTTGAATTTCTTAAATATCATTTTTAGTTTGGTTTTTATGAGCATTTTCCCAACCCCTAGTAAATTCGTCAAATTCCTCTGGTTATCATCGCACAGGCATCCGTTTTCGCGCGGGGTTCGAGTCCCGTGTAAGACATGGGTGTTTGTAAATGTATGTTGCCTTGTCTAATGACAAATGTTTCGGCGCATTATAGCCCTCGTGTTGCTGACGGCGCCAGATAATCTGAAAACAACCAACCAACCAACCAAACGTTTTCACGCGGCACTAAAAGGGTTAATAATACTCATAATTGCACTAACACTCCCATCCCTTAACAGGCATGTCGTAGTCCAGAAGGCCTGGCCACTGCCCAACTCTTGATCGCCTACGGGGCCGACGTGAGTGCCACCACGGACGAAGAGCAGCGTACACCCCTGCACTGCGCAGTGCTCAGCGGAAACGTGAACATGGTGCAGCTGCTGGTGTCGAACGGGGCGGATGTACTTCTGCCCCCTGACTACACGAAGCCGCCCCCTTTCTTCTTCGCAATGCTGAGGAGTGACTTCGGCATGATGAAGTATCTTCTGGACCTTGGTGCCGACATCAATCAGGGTTCTGCTGTGGTTGGATCGACGCTGCACGTCGCTCTCACTGAACTGGGGGAGAGTAAGGTGAGGCGAAAATTCGTATTAAATTTAAGAATTCGTAAATTTTTTTTTTAGCATGGTGACTATGTTTTTAGGGTGGCATGCATCAAGAGAGGCATGAGAAGGATCATTAAACCTGAGGCACTTTCTGCTAGGTTAAAATTTCCGTTTTATTCACCACTTTCGAAAAGACAATCATGTAATGGTAAACTTTCTATTTAGCTTCATGTTTGAATTTAAATAAGGGGTTGAAATAGAAGGTGTTGTAGGTCAGAAGCTAGCATTTTCAGGGTTCTATTGTTCTTTAACTGCTGTGGTTGGGTGGTTTGAGGTTTTTAGCGCAAGAGCAACACATGGTCCATACTGCGCCAAACAAATTGGTGAACATCAGTTTAAAGTTTAAGAAACATAGAACCAGAAAATTAATATAAAAGTCAAAGATGAGATATTTTAGGGGGTGAAAGCGTTCCTCAAAAAATGACACGCTGTCTGTCAGACCGCTTATAGCAGTTAAAGGTTATACTTTTGAGATATTTGGACAGAGTAAACCTATAAAATGTTGTAAAACTGTGATTGCACAGCGATTTCTTTCATGGATTCTTGCTGAAATTTTAAAGTTCCATCTTAGACAAATATTTGAAATAATATTTTAAAGTTCTACAAATAAATTTGCCTGCTATATAATTTCAAATAAAATAGAAACATTCAGAGGGTACATTTATCTACAGATAATACAGAAACGTATTAAATATTTTAGGCCTCAGTAGTCAAGTTCCTTCTGGAAAATGGAGCCGATCCAAACGCCATCCTGACCTCAGGTTTCAGAACCATCCTCAAACCACCTCTCGGCGAATACTTCGCAACCGTCCCTAATCCAGATTTGGCGATCGTGCGAGCTCTGCTGAAATATGGTGCCAAGATAGTTCTGCAAGGACAGAGACAACACCCACTCGGAATACTACAGACACTCCACAACATTGACGCCAGGAACAATGGTGAAGTACTGGAACTGATTGCTGATGCAGCAGAGTCCTTCTGCATCAGTCTCATCGATAATTCCGTGCTGATGAGCAACAGACACAAGCTTGTTCTTCTGAAGAGAGCTTTGACTCCCCACTCCCTGATGCACTGTTCACGTATCTGTGTGAGGGACATACTCGGTTGGGGTCCGAAATTGATAGCAGCTGTTGAGGACTTACCTATTCCGGGTGTTCTTAAGCAGTATTTGTTGTTCGAGGGCTGATTTCAAAATTCAGAACTGACCTTCGGCATCAATCTCATGGATAACTCGATGCTGATGATCAACAGACATAAGTTGAGGATCAACAAACAGTAGTTACTGTTCACGTAACTGATGTTTGAAGGGCATATTTGGTTGGGTTCTTAAACTGATAGCAGTTATTGACAAAATTGAGAATCCACCATTTCCAAATGCTCTTAAAGAGAATTTGCGGATTTCAAGGGCTGATTTGAAGAGGCGAGTTGCTGTAATTGGTTTCGATGATGGCATAAAATCCTTTTGAATTAAAATTACCGACAGGAGCTGATGAGCAACATATATAAAGCGTGTATTAAAATACTTTTTTTTTATACTAACTTTATAATCCCCCATTTTTTACTAAAACAATTTACATCACTTTCAACTTCTTGCTAAGTTTAGGAATTTCCCATAAAACAAGGACTTTTGATTGCAACTACCATGACTTTGTATCTACAGTTACGTGCTTACTTGAAAATTGTGTAATTTTAGTGTTGACAGTTGACAACTGATTAGTAAACAGTGTGTACATTTATTTTTGTATATAAAAGAAGTTTTTTTGTGTGTGCGTTAGAGTTGATTATTTCTATGTTGAGCCTACAGTTTTCACACCGTAAGAGTCCTCTTTGTGGTACTGTAAACCTCAACTGATCGAGCGTGGTTCTATCAAAACGCATTCAGTAGCGTAGTCAGGATAATAATTATGTGTATGAATGTGATAAGATGTATCCACATAAAATACTTTTGAAAAGTAGAAAAGGCCTCCAACATGAAAAAAATACAAAAAAACTTTCTTGCAATAAAAACAAGTCATAAACTTGAAGACAAGTTGTAGCTACAGACAGCGATATGAAAAAAGACCAACCTCTGATTATATCGCTCAAGAATGTATGCTAACTTAGTTTACGTTTAAAATTTAAATTCCACTCCCATAAAAATTCTTGCTATTTGAGGTTGAAGCCCGTCGTAAGAATTTTAACAATGTTTGCGTTTAAACCAATTTACGACTGTTTTCTCGAACTATGGAGGAAATACGATGGTGGAAAATCGAAAGTTGCGCCAAGATTCATATTTGCGTAGATTTTTAATTTTCTAAATATTTTTAATCTAGAGAAACTGTGCAAGCTTTTGAATCTTTATTAAGGATTTTTAAATTGAAGAAAACTGAAGTGTTTATGGTAACCTTTTGTTTGGTTAATATATAGATATATTTTGAAAGTATTTCTTATGTGGGGCAGGCGTACAACCAGTAGAAGCGTTTTAAGGTAAGATCCCCGCCCCCCTCCCCAACGATTCCTAACATCCTGGTGTTTTGTGATGATTAAGAAACACTTAGCAGTCGCAAATAACTTAAAAATAATACTTTTTTAATCTACTATTATTCAGACAGAGTTTTCCTACCGTATCACACTAAATTAGAAATTATGTCCAAGAACTTGGAAATAAATAATCGTAAATCTCATAGCATCAAAAAATCATAAGGCATTACTTTTTGTCTACTTAAGTTCAATATAAAGTGTCGTTCGAAAGAAATGTAAAAATATGGATGTTTCAAATGTTGTTATAATTGATATAAGGCATCAGTGCTATCGATCGGCATAAAAAATCATAATTTTAGTAGTTTCAAGAATGAAATAGATTTTTTAGAAATTAAATCGTTTATGTTTTTTTTTATTTATTTTTTATTTCTTCAGAAAATGACTAGGTTAAATCCACGATTCATGCAATTGATAGATTAACATTGACACAAAACGTAATAGTCCGAGAGGCGACTGCAATTTTTGGACCCCATCGAACATCATTCTGATTTTTTTATAGAAATTAGAGAAAAGTGAGTAGATTACGAATTCACTAGTCTGCCGTGGCAAAAATGGCCGAAACTGGTCAAAAATCGACTTTTAATAAATTGAACTAAATCCAATTGCCAAATGAGCCATAACTTGCCAAATAATGAGCATTTTATTATATTTGGTAACCCTCACTCTTTAATTATCAATTAAGAAGGTTGCAGACGATTCAGATATCTGGCGACGGTCTACTTGCATCTATTAAAAGGGAGCCAAGTTGGCAATAAACATTACGTCATGAATGACGTAACTGATGTCGCCAATTTGGCTTACTTTTAAAAGATACACATTTTCCAAGCCAGAGACCAAAAATCGTTTGCGCTCTTTCTCATTGAAAATCAAAATACAGGGTTGCCAGACGAAAAAGTTTGTTCTCTTTTTGACAAGTTATGACATATTTGGCAATCGGATTTTAGTTCAACTCATTCCAAGTCGATTTTTGATCAGTTTCGGCCATTTTTGCCACGACAGACCAGTGGATTCCTAATCTACTCATTTTTCTCCAATCTCTATAAAAAATTCAGAATGATGTTCGATGGGGTCCAAAAATTGCAGTCGCCTCTCGGACTATAAGATTATAACTACTTTTTAGAAAAAAAAAAATTCTGTGAAATTACTCAATAAACTTACTTTAACATATAAAGCTAAGTAATTGAAAGACCACCAATAAACCATTACTTAAAAAAATTGGCAGATTAATTTGTTTAAATAAACATTAGAATCTGCAAATGTAAATAAACACTAAATACTGCACGCAGAGTGAGTGGAGATTCGCCTCTGCACTTTTCAGCCGTTAACTCCACAGGCGATTCCATCCAGACTTACAAGGGGACCTTACGGTCTAAAGTGGAACGCGCAGTTTATATACTAGTAGAGATTTCTGCTCTGTAACTCCCGGTGGCTAAGTGGTCAGCGTGCTGAGTTCCCATACGGGCGATCTGGGTTCGATATCTCGTTTTTTTTTTTTTTTGTCAATTTATAAAGTAACTGCTACAGCTAACTGAAATTTGAATGAAAGATAATACTTTATTTTTAAATACGTAATGTGTTTTAATGAAGGTACAATAAAACTCTATTTACTATTCTCACAAACAAGTGATTATAAATTTTGAGATATTATAAGCTGTAGAGAAATAAATGATTTTCGCAATAAACACGAAGTACCAGTTTCTATATGGAAGAGTAGGAATGTTGTCCTATTGTACATAAGTAGGAAGTCAGAAATTTTCAAAACCCTAACCGTACTTATCGAACAATTGTTCTACCCCACTCACTTTATAAATTGACTTTATAAATTAAAAAAAAAAAAAAATACCTCACGAGGTATCGAACCCAGATCGCCCGTATGGAAACTCAGCACGCTGACCACTTAGCCACCGGGAGTTGAAAAGCAAAAATCTCTACTAGTATATAAGGTGTGCATATAACACTTTAGAGGCTGTTTTCTCTTAATCTTCTGGCTAGTGCGCTTTATTGCTTTACTGTGTGGATACCCTTAAGGTATAACTACTAATCTGCCGAGTCTCATCCCGATCTGAATTTCCGAGACCGTAAGGTCGCCTTGTTAAGTTAAAAAAAATATGAGTGCGAAAGCAGGGGTCAAAGTGACAAAATAAGAATATATAGGATTTTTTGGAAAAAAAATAGGACAATTTAAAACATCAACAGGGGTCAAAGTGACAAAATAAGAATATATAGGATTTTTTCAAAAAAAAATATAGGACAATATATAAAACATCAAATAACTGCACACAGTTGCTACTGAACTTCAAAATTAATTCGTTATACATTTATATACTCGTTATATTGAATTTAAGAGAATAGAAAACACACCTTTAAAAAAAAAATCGCATGATCCTGAATACATGATTCCCCCCCCCCCCCCGTTATTGCCTCAATATTCTATCCCTAAATCAAGTTTTATTAATTACATCATTTGCAATCATGAGTCTTTTGCTTCCAGCATTTTTAACTGTTCCAATTTCTTTAAGTATTTTCTTTTTATCCCTGTTTGCAGTCTTTAGTTGATTCAGATTTACTGTTCAGTGTCGGGCCGACCAAACGGTATAGTGGTTAGCGTGCTAGCTTCTAAACCGCGAGGTTACGGGTTCGAGTCCCGTGTTTGGCATGGGTGTTTGTAAATGTATGTTGGCTTGTCTAATGACGAATGTTTCGGCGCATTATAGCCCTCGTGTTGCTGACGGCGCCAGATAATCTGAAAACAACCAACCAACTGTTCAGTGTCGGCTGGATTGGTGGCGAAAAGTGGGAGATTTATCGCCGAATGTGGCGAACCTGGTACTTGGTTTTAAAGCAACCCTAGTGATCGTTTGGATTTGACAACACAACGTATTGACGTAATTTTCAATTTTGGCGACTTTTTATTTTATGAAAAATCGTGGCGAATATTCCGAATCCGGTACGAATTGTGCGCCAAGGCGATTTTCGCAAAAAAATGGCAGCCTTGCCATTTTTTAAGAGCAAGATATAACTAACTGCCTATGGTTGCCATAATTTGGAGGGGTTTGATGTAAACAATTCGTGGCGCAGAATCCGTACAGGATTCGGAATAAAAAAAATCGCCATCCGACATCATATACAGTAAATCTTAACCCTTTTGTTTCCTTCATCATCAATTATTGACTGAGCACTCAAAATGTTCTTTAGTAGTCCTGCAAGTTAATCCCAAGTTGTTTTTATCCGTTGTTCCCGAGGCAGAGTTCTGTTGTTCCATCTCTCTCTGCATTATGGCCAATTAATTTATTACGTTGGAGGAGAAATCATATCAGAAGTTCAAGACCGATTGTTATGGAAATGTTCACATATTTACAACTCCCGCCGGTCCAGTAGAGTTGAGTTGTACGTTAAGCAGCACGTGACGTCACAAGAGATAAAACGCCGCGCCGCCGTTACAAACATCGTTTTTGTCAGGTCTTTTTCACCCACGATCGCGCCAAAGAATCCGAAATATTAAAAAATGGCAACAAACGGCGCCGTTATTACGAATTCGAAGAAAATATAGATCGAATCAATGTAGAAATATAGGATATATAGGACAATTGTAAAATATAGGACAATATAGGACGTTTTTACCGATTTTTAAAAAAATATAGGATTTATAGGACATATAGGACGTCTGCGACCCCTGCATCAAATAACTGCACACAGTTGCTACTGAACATAAAAATTAACTCGTTATATTGTATTTAAGAGAATAGAAAACACACCTTAAAAAAAAAATTGCCTGATACCGAATATGTTATCCATTATTGCCTCAATATTCCATCACTAAATAAAGTTTTATTAATTACATTAATTGCAATCTTGAGTCTTTTGCTTCCAGCATCAATAACTGCTTGAACTACTCCAATTTCTTTAAGTATTTTCTTTTTATCCCTGTTTGCAGTCTTTTGTTGGTTCAGATTTACTATTCAGTGTCGGTTGGATTGGCGGCGATAAGTGGGAGATTTAGCTCCGAATGTGGCGAACCGGGGACTTGGTTTTCCGGAAACCCTAGTGACCGTTTGGATTTGACAACACAGCGTATTGACGTCATTTTCAATTTTGGCGACTTTTATGAAAAAATCGTGGCTAATATTCCGAATCCGGTACGGATTCTGCACCAAGGTGATTTTCGCCAAAAAATGGAAGTCCTGCCATTTTTTTTAAGAGCAAGAGAACTGCCTATGGTTGCCATAATTAGCCGTGGTTTGATGTAAACAATACGTGGTGCAGAATCAGTATCGGTATTGGAATAAAAAAATAGCCATTCGACATCTTACAGTAAATCTTAACCCTTTTGTTTCCTTCATCAATTATTGACTGAGCATTCAAAATGTTCTTTAGTAGTCCTGCAAGTTAATCACAAGTTGTTTTTCTCAAGGCAGAGTTTTGTTGCTGCATCTCTCTCTGTATTATGACCAATTAATTTACTACGTTGGAAGAGAAAACAAATCTAGGCTAAAATTCAAGACCGCGTGCAATGGAAAAGTTCACGTTTACAACTCCCGCGTCCACCGGTCCAGTAGAGTTGAGTTGTAGGTTATTGCAGCACGTGACGTCACAAGAGATAAAACGCCGCCGTTACAAACATCGCTTTCGATCGCACCAAAGAATCCGAAATATAAAAAATGGCAACGAACGGCGCCGTTATTACGAATTCAAAGAAAATATAGATCGAATCAATATAGAAATATAGGATATATAGGACAATTGTAAAATATAGGACAATATAGGACGTATTTGCCGATTTAAAAAAAATATAGGATTTATAGGACATATAGGACGTCTGCGACTCCTGCGATAGCCGTATAAGTGAACTGTAGAGAACGTGACAGAGTGTAGCCGTGGTTCTGCCTATATTAAACATCACGGTCAATCTCGGTTAACCCTAATATGTCGGCCGAACTTGTAGAAGTAAAATATTCCTTCAAAGTAAAAGATGCAAGATTCGTACAATAAGCACTCATATGCGACAATTCCATGTATTTATTAAACACTAATTTTTTAAAGTAATAATTTGCTAAAAAATAGATTCATAACTTACACAGCAGTCACATGTAAAGAATATTGTTGTACAAAAAAGCTCAGCAAGTGAAGTGTGCTAAAATGGCTAAGACAACATAATATAGGCTACAAATAATTTCTCTAATACTCTTTATCTTAAATATGAACGAAAAAAATCAATGGCTTAATCCTAGTATACGTCACACGGTGGATTTGGCGACATTGGCGATGTTTGGTGACATTTGGAATTCATGGTATGTTTACGTATTTGCCATTATCGGGTTACGATTTTCTATTTTTTTTTTTTTTTGCCTACGCTAGTTCTTGGTGGCAATCGTAAAAACGTTATTTCGGCATTGGCAACAGTTTGGAGACAAGCGACATTTCGGGGTTGGCAATATTTCTTAAAATCGCGCCAAGCGTGTGGCGTATACTAGGATTTTACCAAATCAACATACACAGCCAAACTTTCAGCCAAATAGTGCAGGAAATAAAATAAAAAACAATCAAACAAAAAAACCGACCACGTATACAGCTACGAATACAGTTAAGTTTTTGATATATTGAATTATTGCAACCAGCCAATTGTCTTTTTGTACGAGATATGTTATTGCACATGGATTTTATACAACATTTCCAATAGAGAAATTACATTTTAAGCTTTTGAAGTAAAAGTACTTTCTTCCCAAAACGTTTAATGTGCGTACATTTCAAATTTAGAGACAAACGTTACAAATAAACTGACAAATTGTATTGCCAAAGGCACCTTTTTAAAAGACTTTAAAACTCTTAGATTATCGTGAATGATTTTTTTTTAAACCATTGAAAAGAAATATACAGTTATTGCATAAGGCTTTTCGATGGAGAAGTTAACGTAGGTGACAAAACATACAACGAAATCAGGTATTCCTTTCTATGTTAGATTCATTTGAGGAATAACTACTTCTTAAAGTGTAATCAGGTTTCATAAAGTATCTTCAACCAGTCCAATAAAAATGTTAACTATAATTTTTGGACTGTTAGGCACCAAGTATAGTGGTACATAGGCACAACTTGTGGCATTATAATACTAGCAGAATATCTTTATCAAAGTTCTACAAATGTGTGGCATACATAGGTATGAGAAATGCGTGTTGGACTTGCATTACAACAAGCAATACTAAAGGGGTACAAGTCACCTAAATACAATTAATCGGCTAATTACTTCACTTAAAAATTTTCAGCATCCAAAGACTTAAACAATAACACTTAACAATTTGTTTCAAGCTTTTTAAAACAAGTTATTTTCATTCATTAATTTAAAAACGTTTTAAATTGAAAATCTAGTTTTTGTGGGGCTAGGTTATTTAATATCTGATGCCAAAAAAGAAAAACAACAGTAAATGGTATTTAAAACAACAATGTGTCCAAAAACTTTGACTTAAACAAATAGTGCAATTAATAAGATGCTCCATAAATAAAATAATAAAAGGCATGTTTCAAGTTTGCTATAACTAAATATGTTGATAAGTTTATTTGTAACTAGGATAGCGTAACATAGAAACTTAACTTTAAAAAGTTAAAATATAAGTGTGTGACAGTGACAAGCATCATTACAGTCACAAAATAAAGTTTCTCTCATAAGTTAGTTTCCATCATACAAAAATCTAAATTATATTTAAGTACCTCTTGAGATTTAGTTTATACAGTTACTACAAATAAATCTTAATTCTTTAAAATTACTTAACACAACAATATACATAAAATATTAAAAATAATACACGGTTCCCACTGAGAGCACAAAATGAAAATCAATGACTTTTCAAGGACTTTTAAGGAACTAAATAATATTTTTTAAGGACCTTCGAAAATTTTAATGTGTGATTTTACAGCTGCTTTGTAACTAGCACTAATATGAAAACCTTTTACAGGGTTCCCACTCAAATCACAGAATAAAAATTAATGACTTTTAAGGACCTAAACAATGTTTTAAAGGACCTTTGAAAATTTGTTTTCAGGCATCATGTCCATAAATAAATTTTTAATAAAGTGCTTTCTACCAAAAAAGTTACAAGTTGGTGGAGGCGCAATACAGAATACGTCAGAGAATTCCGATACGGTGCGGATAAGTGGCGGTCACGCTGGGATAGCAGGACAGAGTTGTATTTTTATAACTTTTGCAGTTGGGCACACAACATTGTCAAGAATTAAGGACTTTTTAAGGACCTATAAGCATTTTCAAGGACTTTTAAGCACATCTAAACATTTTCAAGGCCTTGTAAACCAGTTCAAAAATATTAAGCACTTTTAATGACTTTCAATGACCGTGGGAACCCTGTTTTATGAACAATTTGCATTTTGCCTTATGAATGGACTTTGATGACGTTGCAATCCATTTTTCACATGGACTGTACTTGGGCTATAGCACAATAAATGTGCACTTTTTGGGAATAGTACTCATAATATGCTTCTGCTAAGAAAACAACCAAACAACGTATAAGTTGACGTATGCGAAATACAAATATACCAGGCAATTCTGAAGCAGTGGGGATAAGTGGCGGTGTCGAAGGAATAAACAAATAAGAGTTGAATTTTTATAAATATCGAAATGGGTCACATAACATCAGTAAAAATTAAGGACTTTTAGGGAACTCTAAGCATTTTTATGTTTTTTAAGGCCTTGAAAACAAGTTAAAAAATATGAAGCACTTCTAATGACTTTCAATGACCGTGGGAACCTGTAATATGATATGAAATTAAAAATCCTTTCATTCAATACAGTCCAAAAGCAACATTTCTAATTTTTAAATCGGTGATTTAGCAAGTTAAAAGAATAGATATATTGGAAACATTTTATGGTAGCACAACAAAGCAAGTAACAATACAGCCATATACTATAAATATCCTACAAGTTTAAAATAAAAGGATCGAATCATCACCACGTACACTTGCCTTCATAGACAAACTGTAGGGATACACAACAATATGACTCAGTAAAGTGATTATCACATTCAAGTTCATAAACAAATATATATAATATCTACTAAAACTAAAGATACATTTCTAGGTAATTTCAACAGTACATACTCGAATTCGTTTGGTATGTGAAGAATACAAGGTATACATACACACACCACCACATCTATACAACTCTGTAATTTTGAATCATGTAGCAGAAATAAAACTCTATCCAGGAAATAATTGCGGATGCACACCGTAGACGTAATAACTTTTTCTTCTTCTCTTTCTCTTCAACAGGAACCATGTTTAGATAAGAAATTTCCTCATTCGAACAGCGCATCTCTTTCTAAGGACTTAGTAGTTTCGAGCACAAAGATTTTCAAAATATATTTATTACTCAGCGCTTAGCTCTTGCACAGCAACCCCTCTGCTAGAAGAATCAACCAAACTCCATTCTGAGGTATAACATCCAAAAAACGGTTCTCGTCAGTAGCAAGGAATGAATGGAAAATCAAGTAGCAGAATCCTGTTTTAAGTAGCCCGGCTTGTTCGCAAGTGTTAAAGTCTAGACTAGCTGCTATTACAAATGCCAATTGAATCGCTTGTTCAGTTCACGTCGGGTTCTTCAGAATCCGTTTCTGTCGGAAGTCGTAGACGTGCCGGCAGAAGAAGATAATGTCGGTGGCCATGACTTCGTTGGGTAACCGACATCTCCTCGAGTAACCATCAGGTACGTCGGGGACAAGCCTGGACGACATGGAAGTAGTATCCTCTTCCATGGTCTGTTTTGCTCGATACCTAAATAAGTGAAGATGGTTTTAGAAAACAAAGATTTTTCAGGGTTCCCACTCAAATCACATAATGAAAATCAATGACTCTTCAATGACTTTTAAGGACCTAATTAATGTTTTTAAGGACCTATGAAAATTTGCGCTCAGGCAACATGTCTGTATTTAAATTTTTAATAGAGAATATTCTACCAAAAAAAGTTACAAGTTGGTGGATGTGCAATACAAACATGTCGGGAAAATTTTGATACGGTGCAGATAAGTGGCGGTCACGCGGGGATAGCAAGCCCAAGTTGTATTTTTATAAATTTTGCAGTTGGACAACATCTGTAAAAATTAAGTACTTTCAAGGACTTCTAAGCTTTTTCAATGACTTTTAAGCACCTCTAAACATTTTCAAGCACTTTCAAGGCCTTGAAAACAAGTTCAAAAATATTAAGCGCTTTTAATGACTTTCAATGACCGTGGGAACCCTGTTTTTGCTTTAACGTATTACTGGTTGGTTGTATTCAGATTATCTGGCGCCGTCAGCAACACGAGGGCTATAACGCGCCGAAACATTCGTCATTAGACAAGCCAACATACAATTACAAACACCCATGCCTAACACGGGACTCAAACCCGCAACCTCGCGGTCTAGAAGCCAGTACGCTAACCACTATATCGTTTGGTCGGCTTAACATATTACTGGATTTTGTTTTAAAATATTACTTGCACACAAAATCGAAGTTAATATAAAGGATTTAGAAAGCAAAATAATATAGCAGGTGGAACCACTGCATACAGTGTGGCCACAAAATTCAGGAAAAAAAGTTCCCTGATGATTCCCTGACATATTTCTAAAAAATTCCCTGATTTTACGGCAAACTTTTTTCAAATTTCTTCCATTTTTCCTGCCGACCAAACGGTATAGTGGTTAGTGTGCTAGCTTCTAGACCGCGAGGTTGAGGGTTCGAGTCCCGTGCTAGGCATGGGTGCTTGTAAATGTATGTTGGCTTGTCTAATGACGAATGGTTCGGAGCATTATAGCCCTCGTGTTGCTGACGACGCCAGATAATCTGAAAACAACCACGCCAGATAATCTGAAAACAACCAATCTCCAATTTTTCCAGATGTGTAGGCATTCTAATTAAATAGAACATGCATGCTTCAGCATAATAAGCCAATTAAAAAAAAAGTTTTGGCTATAATTAAAAGTTTTAATTATTCCGTAACATTAAACTTCTAACGATTACCACCACAATTCTCCGAGTAAAATCCGCCAAAATACGGATGAATGGGAAAACATGCTTGATGTACAGGGTGGTTATAATTAAAGTTACCCTGTTTAGAGCCACGTAGAGTCCGTTCTAATGAGCAGATTTTGATGAAACTTGGAATATACACTATATGGACCATGGGGAAAAGAAATCTGCAATAAAAAAAAATTGTAGTTCAAATTTTGACCACCATGTGAAAAAGTGGCACATAAAGAACAAAAATCGCAAATTGAAAACACAAATTTTTATTTAATTACATCATATGCTCAATGTGCATTCCAGTTACGTCAACCACATGCTCGAAGTGTGTTATAGCGCGTTCAACAGTAGCGCGAAGGGTTTCTCGATCAATGTGTATGGAGGGAGCATACGGACTCTGCCTGAATTGGAAGCAAGCATAACACGTCATGTTGGTGCAATTGATCGAGAAACCCTTCGCGCTACTGTTGAACGCGCTATAACACACTTCGAGCATGTGGTTGACGTAACTGGAATGCACATTGAGCATATGATGTAATTAAATAAAAATTTGTGTTTTCAATTTGCGATTTTTGTTCTTTATGTGCCACTTTTTCACCTGGTGGTCAAATTTTGAACTACAATTTTTTTTTATTGCAGATTTCTTTTCCCCATGGTCCATATAGTGTATATTCCAAGTTTCATCAAAATCTGCTCATTAGAACGGACTCTACGTGGCTCTAAACAGGGTAACTTTAATTATAACCACCCTGTAATAAAAAAATTTCCCTGATTTTCATGAAATTCTAATAAGTTCCCTGACATTTCCCTGATTTTTTCCTGAATCAGAAAGCTCCCTGATATTTCAATGATTTCCAGGTTCTGTGGCCAATCTGTGCATAGGCATTGACAATAAGGATTTCAAAAATAAAGTAAAATATATTAGACCCTATTTTCGAATTTTGAATTTATGCCATTATAATTCGCCAAATTTCAAGGTTTTATACAAAGAGTGTCAGAAGAATGTAACAAAGCGAGTACATGGAACGATCCTCTTAAAAAAATCAGCAACATTCACAAAACTAAACAGAACTTCCAGTCAAACTGCATCACCTTTTCAATTAAATGGTACTGCATCAAGGTTCCCACTCAAATCACAGAATGCAAATCAATGACTTTTAAGGACCTAATTGATGTTTTTAAGGACCTATGAAAATTCATTTTTAGGCATCATATCTATATTTAAATTTTTAATCAAGTATATTCTACCAAAAAAGTTAAAGTTGGTGGATGCGCAATACAGATAAGTGGCGGGGATAGCAAGTCCGAGTTGTATTTTCATCAATTTTGGACAACATCAGTAAAAATTAAGGACTTTTAAGGACCTCTAAGCATTTTCAATGACTTTTAAGCACCTCTAAGCATTTTCAAGCACTTTCAAGGCCTTGAAAACAAGTTAAAAAATATTAAGCACTTTTAATGACTTTCAATGACCGCGGGAACCCTGTGCATTATCTGAATGCATCCAAACATACCTGCAGTATTCATTGTAAGTGAGGACGTAGCACTTGTCCTCAATGCATGCAATGGAATTGACGTCTTTGTGTCTGGAAGCGAATACCTCGTCCTCCATTTGTCCTGGCTTACGACCGTGGTCCGTATGCTCGGGCCGATAATACCAAAGCAAGCTCATCATCATTTCACCTGGAAAGAAGCATTTTACAATTTAACAAGCATTCTAAGTAAAAAAAAAAGTGTATGTGATAGGAAAAATGAGGTACTTAATACAGTATGGTTAAATGTTACGCAAAGCTTGCTTAGAGAACTCTGAAGCATACTTTAATAAACATACACTATCTGGCCAAAAGTATCCGGACACTCAGTGGCACTGACTCCCGAGAATCTTGAGGCATATATTAATATGATGTTGGTCCCCCCTTTTGCATCAAAGACAGCCTGCACACGTCTGGGGAGACTTTCCACCAGTTTTCGAAAGGTGGCTATAGGGATTGACTTACAGGCGTCCATCACAGCTGAAGTGAGTGCAGGCAGTGAGGATGGTCGATTTGGCTGGCTACGTAATCTGCGATCTAATTCGTTCCAAAGGTGTTCGATTGGACTTAGATCGGGACTCTGAGAAGGCCAGTCCAGTTTTCGAACAAACATTTCGTCAAACCATGACTGCGCAAGTCTCGATGTGTGTTATCCTGCTGGAGGAGAAATAGACCTTCCCCTAAATATTGCCATAGAGCAGCATTGTCTAGAATGTTCACATCTCTGAGTTAAATGTTTCCAACCACAGGAACTAAAGGGACCCAGGCCAAACCATGAGAAACAACCCCACACCATGATACTGCCACCACCAAACTTCACAGTCGGAACAATCAGGGCCTGATTTAGAATTTTTTTTACTGTAGGCCCAACATTCAGAGAGGGGCCCCAATAGCAAATATTTATTTCCTTACGTCACAATATTACCAGATCAAGCTACATATTCGTTAAGACTAACTTTTTCCAATTAAAACTCATAGTTTACTTTCACAAGATTTTTTTTGTTATAATTAGTATGATCTTGATTTGCTCAAAACTTTTGAATTAATCAAGACCCCCAATGAACACTGATTTTAAAGCACACTTTCCTGTATTTTAAACTTACATTTTACCACAGAGGGTCCACAAATTATAAAATAATAAAGATTACTTAATTTTATAACAATAATTGTAAATAATACAAAGTAAACTTTCCACTGTTTCCACGATCTCACCAAAAAGGAGGGTCAAAAAAGTCCACGGAAGAGCCTGCAAACCAACCAACACAAAGACTCTTTCATTTCATAATATAAGAAGTTGTATATGGTTGGTTGGTGAACATCTCTTTATAAGAGGCGAGAGAAGGAAAACAGCGGCGTAAAGCCCTTGTCACCGTGTACATATGAAGAAGTTGTATATGATTGGCTGAACCGGAAAGATTTTCTTAATTAGGTTTTATTAGGTTAATCTATTTAATTTTACTCTCTGTGACTATAAAAAATATGGAATTTGCGGATGTGTAACTAAAATTTTTTTATTATTTTTGTTCAGTACTTCCCATAAAAAGACCATTATATTTAAAATTTTCAGAAAACTTTAAAAATTTGGGGGCCCCCAAATTTCGGGTCCCCTAGGCCCAGGCCTAGTGGGCCTAATGGTAAATCAGGCCCTGGGAACAATGCAGTCACGCAAGAAGCGTTCGTCGGGCATTCGACAAGTCCAGACGCGTCCATCGGACTGCCAGATTGTAAAGCGAGATTCGTCCCTCCAAACTTTATGTCCACATGTCTACAGTCCAAAGACGGTGAGATTTGCACCACTGCAATCGACGCTTCCAATTTTGGAGAGTGATGTCCGGATTGGGAATGGTTGGTTGTATTCAGATTATCTGGCGCCGTCAGCAACACGAGGGCTATAATGCGCCGAAACATTCGTCATTAGACAAGCCAACATACATTTACAAACACCCATGCCTAACACGGGACTCGAACCCGCAACCTCGCGGTCTAGAGGCTAGCACGCTAACCACTATACCGTTTGGTTGGCCCGGATTGGGAATGACTGCACGACCATGGAATCCCAGGTTTTTTAACTCTCGACGAACAGTTCTACTACTAGCACTAACGACTGATGAAATGTGGAGCTCCTGAGTAATATTTCAACCAACAAAGGTTGGCTGGTAGGTTTGAAAGCTCAACGATCTATTTTTATGCACAATGACAGTTAATCAGGTTGGGACCCATAGCTTAACGTGGATTCCGAACCACAACGAATATCCATGCCTAACCTGGGATTCAAACCCGGCACCTTTGGCATGCGAGGTCAGAGCACTAACCACATAGCCATCAGGTAGGCTTCAACCAACGAGGAATTGCGATTTTGTTTCACTACATTGTTCAGAGTTCTACGGCTGCGTTTACAACTTTTTTTTCGCCCTACTACTTCGTTTTTCTGCAGTTTCACAGCCTCGACGTTTCCACTTCACAATTGCATTACTCCCAATGGATACTGGCTTCTGTAGAACGCCCGAAATTTCACGGACTGATTTCCCCCAAAGGTGGAATTCCACTATAATTCCAACGATCAAAGTCAATAAGCTTCTTTGACATTCATTGTCTCACAAACGCATAAACATGACCTAGCAAACCACTACCAACACTTTTATAGCTTTCGTTTGCGCATCAAATTACGTCACCTGTCGGATCCGGGAGTGTCCGGATACTTTTGGCCAGATAGTGCATCTTCATATAGAAGAAATGAAAACACAATTTGCCGACCGAGGAAATTGTAGAACTTCCAATAAAACTAGATGTGTGGAACATCGCACAACTTTCAATTATACTATAATATTGACGGGGAATTGCGTCATTTACCGTTATTATAATTTCATCATTCATTTAGAAAAAAATGGCTAGTTTGGCGATATTTTTTGCGATAATTCTTGTATGGGTCTTAAAAAAACCACGTCCACCAAAATGGTGATTTTGGTGATATACTTCATGATAACTCTTATATTATCCTTTAATATAAGTGAAACTGGCTAGATAAGAAAAAAAAAAAAAAAACGACCAATAATGAGTTTAATCAAGGAAAGAAGACTCTGTGTTGAAGACATAAGTTTTTCAACTTTTTACGCCGTTAAAGCATTTTTAAGGAAATTTCGGAGGTGGGGATGTTCAGATCACCTTAAGAGGCATTACCACAGCGATTTTGAACAACATCGTAAGAGCCGTTTTTTAGCAATTACTGAAAAACATGATTCTTTTAATGGCAGCTACCTTATGCGCATGCCCGATTTTGACGAAAACCTTAGTGGTAGGTCCCATGGCCGCCACTAACCCTCATACCAAATTTGAACATCGTAGATCAATTTGCAATTTGTTCGGGAGTTATGCTGACCACAGACAGACATTTTTTCTAGATCACTTTTTGAAATCAGGATGTTCCAAAACGACTTTTACGATTCGAATTTTTTTTGTTGACCGAATGCTATACTTTCATTACCTTACGTATATATACGTACATATGGGTAATTGAAAGTAAAAAAGTTTGAATGTTTGCCATGTGATTGTAGTTCTGGAATTTGTAATAATCTGAACCATTTTTTAAAACCTCACATGTCTATCGTGAATGACAGTCTAACTTTTTTTGTTTGTCGATTTTTGAATTTTTTTTTTTACTAAGCCTGCAATAATATAATGCTGTCTAGCTGCATTAAACAAATTCCGTGTTGTGCATATTTGCCATTGGAGAGTCAGTAAGAATAAAAGTTCAAACACATACTTTATTGTAAGGCAAAAGTAATCGTTACATCGGAGGTTTAGGGAAATCTGTGGTCGTACGCAAGCTGACAGACTTGGTAGCAAGAGCAAGACCCCATAAAAAGCTGGTCTGGATTTTAGTGGCGCAAGGGCAACATATGGGCCATGCTACGCTCATAAAAAGCTGATTTGCATCGATCTCAAGAATGATCGAAATTTCGGTAAAAAAAGAAGTTGAAATCAGCATTTTCGCTGAACTGTACCATGTATGATATGATTCATGATTACATGTTAAGCATACTAAAGGGTTGTGAGCCTTTGTGATGTTAAACAAGGACAGCAGGCTGACAGACTTGGTAGCAAGAGCACGACCCCATAAAAAGCTGGTCTGGATTTTATTGGCGCAAGGGCAACACATGGGCCATGCTGCGCTCATAAAAAGCTGATTTGCATCGATCTCAAGAATGATTGAAATTTCGGTAAAAAAAAAGTTGAAATCAGCATTTTCGCTGAACTGTACCATGTATGATATGATTCATGATTACATGTTAAGCATACTAAAGGGTTGTGAGCCTTTGTGATGTTAAACAAGGACAGCAGGCTGACAGACTTGGTAGCAAGAGCACGACCCCATAAAAAGCTGGTCTGGATTTTATTGGCGCAAGGGCAACACATGGGCCATGCTGCGCTCATAAAAAGCTGATTTGCATCGATCTCAAGAATGATCGAAATTTCGGTAAAAAAAAAAGTTGAAATCAGCATTTTCGCTGAACTGTACCATGTATGATATGATTCATGTTTACATGTTAAGCATACATAAGGGTTGTGAGCCTTTGTGATGTTAAGCAAGGATGTGGCAAAAATAAAAATAAGTCAAAGCAACACTTGTATTACTTACTCTTATAATAGAAAGCAACACTTGTATTACTTACTCTTATAATAGAAATAATTGATATAACAACAATTGATACTTACCATCTTCCGGATTTTCCCAAAGTGTAGCGACTTTGGCCACATAAGGTAAGTCTGTGTCTTTTGGTCCAGACCTAAGAAGCACACAGTCCTTTTCGTTGATCACATCTCCCTCCTTGTGTTCGACACTAGGGTAGCAAATGCGAGGACATGGTGTAGAATCATTCTGAAAGTAAAATGACTCATATTAAATAAGTCAAGCTATGCCTCAAAACGAATAATTGCTAAATAAGATTCCATTGGAAAATAAATTGCAAAAATATTTTACAAAAACAAGGCAATGTTTTAAAAGTGAAAATATTTTGAGATCTTTTGATATTACTCTCACTTGATGACTGTTTTTCCCAACTACAGATACAATAAAAAAGAATAATAATTAAAAAAGAAAAAAGAAAAAAAAAATTCTCCAAACTGAGGATCTTGGCAACGATTTTGAAGTCAAAAATAGTTGTTGATAACTAATTTTAGATTAGAATGTCGACCTCTTGTCAAGGCCTGATCATGACAAGTTGGGGCCCAAGGCCCAAACACTTATAGGGGCCCCTTCATCAAATGCGAGATTTATTGGAAATGAGCTTATTGTCAAATGAATTAACACTAAATATAGAAAAAGTTGATAAATTAATGACAATATATTGTCTTCTTAAATTTTTTTTTTTAATCATAAATAAAGAAACAAATTTCAAATAACCAAATTTATAAATCAAAACAGGTAGAACTTAGTAATGTAGCATTGCATTTCACGATCACAATGTGTAGTAATATGCGTAACAATATCTGCATCAACACTTACGATGGACTCTCCAATGTTGATTTTATTGATTGCCTTCCCACCACACTTAATAAGAATGAATGTTGTCCGGAATTTCTTAGGCAATTGGCATTGGAAATTAATAATCAAATAACTCCTTTTCGGGATATGCTCTTGACTTTGCGTATTATGGATAGACTGGTTTTGTCTCCCACGAGGGCCCAGTTTTTAAGGTGTTGAATGGAACTTCGGCTATCGGATAGAATCCATAAGTCTCCGTAGTTGACCTCGCCAAAGATATTCTCTAAACCCAGGTCAATTGCTATTAATTCGCTTCGAAAGACAGAGCAGAAATCTGGATTACGTTGTTTAATAGAATGTTTCTCTACGGGCGTTTCTATATAAATTCCACTGCCTGCCTGTATATCTATTTTGCTGCCATCTGTATAGATTTTGATGTCAATTGAAGGAATTTGACTTCGTCAGACAAAAGGGAGATTAGAAACAACAACAACAACATCTGCATCATTATTCACAACCGACATTTGCTGATCTCGCAATTAATTTGTCAAGATTTTCTTTCAATATTTCTTCGAGAAATATTTTTTTTTTTTTACGCTTTTAAATGATGGTTTGATGCATTTGAATAAATACACTCTGGGATACTAAATATAGATCAATACAAAACTATTTTTATGTAAAAATTCTTTTATACAGATTTTAAAAGATATTCACAAAAAGAAAGAGAAGTTATAGGTTTACAGCCAGTTTCGGGGCCCCCTAAAATCATGGGCCCAAGACCCGGGCCTTGTGGGCCTAGGCGATGATCAGGGTCAGCCTCTTGTACAGATAGGTGGCCTTAGACTTTTGTAAAATCTTATTCCTACATTAACGTAAAAATTAAAATTTACTTTAAAAAATTACAAAAGAATTTTATGGGAAATTAAAATTACTTTTCAAGAGACAATACATTCTCTTTATTTTTAGAACATTAAAGGACCAAAAATCTAGATCTCTGAGCTTTTAACCTCCTTCGCCCCAGCACAGACGCCTTTCGCGTTTTATTTTAAATCAAACCATAAAATCAATTTAAAACATAACTGACTACCTTCACAAATCACACTATAAGCCATAAAGTATACAGCTTTAACAAAGTCGATTCACAATAAAACAGAATTAAGAGAGTATGAATTGATGACGGGCCGACAAATATCACAAATGAGAATTTTACAAATTTGTTTTCGAGTATAGCTCGAGTTGTTTTATTAGGTCGAAATAGTACGGAAAAAAACAACTGAATTTTGGACGATTAAAATAGTTTCTACAACTGAATAGTACGTAAAAAAACAACTGAATTTTGGACGATTAAAATAGTTTCTACATCTGAATAGTACGTAAAAGAACAACTGAATTTTGGACGATTAAAAATAGTTTCTACATCTGAATAGTACGTAAAAAAACAACTGAATTTTGGACGATTAAAATAGTTTCTACATCTGAATAGTACGTAAAAAAACAACTGAATTTTGGACGATTAAAATAGTTTCTACATCTGAATAGTACGTAAAAAAACAACTGAATTTTGGACGATTAAAATAGTTTCTACAACTGAATAGTACGTAAAAAAACAACTAAATTTTGGACGATTAAAAATAGTTTCTACATCTGAATAGTACGTAAAAAAATAACTGAATTTTGGACGATTAAAATAGTTTCTACATCTGAATAGTACGTAAAAAAACAACTGAATTTTGGACGATTAAAAATAGTTTCTACATCTGAATAGTACGTAAAAAAACAACTGAATTTTGGACGATTAAAATAGTTTCTACATCTGAATAGTACGTAAAAAAACAACTGAATTTTGGACGATTAAAATAGTTTCTAGATCTGAATAGTGCGTAAAAAAACAACTGAATTTTGGGCGATTAAAATAGTTTCTAGATCTGAATAGTGCGTAAAAAAAACCCCAGCATTTTTGACGATTAAAATAGTTTCTACATCTGAACAGTACGTAAAAAAACAACAACTGAATTTTGGACGATTAAAATAGTTTCTACAACTGAATAGTACGTAAAAAAACAACTGAATTTTGGACGATTAAAATAGTTTCTAGATCTGAATAGTGCGTAAAAAAACAACTGAATTTTGGGCGATTAAAATAGTTTCTACATCTGAATAGTACGTAAAAAAAACCCCAGCATTTTTGACGATTAAAATAGTTTCTACATCTGAACAGTACGTAAAAAAACAACAACTGAATTTTGGACGATTAAAATAGTTTCTACATCTGAATAGTACGTAAAAAAACAACTGAATTTTGGACGATTAAAATAGTTTCTACATCTGAATAGTACGTAAAAAAACAACTGAATTTTGGACGATTAAAATAGTTTCTACATCTGAATAGTACGTAAAAAAACAACTGAATTTTGGACGATTAAAATAGTTTTTACATCTGATGGAAAAGGGGGGGGGGGGGAATTTAAACATTCCACTTTTTCTTTCATTTTTAATCATCTTTCAAATTTTAATACTTCTTACTTATTTTTCTGATACATCTAGAATTCTTGATTTTCCTCAAAATTACCCATACTATAAGAAACAATTAAAATTATCTTTTATTTCTTAATCCATGAAACATTTCATGATCACACACATGAATTCCGTTATTTGCAGTAATAGTTGAAAATTTCATACATAGATGGCGCCACGAGGCATATCAAGTATTCATTTAATCTTGAAATCTCTCATAAGAGCCTACAAAGATTAACGAGCATTTAAATAAAATGAAAGTATATTTTTACTTAAAATTTCGTTTAAGTATTTTTCCCCACCAGAGAGATATTTTTAAAAGGGTTCCCTCAAAAGAAAACTGTGCAAAATATTAATAAAAAAAAAAACTGAATAAATTCAGCAGGTCGCTAATCCTTTATGGTTTATGAACAAAAGCCTAATATTAAAAAAAAAAAAGAATAACAAAATAGAATAAACTCGGGGTGTTGAATATCGCACAACTTTTAATTACATTATAATACTTGTTATTGCATTTAAATTTAACATGAATTATATAGTCTGAGATTTGGACCCCATATCGAACGTCACTCTGAACCTCATATGACCGGAAGTGTCCGAAAAGCATGACCGCAAGAGCAATTTTAGAGTACCAAAATACCCCATTGAACATCACTAAAATATGTTACATACAGTAAAATTATGATGACAAATAATTAATATTGAATTGAAAAACAAATAAACAAGAAGTTTTTTTTTATATATATATAAGGGCCGTATAAAAGTATTTTATATCAAATTCAGTGAAAAACTATACTCAGTCCAGTAATTTTGAACTAAATAATCAGTTATGTAAGTAAATTAATAAAATAACACTCAAAAGCAGCAAACATTAAACTTGTAAATTAAACCTGTCACAACATCGAAATTTTTTGTATGTGTTTCCAAATATATAAAAAAATATTTAAAAAAAAAAAAAAAAAAAAAAAAAAAGGAAGGGGGGGGGGGGGGGGGAAAGGAAGTACACAAGTTTAGTTTTTTTAT
The DNA here is from genome assembly GCA_963978545.1 of Linyphia triangularis. Lineage (NCBI taxonomy): Eukaryota > Metazoa > Arthropoda > Arachnida > Araneae > Linyphiidae > Linyphia > Linyphia triangularis. The sequence goes on from OZ021728.1 coordinate 86,866,801, forward strand.
GTACATAACATTTTAAAGTGTCACATTTTAAAGTACCCCTTAACATTTTAAAGTACACCAAACATACCAAATGCGGTCTGACAGACCAAGTGATTCTTACTTGGTGGGCAATTTTCTTCATTTCCTGTGAATTTCTGAGTGATGTTTGATGAGGTATTTCGGTACCCAAAAACTGCACTTTCGGAATGGTCTGCCGGACAGCTCAGGCCAAATGCGGTTCGGCAGACCAAGTGATTCTTACTCGGTTGGTAATTCTCTTCATTCTCTGTGAATTTCAGAGTGATGTTCGATGAGGTATTTTGGTACCCAAAAACTGCACTTTCGGAATGGTCTGCCGGATAGCTCAGGCCAAATGCTGTTCGGCAGACCAAGTGATTCTTACTCGGTTGGTAATTCTCTTCATTCTCTGTGAATTTCAGAGTGATGTTTGATGAGGTATTTCGGTACCCAAAAACTGCACTTTCGGAATGGTCTGCCGGACAGCTCAGGCCAAATGCGGTTCGGCAGACCAAGTGATTCTTACTCGGTTGGTAATTCTCTTCATTCTCTGTGAATTTCAGAGTGATGTTCGATGAGGTATTTTGGTACCCAAAAACTGCACTTTCGGAATGGTCTGCCGGATAGCTCAGGCCAAATGCTGTTCGGCAGACCAAGTGATTCTTACTCGGTTGGTAATTCTCTTCATTCCCTATGAATTTCAGGGTGATATTCGATGAGGTATTTTGGTATCCAAAAATTGCACTGCGCGCACGCTTTTCGGACGCTTCCGGCCAAATGCGCTTCGGCAGACCACGAGATTAGTGGTCAGCTAGCATAGCACTACATTCCATAAGAGTTTCAGAGTGATGTTCGATGGGGTCCAAAACCTGCAATCGCCTCTCAGTCTATTAATCTAATCTACCGTTTTTGTTAATTAAATAAAATGGTTGGTTTGGCAATATTTTTTGGCGGCAATTATTACATAGGCAATTATTACTCTGTGTTAAACATTCGTTTTTCAAAATTTTAAGCCTTTATCGAATTTCTACGGTAATTTCGGTGGTGACGTTTCGATCACTTTAAAAGACATAACCACTCTTCGCATAATCGAAATCTTCAGAGCCGACGTTTTCTGAAAAATATAAATCTTTCATGGCAGCTACCTACTTATGGGCATGCTCAAATTTGACGAAAATATTAAAAGACAGGTCTCACGGCCACCTGCCAATATACAAAAGTTGAACACTGTAAGTCAATCGGTTCGGGAGTTATGCTAATCACAGACGGAAACATGGACATTTCTATTGGACCACTCTCGAACTCAGCATGTTCCTTAAATCGGTGTTGTATTATTGTAATAACGGGGAATTTTTTTTTTGTTCTTGACAAGGGAGAGGCTTCCAATATTAAGTCTCTACGAAGCAATTAGATTTTTAGTGAGTGAAGCGAGTTTATGCTTAAGCAGCAATGAACCTTTCAGAGAGCGAAGCGAGCCTATTGTTACGAATTTTTCCACTGAGGCAATGATGGCACAGTTTTCACGGTATAAATCTATTTATTCTCTCTTCAGAAAACTCACAAAATTTATTCACAGGCAACAGTTTAATTACTCTCAAGCTTCAACACAAGCTTCAACAAAAATAACTTCGAATTCAGCGATTATACAAGCTCACTCCAATAGGTAAACAAAGCGATCAGCTTTCAACGATTTCCGAAGTCAATCTCCATCTTTCCCGTTCTCCAGTCTTTTTATATACAAGCGCGTGAGACATTCTCGAAATTTCCAGCCAATTCATCGGAAACGAAATATCTCGAAACTTCTCGAATGCTTTAGGTGTTGCCACCTTTTTCTAACTTGTATAATCGCTATTAATTAATAAATAAAATAAGATAAAAATAAATTACAATAGAATTTTGAAATAATACGTCACTATTTACAATATATACAGACAATTTGTGCAACACTATGCTTGCATAGCAATGAACCTTTCAACGAATGAAGTAAGCCTGTGTTTATGTGTCAATGAACTTTTCAGCGAACGAAGCGAGCTCGATTTTGCGTAGCGATGAACCTTCCTGCGAGCGAAGGGCCAAAAAATGGGAACTTTACGCGAATGACAGATTTCCGCAACGCGAGGCCTCACAGCTAGCTAAAATATTGCACATGTTAAAATTTCGTAGCGAAGCACGGGTATTCAGCTAGTTTTAATATATTTTAACAACTGTTATTAGTTATTAAAATAATAGTATCTTGATATTAATTTAAGTAAGACGGTAATAGTCTGTAATCGAAATTGTCATTAGAATTTAAATAACATCAACAACTGTAGGTCGGGGGGGGGGGGGGCATCTGCCTATGCTGGAGCCCATTGTAATCGGTTTTCTAAATCGGGCCCTGACCACAGCAGTGACCAGAAGCGGTCAGTATAATAAAGCTCTTGTGGCGACCTCGAATAACAGATAAAACTTCTGTGCATTGAAGTACTCTTTTGCACAGCGGTAAAGCATCTCTCTCGAGATCCAATGGTCTCGGGATCGAGGCCCGTCGCCCACAGCGAAAGCTGCATAAGCTTTATTGGTGACCCGGACTAAAACGAATCATGCTGCCATCTATCGGCACTTTCTGAAAGGAGAAACTTCATCGCAACAAGCGATCAGATACGCAACTCGCGTGCAACACCGCAACAAGCGGGTACAACGATGCAACTAGCATCCCAAACCTCCAACTCCAATCAGACGTTGATCAGAACAACAGTATCGCTCCTTCGTCGCTGGGAGGAGGCTGTGTGGCGACCTCAAATAACAGATAAAACTTCTGTGCGTTGGAGTACTCTTTTGCACAGCGGTAAAGCATCTCTCTCGAGATCCAATGGTCTCGGGATCGAGGCCCGTCGCCCACAGCGAAAGCTGCATACGCTTTACTCTAAACAGAGAACCTTCTTACCGTGAGTGCGATGAGCTTCTCCCTTGGCTTTCCTTTCCACGACCAGCCGTGTGCGAATTGCTTCTTCTTCGGTGGCAGAAGAGGTTTCAGCGAGTGCTTGGGCGACACGCTCTTCTCCCTCTTCGTGGGCACAAGCTGATTCGCAGTCGTCGCCACCGTCTGCGACGTCGACGTGGAGGCGGTGACGACAACAGTGGGGACGATCGGCGACGTCGCCGCCAATGCGAGTTGGTCCACCGACTTGGCCGACGAACACTGGAGTCCGGATTCCGAGGAACCTTGGGTTTCGCAGGAGGCGACGAACCTGCAAGATTACCAGACACGTGAGGACGCTCTCATCAAAATAACGCGTGAAACATGCAGTAAACCTTAGCAATGGAAATAGATGACTTATAAAACTCAACAATCAGGTTTTTTTTTAACATTTAACTGCTGTGTACGGTCTGACAGACCGCGAGTCCTTTTCTGTAGAATGGTTCTGCCCCCTAAAATATTTTATGTTTAACTTTTACATTATTTTTTCCGATACGATGTATCTTGAATTTTAAATTGATGTTCATTAAATTGTTTGGTGCAGTATGGACCACGTGTTGCCCTTGCTCAAAAATTATCAAACCACCCAACCACAGCAGTTAAAAGTTAAAACGTAGTATATCTATTATCTATACCTTATAATCATCAGAAAATAAACTTCATTGACATTTAAAGTCCACAGATTGTGAGAATATGTGTTCTGTTAAATATTTCTTTTTTGTTTTGGATTTCCGGCGCCTCTGCGGATTGCCGCCTGATGTTGGGTTGGGTGGCGCCGTCTGGGTTGCTTTATGTGATGTAATGTTATATATATATGTTTTGTGTCAGTTGGAATTTAGAATTAGAATAAAGAAGTTGAATTCTGATTTTGGCCGAACTAGTTGTGTTCTTTGGCCGGCGTTTCGAAGAAGCGAAGCGTTTTGTTTCATGTGCTGACATGAAAAGTGGAGGCAAGCCGACCAGATAGAATGATGTTATGCTTGTTTTTTGATGACAAGTTTTATGATTGATTTCAAGAAATTCGATGCGCTGTTTGTTTGTTGAAACAACTTCGGCATTTGGTGATGTGCTGATGAAAAGCTGCATATTGTGTTCTGTGCAATTATTCCTGGCAAATGGCGATTTGCTGAAAGAAATCCGGCATCTGCATATTGTGTTTTGTGCTATTGCTCCCGCCAAATGGTGATTTGCTGAAAGAAATCAGGCATCTGTATATTGTGTTTTGTGCAATTGTTCCTGGCAAATTCTGTGCTTGTTGTGTTTTGTTTTTGTTGAATCAAGTTGAGTAAGTGATGGCGGTTAACGATGCTACGCAGCTCGAACGAAAGCTGGCCTATGTTAAAGGCCAGACCACGCAAATTTCTACATGGCTCACCAATACAGATGGCAATACTTTGGCTGTCGAATTCGAAGCCAAGTTATCAACCGTCACAGGGTTAAAAATTAAGATGGAAGAATACGCGGCCGTTGCTATTTCGTTATTAGATGACGCGGCATATAGTGTTTTCTCACAAAATTCATTGGAAGTTTTGGGTGATATAGAAAGCCTAGAAGCAGATTTGCTTCACAAGGCAGGTACTGTAGCTGATTTACTTAATCTAAATAATGCTGTAAATATTCAAAGTAATTAGTCTAATAATGTGAAGGTAAAACTGCCTGAAATACCATTGTCTCAATTTTCCGGCAGTTATACCGAATGGTTTTCTTTTAAATCTCAATTTGTGATGCTTATTGATGAAAACGATCAGTTGTCAGACGCCCAAAAATTATACAATTTAAAGTCTTCACTTTTGGGATCTGCGAAAACTGTTCAGACAACTGATGATTCATATGCATCATTGTTTAATGCTTTGAAATGTAGATTTGAAAATACCAGGTAAATTGTAAATGAACATATTTCAGAAATTTTAAATTGTAACAAATTGAAATATGAATCGGCTAAAGAATTGAGAAATTTAATTGATACTTTGTTAAGCCACTTAAGGGCGTTGAAGCAACTTGGTTTAGAGCCGAATAAGTTTTGTGGAATATTGTTGATAAATATTATTGTTCAGAAAATAGATGATGAGTCTAGAAAACAATACGAGATGTCATTAAGTTCAAATGGTTTGCCTGATTTTGATGTTTTTTGGGATTTTTTGTTGAAAAGATGCCAAATTTTGGAAAACATGCATAATTCGGTTTCTAAAGTAAATGATGGTTTTTGGAAGGTCAAACAAGTTGATTCCAAATTAAAAACTAGACCAAATGAATTTGGTTCGAATAGAAATAAACCATTTGAAAAATGTCCAAAATGTTTTCTAGGTCATAAATTGCATAATTGTGTAAAATTTAAGAACATGAATTTATGTGATCGTAAGAGTTTTGTTAAAAGAAATAATCTTTGCTATTTATGCTTATCTCAACATTTTTTGAAGGACTGCATGTCAAATTTAAAATGTTCTGTTTGTTTTTTGAAACATAATACATTATTGCATGAATATGTTAACAGCAGTTCGTTAATGTCTAATGTAACAGGGGAGATTCAGAGTGTTGTGAATAATTCGGGTCAAGGCCAAAACACTACTCCTGTTGTTAGTATTTTGAATGTTGAAAAAAATGATGAGTTGGTAAATCTGTCATCTCTGAGTGAGAATGGGATTTGTTTATTGCCAACTGCATGTGTATATGGGATTTCATCTTCGGGTGAAAGGGTAAATTTAACTGTTTTACTTGATAGCGGGTCAATGTTTACTTTTATTTCTGAAAGGGCAGTTAAATTGTTGCAGTTAAAGAGGAAAAATAATAGAATGGTTGTTAATGGAATCGGTAATGTTGTAACGACTCGAACTAGGGGATCTGTTTGTTTGGCAATAGAATCGAAACAAAATGATAAAAAATTAGAGATAGAGGCTTTTGTTTTAAATCAGTTAACTTCAGTATTGCCTTTTAAACCTATTAGAGTAGATCATGTTGATTATATTAAATCCATTCCTTTAGCTGATCCAAATTTTTCTGAACCCAAAGAGATAGATATAATTTTGGGTAGTGATTATTTTTTCTCGGTTTTGCAGCAAGGTCAGATTATGGGATTGCCTAATCAACCTATTGCTCAGAATACCATTTTTGGTTGGGTGCTCGCTGGGAAAATGAAAGGCGTTGACAATGACGTGCCCATATGTTCAAATTTAGTTAGTATGCCGTCTGACATTAATCAAGTTAATGTAGACTTAATTTTGCAGAAATTTTGGCATAGTGAAGAATTACCAAATAAATTGTCTGTTTTCTCGGAGGAGGAAAAATTTTATGAGGAACATTTTAAGTCAAACGTGGAGATTAATTGTGAGGGGCGCTTCGTTGTCAAATTGCCTGTATACAGAGATGGGGATTTAAGTAATTGCAAACCAGCAGCCGTTTCGAAGTTAATAGCTATGGAAAACAAGTTTAGGAAAAATCCAGAATTCAGGGATGAGTTTGGTAAAAAATCAAAAAGCTGAAAACAAAACTCCAAACGTTTTATGCGTAAAACACATTTAAAGCTATACTTAAAAAAATTATGGTTTTCCATGTGCGTTTATAACACTGCACCTTCTCTGTTTGTCCGTGAGAAAAATGGTTCAAAATAGAGGCACCTAGATGTAGGGATACACTTTGTGCCGTCATCAGGCATGGTAAAACTTCAAAAAAAAAAAAAAAAAAAAAAAAAAAAAATCCTTTTAAAGCGATGCAATCCGGCAAAAACTTAAAATGTTCAACAAGTCAAACAACTTTAAGCAACTATACCATATTGACAAACAGGCCGAAAAAAATTAAACCTAGTTTTCTAAATTTTTAAGCAACATTTTAAGTACTAAAATCTTTATATTTAAATTTTTATTCCTACCATTCAGCTTGTTCAATAAAATAAAAAGCAACAAACAATTGTACATATAATTGCAGTTAAAATAACAACTTTAAACACAGCTTCTTTAGAAATTTTTTAATTAGGACTAATTTTCAGAATATTTTTATATCATTTTTATACAAAATGATATAAAAATTTTAGTATAGATTCACATGAAACGGCGAAATCGATCCTTAAACAGGCACTAATCACGGATATAGCGGTTATCGCATTTACGGAAGTCTAGGCGAATGGCTACAAAACGGTGTTGAAAATCTCGGTAATAGCCGTTATTGTATCAGAGTAAACCTCGGCGAAAATGACCATCACTCTAACGAAAGCAATAGCGCTTGCAATACCGGCGAAAATCTAAATATCAGCCGAAATGAAAATCGCAACAAAGTGAGTATCGGCGAGTGTCCACGATATCTGCACAAATTTCGGTAATATCGACATTTTCTTGGTAATACTAGAACAAATTTCGGTAATATCGGATGTTATCAAAGTAAGGCATTCTACGAAAAAACAACTCTTACGCCAACTGAAATATCAAAGTTAGAACTTAATATCCCGTAGCAACTATCAACAATAATGCTATTGTATGGATGTAACACTCGACGAAAATTACCATCACAAAATCTCGGCGAGCGCAATTCCTCATGGTAATACCAACATTCTTTCGGTAACAGCGATGCTAATTTTAGATTTTACAACAGGGTAGCACACTCAACGAAAATGACCATCACATAACGTATATCAGCGTTAGCGCCGAAGATACCGGAACAATTCTCAGCAATAAAGCTGTTATATCGGCGTAATACTCCGGGAAAATGGTCAACACAACAACCTGAATCAAAGCGATAACGCATGTCCTAGCCACACAAATCTCGGCAGTAGCGGACATTACATCAGCGTAACGCTTAACGAAAACAAGCAACACATACTAATGTAAATAAACAATAGTTCCGTGGATGTCAGACTTCGAAGCAAGAGCATACGTTAATCGCGTGAAATCGTAAGAAGGAATTTACATTTTGACCAGAGAAAAAAAATGACCCAAAAGGTTCAAATCTCGACGCAGTTGGAAGTATACGAAATGCGAGTTTGAGCGCCAATCTGACTAAAATAATGAATGCATTTCAGTGGATTTGTGTACTTGGAGCAGGAATACAGCAGGAATGTGTTGCGACCCCTGAGCGATAAGTTGCCCGATCTTTCGGAAGTGAAGCTTCTTCGAGGTTCAGCCTTAGAAAAAAAGTTATTTTTCCGTGGGATAGAAAAATCGGGAAAACACGGATTTTTTCAGGAATTAGAAAAGCGGAACTTTCATTGAAAAAGCGGAATTCTTCTTTTTCTAAAAAATTAAAAAAGCGGAATACCGCCACATGGCGGAAGAAACTCATCCCTGAGAATTTGGTATCGGTTATAAGCAGTTTTAAAGGAATACGAGGAGCTTAACCATACGTGTCCAGTGACGGGAAATTTAAATGTTGATAAATACAAGGTACATTATTTACCGCATCATGCCGTCATTAAATCGGATAGTTCTACAACAAAACTAAGAGTAGTATTTGATGGTTCGTGTAAAGGCCCTCAGGGAGAATCATTAAACTCACTTCTGGGTGTTGGTCCCACAGTTCAGCCAGATATTTTTTCGATTTTAGTTCGCTTTAGGATACCAGCAATAGCTTTTTCATCGGATATTATGCAAATGTATAGGCAAATTTTGGTTGATTCTGAAAGTCAGGATTTGCAGCGTATCGTTTGGAGAGAGTCAGAAAAAAATAAAATTAAAGAGTACAAGCTTTGTACAGTCACATATGGGACATCATCAGCTCCCTTTTTAGCTACCAGGTGTTTACATCAAATTGGCTTGGATTGTGAGACCAATGAACCCGAAGTTGCTTCTATGATTAAGAATTCATTTTATATTGATGATTTAATGTCTGGATCGTCTAATGTAAATATGGCTATAAGAAATGCCAGGGTGTTAATAGATTTGTTAGAGGCAAGGGGTTTCCATTTGAGGAAATGGCGGTCAAACTCAAATGAATTTTTGGCACAAATTGCAGGAAGTGTTCCAGTTCTGGACAATTTAGATATACTTCCAGATGAATGTTCTAAAGCTTTGGGATTGTTGTGGAATTCCACTGAAGATTGTTTTATTTTTAAAACGTCTCTAAAATTTGAGGAAAAAATAACTAAGCGTATATTTTTTATCAGAATCTGCTAAAATCTTTGACCCCTTGGGCTTAATTTCGCCATGCACAATTTCAATTAAAATATTTTATCAACAATTGTGGTTGTTAAAGTTAGGGTGGGACGATCCTTTTCCCCCAGAATTAGCACATAAATGGTCCAAGTTTCGTCACCAATTCGAGAGGTTGACGGAAGTTAAAATTCCTCGTTGGGTACGAGTCGGAGGGAAAAATATTTTCCTCCATGGCTTTGCTGACGCTTCAGAGGCAGCTTATGCTGCAGTGGTTTATGTGGTACAAACTAGTAAAGGACACGGTGACTCAGTGAGACTTTTAGTGGCGAAGTCAAAAATTGCTCTAATCAAGCCACTGTCCATTCCTCGACTGGAGCTCAACGCGGCTCTCCTTCTTGCGAGACTCTTAGACACAGTTCAAAGGTACTGTCCGAGTATAGAGTGACTGTGCAAGCCTGGACGGATGCCCAAGTAGTCCTTGCTTGGCTCAGTTCCCCACCTCGTGTTTGGAAGCACTATGTTGCCAATCGAACTGCCCTGGAACTTGTGCCCTACGATCGGTGGGGACACGTCTCATCCCAAGAGAACCCTGCCGACATTGCTTCAAGAGGCACTTCTCCAGATCAGCTACCTGGCTTTGGATTGTGGTGGCTTGGTCCTGATTGGTTGGCTAAAGGTGAGGCTGAGTGGCCAAAAAATATTAAGGTAACCTCTTCAAACTTTGAGGACTCTGACATTTTAGAAAGAAAAAAATGCTCTCCATGTGCTCTTTCAACTGTAGTTGTTAATAATGATATTGATTCTTTGTTTAAAAAATGTTCTCATTTATCTAAAATTGTTGCTGTTTATGCTTATTGTATGAGGTTTGTTTTGAGATGCAAACAAAAATGTGCTGCTAAGAAAAGTTTAGTAGACACGAATGAAAGCAACATTTCATTAAATGCTTCTGAAAGGAAAAATGCTTTGCACCTAATTATAAAATATGTGCAACAGTTGTACTTTCTTGAGGAAATTGAATCCCTAAAAGGTAATAAGAGTTTGAAAAAGAATAGCTCTTTGGTTTCGTTGCTTCCATTCATTGATCCAGATGGTTTGCTACGGGTGGGAGGAAGACTGGATAATTCTCAACTGAGCTATAATTCTAAACATCCAATTATCCTGCCTTCCAAACATCCTTTGAGTGTCTTATTGGTTCGAGAATTTCATGCGACTCATTTGCATATTGCTATAAATGTATTATTCAACATTATTAAGCAAAACTTTTGGATCATTCAAGGTAAAAAGTTAATTAAGAATGTAATTAACAAATGTGTTGTCTGTGTACGTTATAAAACTGATTCTTCTTTTCAGTTATTGGGGTCTCTCCTTACATTTGAAGAACTATCAACTTGGCTCAGTCAAATTGAGTCCATTTTGAATTCGCGTCAATTAGTAAAGACTAATGAGAATGAGTTAGACAGTATAAATGTACTTACTCCTCAACATTTCTTATCGGGAGAAGTTGTTACTATTATTCCTGATAATGTAAATTCCACTAAGCCAAATTTGTTGAAAAAGTGGGATTTGATTCAATATATGAAAAATGTTTTCTGGAAACGGTATTATAATGAATACCTAAACACTTTGCAAACCAGGTCAAAATGGACTCAAGCTAGAGCTAACTTTAAAGTAAATGATGTAGTTCTGTTAAAGGAGGATAATGTGCCTCCTGGAAGGTGGCCTTTGGGTCGGATTGTAGCTGTTCATCCAGGCAAGGATGGACGAGTCCGGGTTGTGACAGTTAAAACTGCTAGTGGTCAGTTTGATCGACCAATTGTTAAATTGAGACTTATGCCCTCTGATCAAGAATGTCTTCTTGAGGGTGGGAGTATGTGAGAATATGTGTTCTGTTAAATATTTCTTTTTTGTTTTGGATTTCCGGCGCCTCTGCGGATTGCCGCCTGATGTTGGGTTGGGTGGCGCCGTCTGGGTTGCTTTATGTGATGTAATGTTATATATATATATGTTTTGTGTCAGTTGGAATTTAGAATTAGAATAAAGAAGTTGAATTCTGATTTTGGCCGAACTAGTTGTGTTCTTTGGCCGGCGTTTCGAAGAAGCGAAGCGTTTTGTTTCATGTGCTGACACAGATGCCTTACCCTATGAGATTTCAAGGGCTTTTATTTTACTTTTGCCTTCATCTATAAAAAATATATCTCTTCGATTAGGACGAACCTGTAACAGGAGGTACTGGGACTGGTTTGGAAGTTCTGGAACCCGCCCGAAGTCCTCAGCAGAAGTACTTTCCTTGTCGAACAGCAGAGGTTACTCGGACAGTGTCCTTGGGGAAGGTTGAGGTCAGATTCAACGCTGGAGCTTGATGAAGCAGAAGCTAGAGACAAATCCAGAGGGGACTGCTCGCAAGGCACCAAGCCTGAACTGGATGTCTTTGGTGAAGAGGGCAAGTACTGGATGCCAGTGGGCTGGTGGATGTTGTCGCAACAGGAGCAACAGCCCATTCTCTGTGAGGGTCCGAAGTGCTGATGCCTGGAGTCGGGATGGTACTCTGCGCAGAGGGTGTCGGCTTGACTGGCAAAGTTGCTGGGGTGCGTGTGGTGGGGATATGTCATGATGCTCTTACGGATGAGGCAGGGATCGTGGACATTCTGGACTATAGGACTGGAACAGCAACAGCCTTTGGAGAGGAAGAAGATGGTAAGAAAAAGGTCAGAAAATTGTTGAACATATATTTGATTTCAAGGAGTTTGCTCACGTTATAAATGGCAGATATTAATACTGAACTTGATCGTACCGATTAACACTTTGTATTATTGCCATTTGCAAGATTTTTATTATTGTAATATGCTAAAAGTAACTGGGTAAACTGCTTCAATGGCAACATATCGACGAAAGCACACAGGCAGAAACTTTTGAGTGGAACCCATGTCAGGATTCACTTTAGTGTTGCTTAAAATGGCAAGCATAGAGAAAATAAGAAAAAATAATAATAATTTCCAATCATTGTAAATCAATAAAGATGAAAAACGTTAAAAGAGTCGTCGACATTAACTGATTTCATATGTTTGTTTAAAACAAAAAAATTACTGTTTGACTGCAAATGCAAATGTTACTGTTTGGGTCACTCTTAGTTGTTGGTTTAAATATTTACCTTATAGATTTTATTCTTAATTTTTTTCATAGAATACAAATTTGTAATCCGATTATACAATGGCGATCGACGGGATTCTTCATCAATAATCTATTATTCCTCTCCACTCTAAGATTTGGCGACTGTTTCATTTTCTCAGCGTTAAGCGGTCTATCTAGTTACTTTAAAAAAAATATATAGATGGTAACTGCAGATGATATAAATAGTGGTTATGTCATAAAAGATTTTTCTTAATTAAGAGTGTGGCAATTATTCAGTAGCACTGATCTCCAACTGTAACTTTCTTATCTTTTTTATATTGGCTCGAAACTGGCGATGGCTTACGCATTACCACAAAGATTTGTATTTGCAACTATGACCCAACATGGTTGGCAATCTAAAACGAAACATTACATTAGACTACAGCATGGCTGTGCGTGGACCTATCAGTTAGCTTCATCTGCTTCTAGAGGAAAATGTCGTTTACGAATTATCCAGATGACACCGAGATCTAGTATTTTCTAAGTTCACTAACCTTTCTTTGAATCGTCCATCAGTAAAAAAACTCACCTTAGTCGAGTCAAAAGGGTTTCAACTTCTACTCTCTTAAATTCGGACTAGTTTGGGTTGTCTCATCTAACGCATAGACATACAAAGGCATGAATACTTAGCATCTAATACCAACCTGCATCATTCTCCAAAATACTTTATATATTTATAAGGTAAGGCCATTGACGACTAGAAATAGAAAAAAGCCTAAGTACCAACAAAAAAAAAAAAAAAAAAAAAAAAATTTACGGAAAAATGTCCTAAAGACTTATCTAAACTAAGTGGAGAACGCACTAAGGGCGAACTCGAGTGCAGCAATAGTTAAAATTCAATCTGGTCCTTACGGTCTCGGAAATTCAGATCGGAATGAGACTCGGCAGATTGGGAGTATACCTTAAGGGTATCCACACAGTAAAGCAATAAAGCGCACTAGCCAGAAGATTCTGAGAAAACAGCCTCTAAAGTGTTACGAGCAGCTTATATACTAGTAGAGATTTTTGCTCTGCAACTGCCCTGTGGCTAACATAAGTGGTCAGCGTGATGGGTTCCCGTACGGGCGATCCGGGTTCGATACCAAGTGAGTTTTTTTTTTTTTCAATTTATAAAGTTACTGTTACAGCTAATTGAAATTTCAATTAAAGATAATACTTTATTTGCAATTGCAGAGCAAAAATCTCTACTAGTATATAAGCTGCGCGTAACACTTAAGAGCCTGTTTTCACGGAATCTTCTGGCTAGTGCGCTTTATTGCTTTACTGTGTGGATACACTTAACGTATACTACCAATCTGCCGAGTCTCATCCCGATCTGAATTTCTGAGACCGTAATGTCCCCTTGTTAGTCATAGCCTTAAGTACCAGATGCGAGTGTTTTTCATTTTTTGGCTCTCCTGAAAAAATTTATTTTCTTGGACTTTTCCGTTTTCCATTTCTAGCTCCTAAATTATTGTTCAAAAAGTTTTTTGTTACCACTTCACAGCAGAGAGTTTTTGTAATCTTACTGCAAGAAGGCTGCTTTTAGAAGTTAACTAACTAAAGGGACGACGACCAAAAATTAAAAGTAAGATGGTGACAGACACTGTCATTGTTAAAAAACCATTTGTACAAAAGATCCAGTTACGTAAATGTTTTAGTGATAACTTATACTTAGACACATTATACTGGAATAGTATATGGATGGTGATTTGAGATATATTTTTAGTTGCTTTCGCTTTATGTGAAATAGTTAGTTAGGAACGGAGATACAAGTCTTCATTGTTAGTTTGATACCATTTCTATTAAATTATAGTTGATTTTGTGCTTGGATTGATATGGTCCGGCAAATTTGCGAATGAAAATGCTATTTTCCGAATTGGACACCCTCTTTACAAGATGGCCCGATTAGAAAAGTTTGATCGTAATCTCATTGACATTGAGTTCCTTGTTGACAGTGAGTAAAGAAAGTTAAAAGTACAACATACCATATTCTGGTGAAGGTGGCGAATAGATGACAGTTGGTTGATGGCCAAACCTGTGAACTGCAAAATTTCCATCACAATGAGAAGGTGACGATGAAGATGATTCGGAAGTCCTGCTCATACTGTGTCCCAACCCACAGGCCTGAACGTGTGCGAACGGGATGATTTGTGGAGATGAGTGGGCATGGAACTTGCAGCAATCGGCATGGTGGCCTATGGAACACGGACTCTCAGAAGTTACACAATAAGAATTGTTCACTACACTACCACTGGAATAATTGACTTTATTTTTACATTCCTCATCGGTGACGACAGTCTTTTTGGTTTTGGAATAGTTAGTGGTCAAGCCCACGTGGCTTACGGGAACAACACTGGAATTTGTAGTCCCGTGGCTATTCACAGTCGTGACAGATTGATATGTGCATGTCTTTTGCATCCTAATCGTTTCCTTGACTTTCACTTCCGATTTAGTTTGTTCCAGTTTCTTACTCTTTTTAGTGATGGCTTTGGTGAGAGGCTTTTCCTTAGAGGGCTTTTTGGTCGTTTTCGAAGGTTTACCCTGAGTTTTGGCACACTTTTTGTCCAGTTCCTTACTTTTGGGCACTTTGGGTTTCTTGTTCTCGCCTTTGGTCAGGAATGTAGGCGAAGACTTTGCTGTACTTTTCGAGGCCGTTTTATTCAGTTTCTGCTCTTTAGCCGATGATTTTTGTACTGGATTCGCCTTTTTCTTCTTCTCCTGAGACTTAGTGCTGATGGTCTTGGACTGTTCCACCGAATGCGAAACGAACACCTGCTGCTTCTCCTTTACGAAATTGATCTGTTTGTGGACGATACTGCCTTTGAAGTCGTTACTTTCCTTCTTCAAGTCAAACTGTATCCTCTCGTGGCACTGCGTGAGGGACTTTTGATGCGTAAAGGGTTCGGCACACACGGTCGTCACCACGGAAGTCGTTGACTTAGAATGGTGCTCGATGGGTTTCCTGTCCGGTATGCAAATGACATGCATCTTTGCCATGGCGTCGAGACTGGCCATCCTCTGCGGATGGAGTTTGACGGGACTTCTGAAAGGAGTCAATATCCCTTTCTCAACCTTGATGTCTTTGGGTGAGATCTGGGCGATGTCTTTGGACTGGTGGTTACTACTATTATTCACAATATCATTTTTCAGAATGCCTTTTATGCCTTTGTGCGGAGGATTCTTGAATGGCTTGGGCAAACTGTTGCTGTTGAAGATGTCCCTCGTCGGCAGAGGCTGAAAAGTGACGCTTTTAGAAGCAGCAGTGCAACTGGCGGCAGGTTTCTTGCTGTTACCGATATCCGTACCTTTCTGACAGTGGTGGAAAATGCCATTGCTATTGACGTTGTTATTCGTCGTTGTGTGATTGAGGAAAATAGAAGGGGTTTCTTTCTGAGCACATTGCTTGTTTAGTCCAAGTGGCGCAACTTTCGAATTACCATTCATGCTGTGATTGGAATCCTGCACTTTCGGCTTCTTAGAGGGAGAAGGAGCGTCTTCTTTCTCAGTTTTTATGATCACATTTAAAGGTAACTTTCTTTTCCGACCAGGAGTTCCCTTAGGCTTACTTTCTTTCAGTTTTTCCTGATTCTTCAACTTTTCGTCATTCCTCGGCCTCCCGCGTTTCCTTTTGGGAACATCCTCCTTGTTTGCGTTGTTGTTGACCTTTGGTTTCTTTTCTGTGACCTTGGCGGCGTTTGGTTTCCTGCCTTTTGGTGACTTGGCGACAGGAGCTTTGGGATCTTTCACTTTCTTCGGAAGTTTCTCCTTTTTGACGGCAGATTTCGGTTTCGGAACAATTGGAGGAGGTTTGGTTTGAGTATCTTTCATCTTGGTGGCTTTAAAGGAAACGGCTTAAGTCTGGCCGTAAAGGGTCAATTCTCATCTAAAGAATATCATCTGCAAAAGAAAAAGATGATATACATATCTGTAGCAAAGTATGTACGTACAGTGAATTAACAAGCCAAGTACATAAAAAAAAGAAGCAATAGCATAATAATATTTAAATGAAATCAGGTCAACCAATTCAATAATTTTAAAGGTTAAAATTAAGGTAATACAAACAATTAGTTTCACAACCCACTCTTTACTAAATTATATTTAATATGATAAATATGCATGAAAAACTGGAACTTTCACATTCAAGGGTAATAGAAGGAAAATATATAAGGATAAAGATGCCAACCCCATTCAAAATTTATATATATATATATATATATATATATATATATATATATATATATATATATATATATATATATATATATATATATATATATATATTTATAAAAAAAATATCACAAAACAACATTTTTAATGTAAATTTTTTATATGCATTGTCAACTTTTATGTGCAAATTAAAACGTATTTAACCGGTTTTGAGCTTAGATCAACTTTTCATAGTGTTTGACCACTACGAAAAAAAAACCCCATTCATAAATGTCATAGACTAACTCCCCCCCCCCCCAAAAAAAAAAAAACTTTATAGAATACGTCAAGAACGAATAGACATACACCATCAAGATTTTTTCTTTTTGGGATCTTAAGCCAACGCGATTTCATGGATCAGAACGTAAACAAGGATACAAAATAAAATGCTGTATAATCAAAACGTCAAGTGTTGATATTCAACTCCAATCTCACCCAATTAGCTGTCTCCTCATGCCAATATTACTAAATAATAGCATTAAAGTTCACAGCTTTTCCTTAGCAAAGTTGTTGCAAACTTAAATTAATGAAAATACCAAATACGGTAAACTGACCAGTATTATAAAGTAACTGAAAGTTGTGCGATGTTCCACACCCCTAATTTTTAGGGTGACGAAACAATTTTCTTGGTTCTTGTCTTTCACTCGAAATGGAGTAATATTACTTCATTGTCAAAGCAAAGCTGAAACTTCTGTCATAAGTTAATTTCCTCATAACTCATCGAATTTTACGAACCATCACTTCCTCATTATTCAAGACAAAAAAAAAAAGAAAAAAAAAAGGGGGGGGGGGAATATTTGCCCTTTACTTGCTTATTTAGTAGATTGCGTAAGTGCGTTAGTTCATAGACTAATGAATTTCCTGTGATGTCCTGCTTAAGTTATAACCTTGTATTCAACGCAGAAATCCACAAGGTTCCTTTTCGCTTAAGTCAATTAATTTTTATTCGTTGTTAACTTTTCTTCGGTATAGCCTCAGAAATAAATCAACCCTTTGGTTGCTAACTTCACAGTTTATCAATTAGCTCGATTGTTTTCGATAGTGGAACAAGTCAATTTAGAAATTAGCACAAACGACGTGGTGGCTTTAAGGCTAATTTAAAGCAAAGTGGTGCGAATCAATTTCAAAGGTATACGTGTCGCCTCAAGTAATTTTGAAAAGTTTAGTTAACAAAAACTTATTCTTGTTTTCAGACAGTTTGTTAAGTGGAAGTGGTTAAAATATGTTGTGAACCATACAGCAACCCAGAGAGCACATCAGTAGACATGCATGCAATAAAAATTGATAAGTATTTAAAAAAATAAAAAAAAATTGTGATTTAATGGATATTTTTGAGAATATTTATGAATAATTTACAATATATGCGTCAGTCATAGAGGTAGGAAATATCGATCAAAATTAATATCGATGCTATATCATTGCATGGAAAAAAATATAGATATATCGATACATGATTTTTTAATTTTTTTGATTTTCAATTTTGCCAGAAACAAAGTTTTTCGGGGCAAATTTCTACTTTCCAAGATTGCTTTTTTGTAAGGTAACTACTTTTTCAACTGAGATGGATCGATTGCAAAAAAAAAAAAGTTATATTTTCGCTTGATTGGTGCAGTGATTTTAATAAAAATTTAGATAATTTTCAATAGTTTTTAAGTGTATGGAAAATATTGAATATTGGTGCCCTTTTACTAGTCTCTCAGCCAAGTTCAAACTTTAGCTTTGAAGTTTTTGAAAAGGGAATAAAGAAAATCGAAAAAAAAAAAAAAAAAAAAAAAAAAACACATGGAACTACGAAACGATAATCAAAAAACTAAATTTTTTTTGAAAATATCAATATATACCAATGACTGGTATCGATATTTTTAAAAAAATTTCGATAAAAATATCGTCGTATTGATATATCGCCGATCTCTAGTCAGTTAACTTGACTCGGGACACGGACACTTCGCGTTGCGGAAGACGCTGTTCTAGAGCGTTCAGCAAGACGTGGTAAATAAATATCACAGGCAGGATTTGCAGGGCCTGATCATGACAATTTGGGGCCCAAGGCCCGGACACATCCGTGGGCCTCTTTTTCAAACGCGTGATCACAATACAAATCCCAATATCTTCAGTATTATTCACAACTTCAGAGTCGACATTTGCTGATCTCACAATAAATTCATCAAGATTTCCTTTAATTTTTTTCTTCTCTATGTTTAAAAAAAAGTTTGTTTTTTACGTATTTAAATAATGGTTTGTTGTTGTTGTTTCTAATCTCCCTTTTGTCTGACGAAGTCAGACAATATCAGTGAAGCCATTGACATTAATGAAGTCTGACACTAGTTGTGGACAGTTATAAATGTCCTCCCAGTCCAGTCCAAGGCAGTCCAAAATGTGCTGAGGTGATGCCTGTTCTTTTTGGCATTTAGGGCAAAGAGGAAAATTTTTGCTTCCCCCAGAATATGTGAGGCCTTTAAGGTGACCACTAGCAAGTCGGGACAGGCGGGTATTGGTGTGCCTATCACAAGGAAGAGATAGGGAGTGTCCTGGCTTTTTGGCTTTATACCATTCGTGAGTAAATAATGGTTTGGTTTGTTTGAATAAATATACTCTGGGATACTAACGATGGTTCAAGATCAATACAAAATGATTTTTATAAAAAGATATTTTTATGCATAAAAGATATTCACATAGCTTTGGTGAGACAAAAGTATAAGTTTACATTCAATTTCGGGGCCCCATAAAATCATGGGGCCAAGGCCTTGTGGGCCTAGGCGATGATCAGGGCGTGAGGATTTGTTGGAAAATTTCGCAGCATTCTATCGTTCGAAAAATAAATCGGTTGCACCCATATCCAGTAAATGCCTTGGAAAAGGACATCTATATATTTAATAGGCAATACATTTTTTGGGGTTAGTCCGTCCGCCTAAACTGCTCAACCAATTTCAATGATCAAGGTGTCATTTTAAAGGAAATAAGCTGTAGATTTGCCAAAACGTGCCAAAATAATTTATTAACACTTTATTAATTAGTTAAATTTCAATATTTTTCATCATTAAGCTACTACAAAGCCTCAATGATTTTGAATATATGATTGGCAACATCCTTACGTATGTAAACAACAAACCGGCTGCTCGGGGGTTCAACCAACCAACCAACTGTTACTAATTTTAAAGCTATCCTTACGTATGTAAACAACAAACTCGCTGCTAATTTTAAAGCTCTTTTTAAACTCTTCGTTTCATAGTTGATTTTTTCTGTTTTTCTGAAGCATTTTTGTATTAGAGTAATTATTATTTTGAAGTATTTCTATCCAGAAAATGCCTCGCGTTGGACGTCGTCGTTCTCCCTTACGTATGTAAACAACAAACCCGTTGCTAATTTTAAAGCTATCCTTACGTATGTAAACAACAAACCCGTTGCTAATTTTAAAGCTCTTTTTAAACTCTTCGTTTCAAAGTTGATTTTTTCTGTTTTTCTGAAGCATTTTTGTATTAGAGTAATTATTATTTTGAAGTATTTCTATTCAGAAAATGCTTCGCGTTGGACGTCTTTCTCTAACAGGGCGACTCATCAGATTAAATAAAAGATATTAGGACTTCAATGTAAGGAAATGAATGAAGTTTTAAGTCAGAATGTTGGCGGATAGTATATTTAACTTTCTATTATGAAACTTGCAGTTTGGGTGTTTTCTCTATTAGACCTTACATTAAATTTATAAAAATTTGGTTACATTTTTTATGGCTGGAAAACCTATTCGAACGCAGCAAGATGTTTTAACCACAAATTCGAGCGGCAAAGCCGCTCAATCCGAGCGCAGCGAGGCGTTTGGGGGTTGGCGAGCGTTAGCGAGCAGGGGGCGAAGCCCCCTAGTTTACTGTAATCTCAGTTTCAGATGGATGAATAGGAAACCAGAGTTTTATTCTACCATGTACCCGATCAACTTTAAAAAACGCAGCGAAGTGTTCCCCTTTCCAGAAAACTGAATTTCCGGATTTGGCCGGCCGCCATAAAAAGTCCCTTCCACTCCATGGAGCGTAGAACTTACCTTTAAATCCACTAGTTCTCCGATTCAATAGTAAATGGATTTAAATACAAGTCATTTGTTGGTAAAATGTGTGGTTCCCAGGAAAAAAAATTACACGGGGATTGGGAAGGGATCTTGAAATTGGAAGTATAATATATTCGCAGCGGGACTTCCGAGTGAATTTGGTTTAGAAATTGTAAAATTTGACCCTAATTGAGAAATACTGCGGTAGCACGTGATTTTCTTGCCGAAGAACTGTATTAGAGTTATACTGAGCCTTAAGGTGTACGTATACCCTACAATTCACGAAAATCGATAAGAATATTTATTTTTTTGTTATTATACAATAATATTCTCTGATACTTTAGCTTTCAAACAATACTAAACATGTGAAAATATCCTTAATAGTTTTTAAGTTGCAATCAATTATAGGTAGGTACTTCCCCTGTTAGATATCATGTTTTAAAAACTTTAAACCTGTTTTCTGACGAACTGTGCCGACCAAACGGTATAGTGGTTAGCGTGCTGGCTTCTAGACCGCGAGGTTGCGGGTTCGAGTCCCGTGTAGGCATGGGTGTTTGTAAATGTATGTTGGTTTGTTAAATGACGAAATGTTTCGGCGCATTATAGCCCTCGTGTTGCTGACGGCGCCAGATAATCTGAATACAACCAACCAAATCTGACGAACTGTATTTTGATTATGCCACGCTTTATTCAAACAACGATAATTCAACAACAAAATGTTCAATTATAATTTTGTTTGTATCAGACTAATCTACATAATATGCTAGATGTTTTGAAACTCAATCATATAATATTGGTTGAGAAATTGATTTTTTAGGGATTTTTAAAACTTAGAATTCTTAGAAAATATGGATTTTTTTCATGTTTTCACACAAAATAAATTGTAAAACAAAAACTCTTCTATATAAAAAACTTGAGTTTCAAAACATTAAGAATAATATTTCGAATGGTTTCCAAGTAGAATTGTATTTCTAAGTAAATTAGAATTTGATATATCATTGTTTGAAAAAGGTACTAATTGTCTAATTAAAGCTTAGTTAACAAATTAATAAGTGCTGAAATTTGAATTTTTTTTATTAAATTATTTTAATCATATGCTTTCGAACTAATGTAAAAAATTGTTGGATTTTTAAACTCAGAATTAAAAAAAAAAATGTTCTAGGGTATACATATATCTGTTGTGAGAGAAGGGGAGGGGGGGGGGGTGCCTCCCGGAAAGTGTTTCCAAGAGAAAAGCGCCCGCAGTTTTATCTCGAATGGATTAAAACTGGAAAACTACTATTAAGCAGGTCGACAAACATCACTATATATCAGAATTGCCACCTCGTCCATTCATAGGGACTGCAGAGCTGAAGGCGAGGTTCGATTTCGGGACCTTTAGTGTGTAACATGAGTAATTGGAGGTGTTAATAGCTGCAGCAAAGGAGTTTTTTTTTTTTTTCATTTTCCAGGGGTCTATCCAGGTTTTTTTTTACAGGGTCCTATTTTTGTGAAAAAAAAAATAATTTTGTGAAAAATGTCCTATTTTACATATTTTGAGCAAATGGTTTGGTATCCATGATGTCACTTCCTTAAAACTAACACGTGGGCAAGCAAGCCGTTTTTTCTTTTTGGCATAAAATAAACTTGGTAATTTTGTAATTAGTCCGTTTTCAAATTGGAAATATAATGAAGGTTCCATTTTTTTTACTTGGAATTTTGTGAAAGGTCAGTTTGTTGGACATGGAATTTTGTGAAGGGTCCTTTTCTTGATTATGGTATTTTGTAAAGGGTCCTTTTATTGATCATGGAAATTTGTGAAGGGTCCTTTTGTTGATAATGGAAATTTGTGAAGGGTCCTTTTATTGATCATGGAAATTTGTGAAGGGTCCTTTTGTTGATCATGGAAATTTGTGAAGGGTCCTTTTATTGATCATGGAATTTTGTGAAGGGTCCTTTTATTGATCATGGAATTTTGTGAAGGGTCCTTTTCTTGATTATGGTATTTTGTGAAGGGTCCTTTTGTTGATAATGGAATTTTGTGAAGGGTCCTTTTATTGATCATGGAAATTTGTGAAGGGTCCTTTTATTGATCATGGAAATTTGTGAAGGGTCCTTTTGTTGATAATGGAAATTTGTGAAGGGTCCTTTTATTGATCATGGAAATTTGTGAAGGGTCCTTTTATTGATCATGGAATTTTGTGAAGGGTCCTTTTATTGATCATGGAATTTTGTGAAGGGTCCTTTTATTGATCATGGAATTTTGTGAAGGGTCCTTTTCTTGATTATGGTATTTTGTGAAGGGTCCTTTTGTTGATAATGGAATTTTGTGAAGGGTCCTTTTATTGATCATGGAAATTTGTGAAGGGTCCTTTTATTGATCATGGAAATTTGTGAAGGGTCCTTTTGTTGATAATGGAAATTTGTGAAGGGTCCTTTTATTGATCATGGCATTTTGTGAAGGGTCCTTTTATTGATCATGGAATTTTGTGAAGGGTCCTTTTCTTGATTATGGTATTTTGTGAAGGGTCCTTTTGTTGATAATGGAATTTTGTGAAGGGTCCTTTTATTGATCATGGAAATTTGTGAAGGGTCCTTTTATTGATCATGGAAATTTGTGAAGGGTCCTTTTGTTGATAATAGAAATTTGTGAAGGGTCCTTTTATTGATCATGGAAATTTGTGAAGGGTCCTTTTATTGATCATGGAATTTTGTGAAGGGTCCTTTTATTGATCATGGAATTTTGTGAAGGGTCCTTTTCTTGATTATGGTATTTTGTGAAGGGTCCTTTTGTTGATAATGGAATTTTGTGAAGGGTCCTTAATAGGACCCAAATTTCCATCTGCATAGACCCCTGTTTTCTTAACGGAAAATTATCTAAGAATTAAGTTTTTCAAAAATTAAGGCAAAGAGTTTTCCAAAGCGTAACTTCTACCTATGTTTTCGTTAATACATAGTCGACCATCCACTTATTTTGCAAATACAGGAGTGAAAACAGTCGAAATGTTAAAAAAGAGGAAAATATACACGCAGCCTTATTTTAAACTACAAAAATAGCCGAATAAGAATATATTTGTGTACTAATGTGTTATACGGTACACTGGTGCAGCCAGAACTTTTTGCTGCAGGGAGTTTTAGACAAGTTTAGTCTGATAAAGCCCTATTAAGTCCACTGAAAATAATAAAACTGTAGAAAATGCAGAACTTCCCAGAAAAAAAAAGCGGAAATCCGAGTAAACGCCGAAGATTTTTACCCCTGAGTAAATAAGGCGATGTCCTTATACAACTTTAAATGAATTAACCCTTTTCACTCGTATGTCCCCGTCTGGGGGACATCACTCGTTTTACCATCGCGCTCGTATGTCCCCGTGTACAGGGGACATCGCATCTGTATTTGGCAAACTGTGACAACTTAACCAAAAAATTTCTGTTCGAAGTATTTCTAAGTTGATTTGCTTTGGTGGAGGTGCCGGCATTACGTTCCGCCCCTAAATATTGTTTATACAGTTTGTTATATTTCTTAGGTTTTTAACTTTTTGCACTCCGAACCATTCTGGACGGCTATCAGCAGCTCAGCCCTAGTGTTGCCCTTGCGCCAGTAAATTTCAACAAACTCTCCTTATCACTCCTTTCAAGTGGGCCGACTAAACGGTATAGTGGTTAACGTGCTGGCTTCTAGACCGCGAGGTTGCGGGTTCGAGTCCCGTGTAGGCATGGGTGTTTGTAAATGTATGTTGGTTTGTTAAATGACGAAATGTTTCGGCGCATTATAGCCCTCGTGTTGCTGACGGCGCCAGATAATCTGAATACAACCAACCAACCTTTCAAGTGGCACAGAAAAGTGCTCGGACCGTCGTGAACCAAGATTTCTCACGTTCTCTTTTGACACAAAACCCCGCTGAAATGCTTTTTTTTATATATATCTTGGTAATTTTACCATATTTTGATTTGATTTCTTGTGCTTTTTCAAGAGAAAACTTCATTGAAACATGTATTTCTCAAAAAGTTGTGCTGGAAAAAGTTAATTCTCCGAAATCACTAATAAACTTAAATGTCCCCTGAGAGGGGACAGTGGAATGCAAAGGGTTAATGCGGTGTAGTGTAATATACTTAAGTATTCTTAGTAGTTTCAATCAATTATTTTGACACGTTGAAAAAAAAATATTATGTGGCCACATTCCCATCCTAGGTCAAGGGGTGTATTCAGGGGCTATATTTTAAAATTTTTGATTCAAGGATGGTAAACCTTCTAGTTAAATTGGAACACATTTCCAAAAAAAAAAAAAAAAAAAAAAAATTCATCTTGATTAAACATGAAAATTTTTTTCGAGTTATTTGCTAACTTTCTAAAGCATAATTACGAGTGCAAAGGGTTAAAATATATTTTGTATAGAATTGAACACATAAAATTGATAAAAATATAATTTAAAAAACTACTTGCAATCGGGTACAAGAATTCGCCACATTATCTTCATATAAACAAGATTGATTTCGCCTCTGTCTGAATACACACTTATCAATTATTTAAAGTAACACCGTTCAACAGATGAAAATCATTATATTTAAGGCCGACCAAACGGTATAGTGGTTAGCGTGCTAGCTTCTAGACCGCGAGGTTGCGGGTTCCGAGTCCCGTGTTGGCATGGGTGTTTGTAAATGTACGTTGGCTTGTCTAATGACGAAATGTTTCGGCGCATTATAGCCCTCGTGTTGCTGACGGCGCCAGATAATCTGAATACAACCAACCATTATATTTAAGAAAACAGCAGGGTTATATCCCGCCAAGTATCCACTACCATACTGAATCTTATTTCGCCAAATCCTAACAATCTGTCTGATTGATGACTGTGTGGTTAGAGCTCTGGCTTCGCATGCCAAAGGTTCCGGGTTCGTATCCCGGATAAGGCATGGATGTTCGTTGTGGTTCGGAATCCCCGTTAAGCTGTTGGTCCGGATCTCATTATTGTGCAAAAGGTCGTTGAGCGCATAAACCAAACCACTCAACAATCTGTCAATACTGAAATATTGAAGATGACAACATGCGGTTTCCACAACGCGGCACTGAAAAAGTTAAGACTAAATTCTTTTGCAATTTACATACTTAGAGTGAAAATTGATGGGGGGAAAAGATCCATACTTGGAAAGGGCTCATTTTATAAGTAAACGTGGAAGGCCCGAATCTTTGAAAACGTTTCTTAAAAATATTTCGTAAATTTTCGCAAAACCTGAAAATAGTAATAATCTCTAAAAAGTGGATAACAAAAAAAAAAAATCGTCTTTTGAAGTTAAATGACCGAAAACACTTTGTTATTGCCAAAAAAAGTTTCTTTAAATTAATTTATTAAAAATATTAAAAAATAGCATTTTTATAACAACGTGCAAAAAGTTCAACTTTATTCGATCATTTTTAAACAGAAATAACGAGGAAAGTAGCACTATATTCTCGCACTAGTGTGAAAAAGTACTTTACCGTACGTTTCGTACTCAAATTTTACATAGAAATTACATTTTAAAGAAGAGTTTCATTGACTCAAGTTGCCAACATAAATTTATATGTGTATTAAAAATACTTTTTGCACGTGGTAAAAAAAAATATTGTACGCAACAGGTGAGAAAATACTTTTAAAAAAACTCGTGCTAATGCACCCGTCAAAAAAGAATTTTACCTCGTTTGATTGTTTTGATTTTGTTTTGAAACCACCGACTGTCTATTTCTGCCACTTATAAAGTGCTTAACACAGCCAAATACGTCTCGTAATTTTGAGCATCTAGAAGAATACGAGATCGAAATCTTCTAGTGTAAACCCCTCTCTCCGACCCCACCACACCAACAAAGAGGACATTGAGGCCACGACAGATTTAATGTGCACCAGCCCCCATTAGGTACACACCGATATTTGGCGGACCGAGGACAGAACCCACAACCCTCCGGTTATGAGCTCGATATTCTACCGCCTAGGCTATCTGGAGCCCTTGAAAAAGTATTGCTTTCCCAAGTAGTTGCATAAATAATAATCTTTTTTTGTTATGAAAATCAATACACACGAATAAACATAAATGTTATATTATGATAGAAATATATGTGGCAGTTAATTTACTAATAAAACAAAAAGTTAGGTTGCCAGCAGCAAATTAAAAACCGTTTACATCGCGCATTCAAGGGAAAATACTATAGGCAAGGAAGCCTATTGTCTTCAAGTTCTTATTTGGTTGGTTGGTTGTATTCAGATTATCTGGCGCCGTCAGTAACACGAGGGCTATAATGCGCCGAAACTTTCGTCATTAGACAAGCCAACATACATTTACAAACACCCATGCCTACGCGGGACTCGGAACCCGCAACCTCGCGGTCTAGAAGCCAGCACGCTAACCACTATACCGTTTGGTCCAAGTTCTTATTTGAATTTTGGTTGGTTGGTTGTTTTCAGATTATCTGGCGCCGTCAGCAACACGAGGGCTATATATTTGAATTTTGATTTACTTGTATGCGATATCCAATTTTTTTTTTTTTAATAAGTCCTTAAATTTTTTTTATTATTACCCTTCCCTAGATGGTTTTATAAGATAATGGTTGGAAAAAGTTTTAGAACTCATCTTATGCATTTTCATTCGAATCTAACACAAAGTAAATAATAATATAACCCATAAAAACAAAGTTTTTTAATATAAATCCCTTATATGCATCGCCAAATTTTATATTCATTTACATATCGTTATTAAATTCGGAGACAGAACAGACATGTAACGAGAGAAAAGCTTTTTCTGAAATACACAAGAATAAACTTTCTTGGAGATAATCAGTTTTAGAGTTATGTCCGGAATAGAGTGTCATACCTATTTTGGAGCAGAAAAATATGCCAAATTGTGGTCACACGTTATAGTTTATAGAACAATGGTCCAATAATTTGGGAGTAAACATTTAATTTACAGAATGGTTTAACTTTTTTCTAAAACTGCTTGTTAAATTCATTCCGTCTAATTTGGCAAATAACATAAACGTCAATTAAATAAATAAAACGAGTTAAAATGTAAAATAAACAAATTGGTGCCAAACTCGCCCTGCTTGGCAGAATTTTTGGCACAAAAAATCGCCGAAACAGTGATATATTTTCTAAATTTGTTTACACCATGATAAATTGTAATTCAGTAGCAATTTATCTAAAAATGGGTTTTTCGGAGAAGAGTGAACGCTGTGTGGAGTAAACTTAAATTCCTCTAACTATTTGTAAATTTTTCTTTAAAACGAACAAGGCCATGCCTTTTGTTGGGGATGAGGGGGGGGGGGGGAAGGAAATTAAAAAAAATTAAATATTTACCCATCAGGGGACATACAAAAATTAAGTCAAGAAAAATGGTGACTTCTTTGTACCCCCCCCCCTCTCCTTTTTCCCATGTCAAACTCAGTCACGTTTGCTTGACCTTCCCAGTCACGTTGCCACCTCTTCCTCAAAAAAATAATAATTTTACCATTTCCCTCAGTTCATGTAATAAAACAAAAAAATACACATTTATGTAGCTTGTAGTTTTGGAATTAACTCAACTTATTGCAGTTTAACTTTAATTAAAGTAAATAAAATTTTGTGAATATACTTTCCTCATTCCCCATGGCAACTATAATCAGTACAAATATTTATGCAGATCTGATGGCTGCAGGCTTTTCGAACTGCACTAAAACTTTGAACTGCGAACACCATGCACTGTTAGTTTTGAATTAAAAACAAACTTGTTTAGGACGAAAGTTAGCCAAATGTTGCAACCATACAGACACTAGAAATTAAGTGTTCACCATCACCAATAGATGGCGCTCCTTCGGCAAAAGATCGATGAAAGCGCTTCGGATATTTTTTTCAGGTCATCCACGGTGCTTACTACTAATCCTATACACTTTTTTTTTGTTCACCCAAGGTGCGTGGAACAAGGATTTGAAACACAAACCTAATTTCGGAGATATATTTTGTTTATCAGTTGGCAAGTTTTATGGCAGTTGAGACCCATCACTCGAAAACACACAGACGGACAGATAAAAGTTACGGGATTCTTTGCAATGAATGTAAATAAAGTACGACGGAATGAATATTTTGATCCGTAAATTTCCGAAAAATAGTGCAATTGTTTGGAAGGGTATAAAAGTCGATAATTTATTTGAATGCAACCGTAAAGAGGGTGGAGGTTAGCAATAAAACTTGCATAATTTATTAAATGCAATGAATATTTACAGGGTTTCTGCCAAAATAAAATGTCGCAAATCCATGACTTACCAAGGCTGAAGCAAATAATTGTCCATGACTCAAGCTATCAAACCACAAAATAATAATAACCAATTAGAATTTTACTAACACGAATCAATGTACAATAAAATGATTTTTATAAAATTTTATTTTAAATTAAGCAAAAAAATCCTTGTTTCAGTAACTTCCAAATCAGAAGAAAAAGGGAAAAATAATTTTCGATTCTTTGATATTTCAGTCTTAAAAAAGCTAATCAATATTTAATAATAAAGAAATATTTGAAGATTGAATAAGTGGTCTATTCCTAGTTGACGTTACAATATCGCCAAGCCGATTTGGCGCTGTTTTGAAGGCGATAAGGTTCTAAATTTGGCAACTCCATTTATTTTATTGACGTGCTTTGGTTTCAACCTTTCTATACCACAAATCATGGAGCTGGTTAGTTTCTCACTTTTTCATATTGGAATTCCGAATTGGCGACATTCTGGCTTTGTCGCCAACTTTTCAAAAGTGCGCCAACTGATAAACGTGAACTAGGAATTTACCGAATAAGTCAATAATCATTGATAATATCATCAAAAATTAAATGTTTTCATAACAACAATACAAAACAAAAGAAATAAGAAGGAAAAAAAAAAAATCAAATTTAAACACAAGCTTATCAAAACTGTTAATTTCAGTTCTCGTATGATGAAACTTTTTTTTTTTCACCTTAAGACATTACTCATGTGATGTCACAAATTTGGAGTTCAGAAATGTTTTCATTGGCTTAACTGTGACTGTTGTTTCCGTCAAAACGTAAATAAAAGCATACATGAATTTTCCATGAGCTGAATAGCGGTTATGACTTCACAGTTACGTAATTTTTCTTAAAATGTTTAGAAACTCATGAAATTCATTGTATTTCCACGATTTATGGCAATTTTTTTGCTCAAAATCATGACTTTCAGAGACAAAATAAACCTATGTGACTTAGTCGGTTCGCTAAATCCGTTGAGCACAAACTTTTTCAATCTTATGAATGCGATCTGTTATTCCAGAAGAAAGCTGCTTCCACAGTTCAATCAATTAAAATAATTCATTCTTTTACGATTATTGTTTAAAAACAATTTTCACTTATATTCTTAGGTGACATTTTAAATCCTCGTAACCTAAGTAACAAGGATTACACTTCTTTATCCTTTACAGAGCCATTTTTTTTTCTAGTAATGTTACTTTAAAATATTTTTGGGATTGAGATTAATTTATATAAAAAGAATTTATTTTAGCTTATTACCTAAAATTAATTTGATTTTTAAAACCATTTTTTTTTTGGTGGGAAGTTCCACAGTTCACTAGGAGCTATTCAAAGACGGGAAATATAATTTGCAAATACTAAAATCTACAAAAGGAATTCTAAATGAGATATATTTTGTATTTAAAATTGTAGGAATTTATACCTATCACTTTCCATGAAATTTCAGAAGACATGGATCAACACATAGTGGTACAATGCAATCTGTACAAACATATCTTGTTCTCTTCTCATGCGCTTTAACTAGAGCACAAACGGCAACGTCTATATGTTTTTTGCTAAGTTGGCATATTAGACTGAGAGGCGATTGCAATTTTTGGACCCCATCGAACATCATGCTGAATTTTTTATAGGAATTGGAGAAAAGTGAGTAGATTACAAATCCACTGGTCTGCCGTGGCAAAAATGGCCGAAACTGGTCAAAAATCGACTTTTAATAAGTTGAACTAAATCCAATTGCCAAATGCGCCATAACTTGCCAAATAATGAGCATTTTTTTTTATATGGTAACCCTCACTCTTTAATTTTCAATTAAGAAGGTTGCAGACGATTCGGATGTGTGGTTATGGCTTACTTGTATCTTTCACAAATGAGCCAAATCGGCAATAAACATTACGTCACTGATGTCGCCAATTTGGTTTACTTTTAAAATATACAAGTTTTCCGAGCCAGAGATCCGAAATCGTTTGCGCTTTTTCTCATTGAAAATAAAAATGCAGTGGGTAGCCAGACGAAAAAGTTTGTTCTTTTTTTGGCAATCGGATTTTAGTTCAACTAATTCCAAGTCGATTTTTGATCAGTTTCGGCCAATTTTGCCACGGCAGACCAGTGGATTCGTAATCTACTCACTTTTCTCCAATTTCTATAAAAAATTCAGAATGATGTTCGATGGTGTCCGAAAATTACAGTCGCCTCTCGGACTAATATGGTCACCAACTTTAGTCAATGGTAAATCAACTGGAACAGTTTATTTTGCTGCTCAGGAAACTTACAGGTACTTTGCGTTTACGACTTGAAAATCCAGAAATGAGTTGTCTTGCTAGTCGAAGTTGAAAATTGTCTTAAGGTCCCGAATCTTTTCTACTTACTTTCTAGAGGATGAGGCATTGATAATTGCCAGATGATCAAATAGCTTCCCACCGACAATTAAAAATTAATGAAGTTGTTGGGAAGTATATTTCCCACTGCCTTAAAAAGGTTTAAAGAATAAACCCATAAAAACAAAGTTTTTAATAGAGATTCCTTGTATGCACTGTCTATTTTTAAGCGCAGATGCAACTTATTTAAGGGATTGTAAGGTCATATAGATTTTTACGGTGTTTGACCACAATTTTTTTTTTTTTGAAAAGCATCGATTACGAGCAACTCGCTAATTTTACACCAACCTTCGCCTCCCTAAAAAATTGTCAGAATGTGATGTCAGCGAAAACGAATCTATCTACCAAGTTTCAAGTCGATTGGATGACGGCATGTGGGTAAATTTGTATTCAGAAGCACATTTAGAGACGCGTGTAAAAGCATTTTTCGTGTAGGTCCAAAAGTTGCTAGAATGTACCTCCGAAGGTTTGTGACACACACACACACACACACACACACACACACACACACACACACACACACACACACACACACACACACACACACACACACACACACACACACACACACACACACACACACACACACACACACACACACACACACACACACACAAAATCGACGTTAAAAAGATTAAAAAAAAAATACTATTTATTGGCAAAATTTGGTACTGTGGCAATTTAGAGACCTGCTGATTTTAGATAACTTTGTTTGCATACAAAATAAAACATCTTAAAGTTATAGTTGGTATAAAACTATCATACAGTGATATTGAAACGTTTTGCAACTCGAATATATTTATTTTATGAATCCAAGTGAAGTTACCAAATAATCAACTCAATAATCTCTCAAATAACTACAAGAAATTAATCCTTACACATCCAAGAAATGATTCTCTTTCTCCTCCTCAAACAAAACTTAATAAATAAATCCATAAATAGTTGTAAAGATCCTTTCATTTCTGTCGATGCGCTAATAAAATACCACCATTTAGTACAATTTATAGATCTTGCAAAACCTAAATCTTTTAATCCAGAAATAAATTCTCCAAAAAGGATAGTTGTTTGCAGTTTAGCTGTCAGCAGAAGATTCAACGAATTACAACGTATTACAAAGGCCATACGTTATTATTCTTCCAAAGAGACATACTTCTATGACGTTTAGAATTTTTATTCTAGTGCATTTTTTTAACGTTACTTACTTAAAAAAAAAAAAAAAAAAAAAAAAAACATTCTTTTATTTTCAATGTTTGTTTCAATAGCGGCAAAACACCGCCAATTTTGAAAAAAATTGAACAATTCTGTTAGGGCAAAAATCAGTTGCATATTTAAATAATTATACCATTTTTACAAACATACCAACCTAATTAAAACCAGCAATTTAATTTTTTTTAGAACCATTCAAAGAACTTCAAAAGAGAATATCGTTTCAACTTTTAAATACTAATATTTATGAGTTTAGTTATGATTTAATTTTTTTTTTGTCAGTAATTAAAATTGTAAAATCTAATAGCTAAATTTTTAAAGACTAGATCAATAACAAAAGAAAAAAAAAATCATGAATATAACTGATTTTACATAAGCGTTACCATCGGCGAAAATGACCATCACTACAAAGTAAGTCTCGGCGATAGCCATAGCAGCTACTAATATACCAGCGTAAACTTAAGAAGAAGTGGGAGGGGGGGGGGGGGGAAGGGGAAAAAACAAAAAAACCCGGGATAAACTATTTTTCCCTCTAGAGGAATAACAGGACTTAGGAGGACAATTAAAGAAATTTTCATACATATATATATATATATTTTACGAGTTATCGAAAAAATGAAGTATAATTTTAGGAATTTTAGGGCGAATGCGACCCCTGCATTTTCTATTATTTTTTTTATTAAATTTGAAAAACAAACGGAAACTAAATAGTTTCCAATTTTCTCCGTTGCAGTTCACCGATTAATTTTGATTTTTTTTTTTTTATAAATATATAAATTTAAAATGAATGTTAATAATAAATAGGTCACACTCTCTTTAACTGGAATCAACTACAGTAAGAATTATATTCCATTGTTGTCTTTGTGCCCAATATACAATTAGCGGGGGTTGAAGTACTGTCTCGACCGACATTATGATTTAGAAAACCATTACTGTACTAATTACGTTCCATTGTTGTCTAAGCACAGAATTCGTTTATGCAACTGAGTTCAAAATGAGATATGGCTGCTCTCAAGTTCAACAACTTCATAATGTGGATTCTAACGAAAAAATTAACTTATTAACTTTTTACTTTCAAATACTCACATGTATAGGGGTAATGAAAGTATAGTG
Source organism: Linyphia triangularis (assembly GCA_963978545.1). Classification (NCBI taxonomy): domain Eukaryota; kingdom Metazoa; phylum Arthropoda; class Arachnida; order Araneae; family Linyphiidae; genus Linyphia; species Linyphia triangularis. The sequence goes on from OZ021728.1 coordinate 86,900,137, forward strand.
TTCGGTCAAAAAATTACACACACAAAAAAAAAAAAAAAAAAAAAAAAAAAAAAAAATAATAATAATTGTTTGCATTTCTCTACGTTTTGGAACATCCTGATTAAAAAAAAATGATCTAGAAAAAATGTCTGTCTGTGTGTATGTGGTCAACATAACTCCCGAACAAATTGACCTACGATCTTCAAATTTGGTGTGCGGGTAGATGGTGGTCACGTCAGTATTATAGTGTAATTGAAAGTTGTGCGATGTTCCGTACCCTAGTTAATATTTCTCATGTACACCACTGCACCAGTATGTAGAATGAATGACAGAAAACCACCTGGTAACACAAACTCAGTTTGGTCGTAGAATGCAGATACCACATCTGTGATCCATTACGCAAGAAAAAAACTGAACATCACTCTTAAAAGTAGGGGTGTGGAACAAAGCACAACTTTCAATTACGCTGCAATATTGTTCATTGTATTCAAATTTGAAGTGGTATTATTTACCGTTATCGCATTTTCCCACATTTAAATAAAAATGACCAGTTATGCGATGTTATTCGATATACATTGCACTGTACATTCGTGTGCGTGAAACAGAACAGAAGAAAAAAAAAAATCGTTGATGGATGATGCTCAAGGAGAGAGAACTCAGTGATAAAGGCAATAGTTTTTAAAACTTTTTACCCTTTTATAGCATTTCTACGGAAATCATGATTTTTCATGATTTCAAACTTATGCGCATGCGCAATTTTGATGAAAACCTTAACAGTAGGTCCCATGACCACCACTAACCCACACACCATATTTGAACATCGTAGGTCAATTTGTTTGGGAGTTATACTGACCACATTCACACAGACAAACATTTTTTCCAGATTTTTTTTTTTTTTTTTTTTAAATCATGGATGTTCCAAAACGTGGAGATTACCCTACGTTAACATATGGGTAAATTGAAAGTAAAAAATTGAAAAATACTTCCCGGGTCCAATGCCCTAAAGGTAACTGAAGAGTGGATATGATACAACAAAGAGAAAGAAATCTTAAGTACTTGAAGCATCAACATCTAAAACAACTAGCCACCACCAACCAAGTCGTTTGAGCCAGTTGACATTTCAGTCTTCATCTGCTAAAGGGGATTAGGGTTGAAGTTGGGTTAAAAAAAAAAAAAAAAAAAAAAAAGCGGGTCACTTTGGTCAGAAGGTTAATTGTTGGACGAGGGTAAGAAACCTGCGTCGAAAACTTCTCTTCCGGTTGCGAATCCCGTTCGGAGGGAACGTTGGAATGAAGAAGCTTTTGTGGGTGAGATTTTGTTGACAAATTAATTCTTGAATTGGCGGTTAAGCGAGATGGATTGGTTGGGGGAGAACTCGCCTATTGACCCTTAATTGGCGGTTGTGACAAAGGGAATTTGGCAGGAAGTGTTTCAGAGTTGATTTTAATGTGCCAAAAAGATTCTCGGGAGGATCATTAGGGTAATTTAGAATGATGGAATATCCTAGAATGAAACGGTGAGATATAATAAAATACAATTTTAAATGTTCTGAAAATATAGTCCACAATTTGTTCTTTTTCAGTCTATGAATTTCAGACGATTTCAGTGTTTTTTGTTCCTAAATATACATAACCCTTTAGTCCGAGAGGCGACTGCAATTTTTGAACCTCATCGAACATCATTCTGAATTTCTTATAAAGATTTGAGAAAAGTGAGTAGATTAGGAATCCACTGGTCTGCCGTGGCAAAAATGGCCGAAACTGATTAAAAATCGACTTGGAATGAGTTGAACTAAAATCCCATTGCCAAATATGTCATAACTTGCCAAAAAGAGAACAAACTTTTTCGTCTGGCAACCCTGCATTTTGATTTTCAATGAGAAAAATTGCAAACGATTTTTGATTTCTGGCTTGGAAAATGTGTATCTTTTAAAAGTAAGCCGAATTGGCGACATCAGTTACGTCATCCGTGACGTAATGTTTATTGCCAATTTGGCTCCCTTTTAATAGATGCAAGTAACCGTCGCCAGATATCTGAATCGTCTGCAACATTCTTAATTGATAATTAAAGAGTGAGGATTACCAAATAAAAAAAAAAAAAATGCTCATTATTTGGCAAGTTATGGCTCATTTGGCAATTGAAATTAGTTCAACTTATTAAAAGTCGATTTTTGACCAGTTTCGGCCATTTTTGCCACGGCAGACCAGTGGATTCGTAGTCTATTCACTTTTCTCTAATTTCTATAAAAAAAATCAGAACGATGATCGATGAGGTCCAAAAATTGCAGTCGCCTCTCAGACTACTTTGTTGATTTCACCTCTGCATTGTATTGTAGTATTAAGAAGATAAATACTAATAAAAATAAGTTTTCTTAGATGGATGTAATCTAAACTAAAAATCGAGATAGTAATAAGTTGAACTGGCATGTTCATTACGAAGTTTTTTCATATTTTAATATTAGTTTCATACGAATAATCAGCTTAGAGCCGAAGTACAGTTTTCCCTAGACCTTAAGTCCAAGCCCATTACAAAGCTTTTTTTTTTATTTATTTGAGTTTTATAAAACATCAATACAACTGATCATCATCAGTATACACCTCTTTTTATACAAGAGGGCGGAGTAGGCGTATGCCCAAACATCAAGTGGCGACGAACACCGGGACACACTTTTCAAAATTCTTTAGTTTTGCCTAGAATTAAATAAAACTTGGCACAAACGTAGAAGATATGACTTATAAATAAAATTTGAGCAGATAATATAAAATATATAGTAAATTATAGATAAAAATGCATTAAAATGAAAAATGCATTAAAATTATACGAAATTTGAACTTTTTCAAAATGTTCCTCGCGACACGATATTTTAACGAACATGAAAGAAAACTTTGAAGTTGTTTATTAGCATACTAAAAACATTTTCACACATGCTTTTTATCTTTAGGTGCCATAGTTAAACAGAAACAAAATGTTAAACTTGGTGCAAGTAATTTTTCATTAAAAAATGCACATTGTTATTTCACATTTGACGGACCATCACTAGTCGATAGCTTCTTACATTAATTGCATTTCAAATAAACAACACTCAGTTTTCTTCTGTTATAAGTTTATTATAATTCTTGTATATCGGGAAGAGAAGGTTTTTAGAACGACTATTAACTCACAAAGTCAATCAGAACAGCAAAAAAATAGAACACTAAAAAAACTTAATTAAATGCCACTTGCAAAGAATAAACTTTTGTAATTTGGACAATGAAAAATAAAGCAGACGATAATTATAAGAATTACAACCATGACGCGGCGTAAACACACATATTTCAACTTTCCAGAAAAGAAAAAAAAATTATGTGACATAAAAAAGCACGCGTGTAACTCTTTATAGAACATTAAAAATTATTTCTATAAAAAATTAGTTGGATTTATCAAAAAATTAAAAGCAAGGAGCTTTTTGAACATACGTAAAATGTGAAAAAAAGCGAAGCTGAGAAAACTGCATTTTTAACTTTTGCCAACAAGTGTGCAATACGTTAAAATAGTTAAGTTAAAATCAAGATTTTACTACTTAAAATCATCGGATTTCAAAAATTCAAACGCGAAATTAAAGTTAGGGACTTCTGCAATTTTTATAGAACGAAAACAATTTTTTTTTTTATTTTTGGTGATATTTTCGTAGTTTCAGTGTCCCTTTAATGTATTAAGTGGTTTAAAGATTTCAAAATAAAATAGTTTTTCAAATAAAATCAATTATCAAATATTACGCGATCACAGTACGAGTCTACGTTCGTCTCTTCTCAAAACAAAACCCCTTTTCACTTGAGTTTTGTACAGCTCAATGCAGTATTTTGAAGCTCTACTCTGCACAAGTACATTGAGAAGATTAGAAAAAAGAGCTCCGTCCGTCTGACCGAGATCAAATGATAGGTATCGTCAAGACTGGGAAATTAGTGTTTTTTTGTTGTTTTGTTTAGTTTTTTTTTAAGCAAAACGATAAAGAATTTTTTTTTAAATGCTATTTACTGTTTTGCAAAACATATAACAAGACAATTTTAAAAATCGCATTTTTACTTTCATACTTCAGGGTTCCTACTGAAATCACAGAATGAAAATCAATGACTTTTCAATGACTTTTAAGGACCTAATTAATATTTTTAAGGACCTTTGAATATTGGTTTTCAGGTATCATGTCTATATATAAATTTTTAATGAAGTATATTTTACCAAAAAAGTTACAAGTTGGTGGATGCGTAGAATAAATAAGTCGGGAAATTCCGATACGGTGCAGATAAGTAGCAGTCACGCGGGGATAGCAAGTCAGAGTTGTATTTTTCATAAATTTTGCAGTTGGCCACACAACATCAGCAAAAATTAAGGACTTTTAAGGACCTACAAGCATTTTCAATCACTTTTAAGCACCTCTAAGCATTTTCAAGCACTTTCAAGGCCTTGAAAACAAGTTCACAAATATTAATCACTTTTAATGATTTTCAATGACCGTGGGAACCCTGATACTTGTATGTTAACATAGGAAAATGGGATTATTGCATTTGATAAAAAAAAAAAAGAAATAGGGGTATGGAACATCGCACAACTTTCAATTATACTTAACACTAGTCACTGCATTTAAACTAGCCTTTGATTGGTATAAATTTTTGGCGATATGCTTTTCGAAAAATATTACATTATCCTTTCTGTAAGTGAAATAGTTCGATGAGATAAGTTTTGAAACGCACTGTGTTCAAAACAGTGGCCTAGAAATAAATGTATGTGGTCAGCATAACTCTCAAAAGGATTGACTACGATGTTCAAACTTTGTATACGAGTTAGTGGTTTCACAAAGACCAACCATTAAGGTTTTCGTCAAAATCGGGCATGCGCATAAGGTAGCTGCCATTAAAAAAATCATGTTTTTCAGCAATTGCTAAACAACGGCACAAAAGATTTTGATCAAAATCTATCTGGTAATGCCTTTTAAGGTGTTCTAAACATCCCAGTTCGATATTCCTCTCTTTACTTGGCCAACTTTTCTTAGGAGAAATTTTCTTTTAAGTTACATTTCTAATCTTGTTTCATATAAACAGAGTTCATCCTAGAAATGAAAAAGGGCAGGGTGCTATTTTCCAAAAAAAGGGCACTTCCTGTTTACGAGGGCACTTTTATGGCAAATTGCAGAAATACGCGTTTTCTGCTACAATTTCAATATTGTTACACTTTTCTACCACGATAAATAATTTTCAATACTCTGAAAAAAAAAAATTATAACGCAAAAATCCGTGAATCAAAAACTCGCTCAGAAATTTAAAAGATATCAAAATACTGATAAAATGCTTCAGTCCTAATTCTGCTGGAATGACACTGAGAAAATTATTAAAATTAAAATACAATTTAAACAGTAAAATTTTCATCAAATAGTAATTTTTATAAAAATATCAATTTATAATACAGTAAAATTAAGATAAGAATGTTTTAGTATAATGAAAATGTGTTAAGATAAGAACTTTTCACTCTTTCAAAATTTCTAAAGTTTGAATGAATCAACCTTAAACTTCATCTCTTAGATTTGCCATTGTCAGATAGAGAATAGAGTTTCTCCAAATTTAACATTATCCATTGTGGGATATCACAAGGAATATTCTGACTAAAGAACTTGAACTATGTCCTGAAATTTGTGCATTTTTTTATTTTCCAAATCGGATCAAATTTAGCGTCAAAACGGCGATCTTTTTGCTGTGCATGCCGCTATTATGTAAGATGTAATAGAAGTTTTTTTTTTTTTTTTTTAAATCGGAAATAATCTGGGATTTCGATTGCATTCCTGTTATGTTTAATTCTAAATATGAAACGGATGTTTAGAAATTAATTGGTAACAGGCAAATTACCAAAAACACCCCCTAAATTTAACAGGAGGACATCGCGATTACGCGTGTCCAAACGGAAATATTCTTTTTAAATTCTTAGTGTAAATACATCTACTCAATGGTTTCAGTCCCTGATATATACGTTGCGCGTTTGAACATGAATGCGCATGCGCGACAGCCGATTTCAGTAGGGGTGATCCACATATTGCATACTGTTGGGAGGGGAAAAAAAGAAAGTTTTTCGAATTCTTTCAGGGTGAAATTTTTTCTGAAAAAGGGCAGGAAGGGCGCTATTTTTACAGAAAAAGGGCAGGCAGGGCGCGCCGCCCCTCGAAAAATGCCTAGGATGAACTCTGATATAAAGACAAGTTATTTAAATAAATAAATAAATAAAAAAAATAGAGTTCTCTATTAATGTTATTTCATGAAAGTATGCACAGATAGAAGCAATATTTAAATCTTAACTATGATGTTATTATGTTATGTTTATAATGTTGAATTATTACTTCACTTAATCTCCTACTTCCAAGTAAAAAAAAACTAAGTCGCAGAACATTCATCAAAATAACAATACATTTTGGATTCCTGTTCAATATTAGTTTTAGGAAGTATACATTATTTCTTTTATAGCTAATATCTTTATTATAAGATACAAAATTATAAAATTTATCGTTAGGAGGGGGAGTGGGGGGCATTTGTCGCCAACTTTTGGGCATCCCCACATTTTTTACCCACTTCTACCACTGTTCTTTACTATAATGAACTATCCCTAAACTTCTCAAATACAAATACAGTAGAATCTCGATTAACCAACCTAATTCGGACCAAAGCTTGGTCGGTTAAGCGAAAATTCAGGTTGGTTGTATTCAGATTATCTGGCGCCGTCAGCATCACGAGGGCTATAATGCGCCGAAACATTTCGTCATTTAACAAACCAACATACATTTACAAACACCCATGCCAAACACGGGACTCGAACCCGCAACCTCGCGGTCTAGAAGCCAGCATGCTAACCACTATACCGTTTGGTCGGCGCGAAAATTCAGGATAGAAGAGAGTTGTAAAAAACAATAAAAAGTAAATGATTTTCGTTTATTGAATACAGGACTTTTAATGTTTTTTTATGACATAATTGTTGGAAATGAGTTTTTGTTGCAATAATCTTGATAATCTTTGTTTCGCTGCTCTATCCCGGAGTCTTTTTGAAGTCAATAGTTCAGTTTGATCTGCATCCGAAGGTTGCTCTAACCATGTCAGTTCCTTAGAAAAACAGTCAAAAGTGTCACCATTACTTATGCAACTTTAGAGCGAGGGAAAAGATTACGGTTTAAAAAGGAACAAATGATTTATTACTCATTTGGGAGATTTTTGATGTCGACTAAATGATTGCCGGTTAACAGAGAGTTCCGGATAAAGGAGGGACGGTTAATCGAGGTTCTACTGTATCGTAAACCAACAGAAAGAAAATGGTACATATCTCAGGAATCTTTCAAATTGCAACTTCCAACAGAATGCAAGTTCCCAAAATAAAGGAACAGAACAAATCCCCAATCCAGTCCAGAATTCAGATAACTTCTCGCAATTCAAACATTATCATACCTGCCAACATTGGCATTTTCAAATTAGTACAATTTTTACGGAACAAATATTTGCATTCCTATGACTCATGGAAAGTCAAATAGCGACAATATTTATGAATGTAATATAGAAATAATAGTAATTCTATTAGAAATGAAAAAAAAAATAAAAATTGCATAATATTAAATTGCTCTCAAATATAACAAATTGTTACATTTTAGCACAAAATGGAAATTATAAAATAAAAAACTAACTTGGATTTAAAAATAAATCAAATTTAAACTTGACGATGAAATCTCTGATGAGGTTTATGATTTAGTCTACATTACACCTAAATAAAATGCTTTATGACACAAAAACTCTAGTGAAACATACAATGAGTTGGTGGTATTCAAAGTGTTTAATCACACGCACAAATATCAATTATGCAGGCTTTCGAATTCTTATTATTACATTTGATGTTGTCACTGTGCTTTTTAGAATTGATATGAACTTCGACATCAGTAAATCCTCCTTGAGAAATCTTAATATCAGATGCATAGATAGAGCAGAATGCAAAATTTGTTTGTTTGAATTTCTGATGATTAGAAGTAAACTGCTTGGTTTGAAGTAAACTCCAAAAAAACTTGATATTTTCTGGAGTCTTACACCAGGATTGTTTAACTTGGATATTTTAAAATAAATAATTAAGACTAACAAAGAAGCTGAAAACCGAAAGTGCTTTAATCTCTAAAGTCCGAGAAAATGAAACAGTCGTTCGGCGAGGGCCGCCAAAACAATTGAAAACGGCGGCGTCGCGATTTAGTGCGCAGAGTTGGAGTAAGGTCCAAAAGAAAAAAGAATTAAAAAAAAAAAACTAAAGCACTTTCAGTTTTCTACTTTATTAATCTCTAAAGTTCGAGACAACGAAACAGTTGCTTGGTTCGCCAAATCCCGTCGGCAACACAGATGAAAACAATGAATTTCCGGCGCCGCGCTTAAGTGCTTTTATTATATACGCGCAACATTATTGTACGGTCCAAACAGAAGGAAGAACCAAAATCTAAAGCATTTTTGGTTTTCAGATTCTTTGTTAATCTCTTAAGTCTGAGGCAACGCAATAGTTGTTTGGTTCGCCAGGTCCCGTCGGCAACTCAAATGAAAACAGTGCATCCCCGGCGCGGTAGTTTAGTGCTATTATTTACGCGCAAGTCCAGTACTATTATTTACGTTTTGGAGTCCAGTCCAAAAGAATGTAGAATTAAAAAACTAAAGCACTTTTGGTTTTCTGCTTCTTTATTAACCTGTAAAGCCCGAAAAATCGAAGCAGTGGTTTGGTTTGCCAAATCAAGTCGGCAACAGAAAAGAAAACAATGCATCCTCGCCAACGCGCTTTAGTGCTGAACATAAGCGCAATCTTGGAGTGTGAATAAATATTTTGACTGATGCGGCAGCTTTGGAAAATCGTTTCGGTTTCGTTGGTGACTTGAAAAAATATAAATAAAAAAAAATAAAAAAACTGTTTTAGGGAAAAAACGAAAAGTACCGTGAAATCCGTACGATTTTTTTAGCTGTTCGTACACCCGTACAAAATAGTAAAAATCCGTACATTGTACGGATAATTCGTACAAGTTGGCAGGTATGCATTATGCGCCCTGCAGGTCTTTTAGCGGCTCCTTAAAGCAGACGATTTCGCTCTCTAAAAGATAGAGCGGCTACCACTGGTTATTTTGCCCACATTTTTTTACCCACTTCTACCACTGTTCTTTACCATAATGATCTATCCCTAAACTTCTCAAATACAAATATCATAAACCAACAGAAAGAAAATGGCACATATCTCAGGAATCTTTCAAATTGCAACTTTATCCAACAGAATGCAAGTTTCAAAAATAAAGGAACAGAACAAATCCCCAATCCAGTCCAGAATTCAGATAACTTCTCGCAATTCAAACATTATGCGCCCTGCAGGTCTTTTAGCGGCTCCTTAAAGCAGACGATTTCGCTCTCTAAAAGATAGAGCGGCTACCACTGGTTATTTTGCCCACATTTTTTTACCCACTTCTACCACTGTTCTTTACCATAATGATCTATCCCTAAACTTCTCAAATACAAATATCATAAACCAACAGAAAGAAAATGGTACATATTTCAGGAATCTTTCAAATTGCAACATCCAACAGAATGCAAGTTCCCAAATAAAAGGAACAGAACAAATCCCCAATCCAGTCCAGAACTCAGATAACTTCTCGCAATTCAAATATTATGCGCCCTGCAGGTCTTTTAGCGGCTCCTTAAAGCAGACGATTTCGCCCTCTAAAAGATAGAGCGGCTACCACTGGTTATTTTGCCCACATTTTTTTACCCACTTCTACCACTGTTCTTTACCATAATGATCTATCCCTAAACTTCTCAAATACAAATATCATAAACCAACAGAAAGAAAATGGTACATATCTCAGGGAATCTTTCAAATTGCAACATCCAACAGAATGCAAGTTCCCAAATAAAAGGAACAGAACAAATCCCCAATCCAGTCCAGAACTCAGATAACTTCTCGCAATTCAAATATTATGCGCCCTGCAGGTCTTTTAGCGGCTCCTTAAAGCAGACGATTTCGCTCTCTAAAAGATAGAGCGGCTACCACTGGTTATTTTGCCCACATTTTTTTACCCACTTCTACCACTGTTCTTTACCATAATGATCTATCCCTAAACTTCTCAAATACAAATATCATAAACCAACAGAAAGAAAATGGTACATATCTCAGGGAATCTTTCAAATTGCAACATCCAACAGAATGCAAGTTCCCAAATAAAAGGAACAGAACAAATCCCCAATCCAGTCCAGAACTCAGATAACTTCTCGCAATTCAAATATTATGCGCCCTGCAGGTCTTTTAGCGGCTCCTTAAAGCAGACGATTTCGCTCTCTAAAAGATAGAGCGGCTACCACTGGTTATTTTGCCCACATTTTTTTACCCACTTCTACCACTGTTCTTTACCATAATGATCTATCCCTAAACTTCTCAAATACAAATATCATAAACCAACAGAAAGAAAATGGTACATATCTCAGGGAATCTTTCAAATTGCAACATCCAACAGAATGCAAGTTCCCAAATAAAAGGAACAGAACAAATCCCCAATCCAGTCCAGAATTCAGATAACTTCTCGCAATTCAAATATTATGCGCCCTGCAGGTCTTTTAGCGGCTCCTTAAAGCAGACGATTTCGCTCTCTAAAAGATAGAGCGGCTACCACTGGTTATTTTGCCCACATTTTTTTACCCACTTCTACCACTGTTCTTTACCATAATGATCTATCCCTAAACTTCTCAAATACAAATATCATAAACCAACAGAAAGAAAATGGTACATATCTCAGGGAATCTTTCAAATTGCAACATCCAACAGAATGCAAGTTCCCAAATAAAAGGAACAGAACAAATCCCCAATCCAGTCCAGAACTCAGATAACTTCTCGCAATTCAAATATTATGCGCCCTGCAGGTCTTTTAGCGGCTCCTTAAAGCAGACGATTTCGCTCTCTAAAAGATAGAGCGGCTACCACTGGTTATTTTGCCCACATTTTTTTACCCACTTCTACCACTGTTCTTTACCATAATGATCTATCCCTAAACTTCTCAAATACAAATATCATAAACCAACAGAAAGAAAATGGTACATATCTCAGGGAATCTTTCAAATTGCAACATCCAACAGAATGCAAGTTCCCAAATAAAAGGAACAGAACAAATCCCCAATCCAGTCCAGAACTCAGATAACTTCTCGCAATTCAAATATTATGCGCCCTGCAGGTCTTTTAGCGGCTCCTTAAAGCAGACGATTTCGCCCTCTAAAAGACAGAGCGGCTACCACTGGTTATTTTGCCAGAGAATCAAAAGGGAGTTAATGGAGATGCGATCTCGGAATCAGTGGCGCGGCTTTGAAAAGGGGGAACTGCTACAGTGGCGTTTCAGTAAGGAGGGGGAGTGGGATAGAGAGGAGGGCGCGAAATCGAAATTCCGGAAAGTCGTCAAGGCGGAACGGAAATCTGGAAACGGGAGAGATAGAATTCAGTTGTTCCAAGGGAACGGAACTTCCAATTTCTTGAGCGGTATTTGGCGAATGGAATCCACTGCTAATCATAGAGGTGAAATTGGATTGGTGAGATTGAATGTGTTGTCGAAGTTGACCATTAGATATAGAGTTGACGTCTATCAGGTTAATTCCTCGCATTTTGCTTGAAATGACATATGGGTTGGTGAGAAAAAAAAAAAGGAGTTTGATTTGAAATTACACGTAAATTCCTCTGATAAAAAATAAATAAATTCTATACTTATTATCCCCTCGACCGTTGGCGAACTTTTTATCGGTGTCGAAATGTTCGTTAACTGTTGTATTTATTTGCCGTTGCCAACATTTTAGTTTCAGTACGGGAAAAATAATATCAAAAAGCATCCGGGAAAAAAAATTGGTCCGCTGATGAAACTTGGGCAAAAATCTTTCAATTGCCATGACAACAAAGAATCAAAAGAGTCGACACAAAAGAAATTCTAGTATAGAAGGGTGTTTTCAGAGGTGTTAAGGGGGGGGGGGGGGGAGGCGTGTGTTCTTGAAACTGAAATTTTTTGCAACAATCTAGGCAAGTCAAACATGTTTTTAGAGTATTTTTTGACGCTGGACTGAATAATAATAATAATAAAAAAAAAGAGAAAAAAAAAACAAAACTAGGGGTGTGGAACATCGCACAACTTTCAATTGCACAATAATATTGACGTGGATTTGTGTCATTTACCGTTTGTATATTTTCATCCTTCATTTAGAATAAATGTGGTCAGTTTGGCGATATTTTTTGCGATAATTCTTGTAAGGGCCTTAAAAAAAAGAAAAGAAGAAAAAAAAAAAAAAAAAACACACGACAAAATGGTGATATTTTGGCGATATACTTCTTGATAATCCTTATATTATCCATTAATATAAGCGAAACTGAGAGGAGAAGAAAAAACAATCGTTGATGAGGTATGCTCAAGGAAAGGAAATTCTGTGTTGAAGACATTCGTTTTTCAACTTTTTACGCTGTTAAAGTACTTTTACGAAAATTTCGGAGGTGAGAATGTTTAGAACACTTTAAGAAGCATTACTACAGCGATTTTGAACAAAATCGTTAGAGCAGTTTTTTAGAAATCATTGAAAAACATGATTTCTTTTCAATGCCAACTACCTTACGCGCATGCGCGATTTTGACGAAAACCTTAACGGTAGGTCCCATGGCTACCACCAACCCGCACACCAAATTTGAATATCGTAGGTCATTATGTTCGGGAGTTATGCTGACCACATACACATACACACAGACATTTTTTCTAGATTACTTTTTTGAAATCAAGATGTTCCAAAACGTAAAAAAAATTAAAAAAAAAAAAAAAAAAATTGACCGAATGCTATACTTTTATCATCCTATGTATACATATGGGTAATTGAAAGTAGAAAATATATAACGTTCAATTCATATGGGTATCCCCCAGGAGTAGTAACCCACCAGATATAACTCAAGAACTATCTTTAATAACATTCAGTTGAAAAGAAACGTTTTGTTCTTGAGTGCACATTTAAATAGCAATAACTAAATTTTCAATATTTAGGGGAAAGCGTAATAGAAAAGCAGATCTCCTTGCCTAACACTACAAAACAAACCTTCAATTCATAACTTTATTTCTTTTCATAAAATAAAGAGAATTAAACTTCTTTTAGAGTTGGGAAAAAAAACAAGTAAAAAACAAAACTGTCGACAAGCGTAGAGTATTTTTTCCGCTGTTTAATGGAAAAGTTCTAAGCAATTAATATTTAACTACACAAGATTTCTTCCGTAACCATACGCCGTCCAAAACTGAAGCGTAAGGGAACGTTTTAAGTTTTAAGTAATCCAATTACACTAATTGGATTGACAAGAAAATCCGAGATGCTTACTTAATAATTTTGTCGCACAAAATGCCATTTTTAGCTTCTGTATCATTGTAGAAAGAAGTTGTGGTGGATACTCGAAATGATATGCCGGATACTGTTTGGTTAAGTTTAAGTATGACACAGGCTTTTTCTCAATTTCTAAATCAAAATTAGAAAAAATCTTACAAAAACTGATCAAGCGTGAGTTTTGAATCCCACGCTGAATGTTTTTTTTTTTTTTTTTTTTGTAAACAACACGAACAATACGACTTTTAAAACTAAGGTGGGATGATTGACTAAAAATGGTATTTTTTAGGAATTTACAGGGGTTTTCTAAAAAAAAAAATTATGTAGGAGAGTAAGGGATAATTCCAAAAATTTTAGGAACAGTTTAAGGATAATTCTAAATTAAGTATGATACAGACTTTTTCTCAATTTCTTTCTCAAAATTAGAAAAAATCTTACAAAAACTGATCAAGCGTGAGTTTTGAATCCCCCCTCTGAATGTTTGTTTCTTGTAAACAATACGACTTTTAAAGTAAGATGGGATGATTGACTAAAAATTGGAATTTTTAGGAATTTACAGGGGTTTTCTAAAAAAAATTTATGTAGAAAAATCAGGGTTGATTCCAAAAATTTTAGGAACAGTTTAAGGATAATTCTAAATTAAGTATGACACAGACTTTTTCTCAATTTCATTCTCAAAATTAGAAAAAATCTTACAAAAACTGATGAAGCGGGAGTTTTGAATTCACCCTCTGAATGTTTGTTTCTTGTAAACAACACGAATAATACAACTTTTTAAAACTAAGATGGGATGATTGACTAAAAATGGTATTTTTAGGAATTTACAGGGGGTTTTCTAAAAAAAATTTATGTAGGAAAATAAGGGTTGATTCCAAAAATTTTAGGAACAGTTTAAGGATAATTCTAAATTAAGTATGACACAGACTTTTTCTCAATTTCTTTCTCAAAATTAGAAAAAATCTTACAAAAACTGATCAAGCGTGAGTTTTGAATCCCCCCCTCTGAATGTTTGTTTCTTGTAAACAACACGAACAATACGACTTTTAAAGTAAGATGGGATGATTGACTAAAAATTTTATTTTTAGGAATTTACAGGGGTTTTCTAAAAAAAATTTATGTAGGAAAATCAGGGTTGATTCCAAAAATTTTAGGAACAGTTTAAGGATAATTCTAAATTAAGTATGACACAGACTTTTTCTCAATTTCTTTCTCAAAATTAGAAAAAATCTTACAAAAACTGATGAAGCGTGAGTTTTGAATTCCCCCTCTGAATGTTTGTTTCTTGTAAACAACACGAACAATACAAAACTAAGATGGGATGATTGACTAAAAATGGTATTTTTAGGAATTTACAGGGGTTTTCTAAAAAAAAATTTATGTAGGAAAGTAAGGGATAATTCCAAAAATTTTAGGAACAGTTTAAGGATAATTCTAAATTAAGTATGACACAGACTTTTTCTCAATTTCTTTCTCAAAATTAGAAAAAATCTTACAAAAACTGATGAAGCGTGAGTTTTGAATTCCCCCTCTGAATGTTTGTTTCTTGTAAACAACACGAATAATACAACTTTTTAAAACTAAGATGGGATGATTGACTAAAAAAGGTATTTTTAGGAATTTACAGGGGGTTTTCTAAAAAAAATTTATGTAGGAAAATAAGGGTTGATTCCAAAAATTTTAGGAACAGTTTAAGGATAATTCTAAAAATGTTAAGGATAATTCCAAAAAATTTCGGGATATTTCTTTAAAAGCTGACAAAAGCTTCTAACACATTCTTTACAAAGTTTGTTTAAAAAAATAAATAAAATAACGTGAACTTTAAAGCTAAACAACAGTTATATAATCAAAGAATTAAGTATTTTGACCAATATGCGAAATTAATTAAATTCATTCATTAAATTTTTAAACAACATTCAAAGTATTTAAAAAAGAATATTGTTTTAACTTAAAAACTTAAAATAACATGAGTTTAGCTGCAATTTAAAATAGTTTGTCAATAATTAAAATTTCGGAAAATATTTTCTCTTCTGGAGGAATATCAGGGTTTTTCGCGAATGGTGGAGAAAAATCGCAAAATTTTCAGCGTTTTTAATTTTTTTTTTTGAATTAACGAAATAGTTAAATACAATTTTAATATAATATCGGAAAAACACAAATTAAAAAAATATTAGGAATTTTAGGGCGAGAATACGACCCCCGAATTAAATATAATATCGTCCGCCATTTTTCGTCCATATTTTTTTAATCACAAGGTCAGTCGCAATATTCCATATTCTTACATAAGGCTATAGACATTACCAATTATTTTTAGAATCTGGCAACAACCATTAAGATTTTTTGTCAAAATCGCGCATGCAGGTACCCTTCATTGAGAATTGTTTTGGAAAAGTCTGTGATAAAAATCGTTCTAGAAATGATTTTTTTTGGGATATTTTTATCACCACCATAACCAAAATTCCCGTAAAAAATACGTTATAAAGACTCTAAATTTTTATAAACGAACTTCTTCTGGCAAAGGTAATCGTCTTTCGTATATATGTCTTTGTCTACTATAATCTCTTAAATTCAACTTCGGGATCTAGAGCGGTTTCTGGTCTGCAAGTAGATAGATGAAGTCAATTGAATACTGTTGCGTTGGTGGGTCCGAAAGACTAGAAGCCAAAGCAGATCAAATTTTGCAGAAAATTTATTCCAATATAACTCTTCACAGATTCCTTTACAACTCCAGAACTTCTCGTTCTAGTAGACTCAATACAGCTCTATACTCAACAATAGAACACAAACAGCAGTTAAACTTGACACACAAGTGCTAAATAGCCGCAAAAGACAATGCAATACAGTTCGATTTAGAACTACTCTGAATGCTCACTGAGACTCAGTATCTCAACCCAGTAATTCCAGTCAACTCCTAACTCAACTAAATAACTCGGGCTTATATAGGGGAGGCGGCGAACCTTCTTGAAACTTCTATACTATTATGCTTTCACGCCGCCAAAATGGATTAAATACCTATGAGCACTGTGACGATCTACCGTCTAAGTGATGTCTAGTTAAATTGAAGTTTAGTATAGAGGTAGATATTTGGAGAACTTTCCAGATCGTAGTCGAAAAGTCCTATACATGTACATAGAGACCGAATATGTCGCCAAATTTGGCGACATTTGGCGATTTCTCGCAAATTTGGCGACAAAAATTAGTCGCCAAAACCGTTGCCAACTTGGCTCTATCTCGCCAATTTGGCGAGATTGCCATTACCATAATGTTAAATGCTCTGCTCCTTGTAAAATTCGCTTCCCAGAGTTATCTCTGTAAAACTCGTTATCAAGCATTAAGACACACATTGCGGGGAAGCAAACTAAAGACCGAACTATTGCACTGCCTTATGCTAAATGTACATACATTTTCCTATTTACAAAATTAACACTACGAAATATTTACAAATATACAAAAATTCGTAACAATACTTTCCCTCATCTATGCTACGTAATTAGGGAAAGATAGATCTCTATGATGATTGCTAAGCCTTTTTCGGCTTCAAGTCATGCACTCAGAGATCAGTGTCTTTATTCCACAATGAAATTTTCAGGTCACGCGTATACCGAAACAATTGAAAAGACGCACACATTCAAATTTAAATGAAATACTGTCATAACTATGGGTAACATCGCACAACTTTAAATTACATTATAATATTGGTCATTGCACTCAAATTTGATTATGGTGATATATTCACATTTTCCCGTCATCTAAATAAAAAATGGTCAGTTTGGCGAAATATTTTGGCAATAACGGCACTCGTTTTTTCAACTCTTTACACTTTCATCGCAATTCTACGAAAATTTCGAAGGTGGAGACGTTTAGAACAGAGGAATTAGCGCAGACTTTAATCGAAATCGTTTGAGCCTCTTTTTAGTAATTGATGAAAAACATGATTTTTCCAAGATTTAATCCTTATGCGCATGCGCAATTTTGACAAAACTTTAAGGGGGTCCAGTACCGAAATTTTTTCAAATATCCCAATTTTTTTTTCTGATTTTAAAAAATAGTTCATACATTCCTGAAGAGAATGATGTTTTTATCTTATTCCTCCGGTGATTAGAACGCCACAAAATTACCTGTGATTTAAACATCACTAATGGGCGTAACACCTTGAAGCGTCTGCTTAAAGTGCGTTTTTCGAACACAAGTGTTTTTCACAGATGTTGCATATTCAAATCGATATATCTCAAGAACCATTAATAATTGGCTATTCAAATTTTTGGAGCATTTAATTTATATAGTTTTAAATATTTTGTCTTCACAGAATTTTATTTTTTTAATTTTGTTTTAAAATATAACATTTAGCGTAAAAGATAACATAAAAAAAGCAAAAATTTCAATATTTTAACTTTGAGAATTTTTTTAATTTTTTTTAATTCACCTATCAAAATACTATGAAGACAAAATTTTCTTTATATAATTATGTATTACAGAAAGCTTTCACTTTGAAAAAAAAATTATTTTTTCTTTACTTATATCAAAATACGCAAACATCAATTATTATGGATTTTTCTTGGTTTTTAAATTTTTTTTAAATAACTAAACACAATATTTAAAAAAAAATTTTCTCAAAGATATATAAATAGTATCTCATACATAAAATAAATTTTTGACATAAAAATGTACATAAATAAAGTTGTTTTTTAAATTTTCGGTACCGGACCCCCTTAATAGTTCCATGGCCACCACTGACCCCCACACCAAATTTGAACATCGTAGGTCAATTTATTTGGGAATTATACTGACCATACGCACACAGACAGACATTTTTTATAGACCACTCTTTTGAAGTCAGGATATTCCAAAACTTAGATCAATGGAGGGGAAATGGGAGGGAGAAGAAAAAAACACGATTTTTTTCTTCTTTTTTTTTGACCGAAGAAAGTACATTCACTATGTTGACATATGGGTATTACTAGAGGTCGGAAATATCGATCAAAATAAATATCGATACAATATCGTTGCATAGAAAAAAATATCGATCAAAAATCGATGTATTGATACATGATTTTTTTTTTTTATTTGATTTTTAATTTTGCCAGAAACAAAGATTTTCAGGGCAAATTTCTACTTTTCATGATTGCTTTTTTGTAAGGTAACTACTTTTTCAACTGAAATGGATCTATTACAAAAAAAAAAAAAAAAAAAATTATATTTTTACTTAATTGGTCCAGTGATTTTAAGAAAAATTTAGATAATTTTCAATAGCTTTTAAGTGTATGGAAAATATTGAATATTGGTGCCATTTTAACTGTCTCTCAGCCAAGTTCAAACTTTAGTTTTGAAGATTTTGAAAAGGGAATAAAAAAAAATCGAAGAAACACATGGAATTACAAAACGATTATCAAAAAACTAAAAATGTTTGAAAATATCGATATATCGGTAAATTGTATCGATATTTTTAATATCGATAAAAATATCGTCTTATCGATATATCACCGACCTCTAGTAATTACAAGCGCTATGTTTCTTTTGTCTGTGGGTTCAATTTCCTTATCCAAAACTAGTAACTCACATCTAACTTTGCCAACCTTCCGAAATGCATTTGTCGCCTCTTTAAATCCGAAGCCGATACTAAATAAATCAGAATTGATGTTCAATAATGAAGCTCATCGCATAAACATCTCCTGTCTTCTTATTACAAACTGCGACCGTTTTATTTCAAGGACAACCTACGAACTTCCGTGTCGGTGAGAACTACACTTCCTTCATAGAAAGAAAAAAAAAAAAAAAAAAGGGAGGGGGGAAGGAGTGGTTAGAAAATACAGAATATTCGACGGAATGCTGAAAAAGGTGTTCCGACGACACTGTTACAAGACTCCCACGCAAAAAGAATAGAGAGGAAAAAAAAAAAAAAAAAAAATCTTTTCAAAATGATTGGAATGACGAGGGGAAGTATATAAAAGGTAACGGCCCTTGAAAACAATGATGTGAAAGGAAATTGTATTGGGATGGTGAAACACTGTAATAAAAAGAACCATTCTCAGTTTACTACAAAATATAGATGCAAAGTTGTCGAAATACGGGGGAACGCTAACTCCGCCGAAGCAACCCAAAATATAACCCATTTTACACTTCACATCAACGAAAAATAAGACAGGAACATAGTTCATTTGGCAAGTCTTTCATTTGGCGACAAAAAATTAACGCCAAAAGAGTGTAATAAAAAATAGTATAAACTGAAAATACAAATAATAATAAAACTATACTAAACTTCAACTTAACTAGACATCACTTAGACGGTAGATCGTCACAGGGCTCATAGGTATTTAATCCATTTTGGCGGAGTGAAGACATAATTCTTGCCAAACCTTATAGCCTTTTGTTCTCTATAGGGTTGTGGTTTGGCGAACATTATGCTTTCACGCCGCCAAAATGGATTAAATACCTATGAGAACTGTGACGATCTATCGTCTAAGTGATGTCTAGTTAAGTTGAAGTTTAGTATAGAGGTGCGAAACCTCGCGCAACTTTCATTTACACTTAATACTTGATCATTGCGTTTATATTTTTCATGAATTGGTGTAATTTACCCTTTTCTTATTTTTATTAATTTAATAATAAATGTCCAGTTGACTATGTTTTTAGTGATTATTACACTAAAAAAAAAACATCGCCAAAATGGAAAATTGGGCTTTTTAATTTTTATGTGTTTATAACAATTATGTTTGTTCGATAAATATTACATATTATCCTTTCTTGTAAGTGAAACACGGAAGAAATAGTCACTGTTGGACGATGCTCAAGAAAATAGATATCTGAGTTACAGACATTCATTTATCAACATTTTATGCCTTTTTCGCATTTCTTCGGGAATTACGATGATGGGGACGATTAGAACATCTTTGAGAGGCATTAACACAGCGAATTTAATCAAAATCGTCATTTTTAGCAACTGCTGAAAAATATGATTTGTTCATACTATGCGAATATTACCTAAAATCTTAATGACAGGAACGGTATAGTGGTTAGTGTGCTGGCTTCTAGACCGCGAGGTTGCGGGTTCCGAGTCACGCGTAAGGCATGGGTGTTTGTAAATGTATGTTGGCTTGTCTAATGACGAATGTTTCGGAGCATTATAGCACTCGTGTTGCTGACGGCGCCAGATAATCTGAATACAACCAACCAACTTCTATAAAAAAATTCAGAACGATGTTCGATGGGGTCCAAAAATTGCAGTCGCCTCTCCAAGTCCATAAACGAAGGACAAGATTTTCGGGTGTCCCGCGACAACCTTTCCGGGACACCAAACCGGTCAAATTGCGTCGGTCAATTCGCAAAAAGTGAGCCAAATCTTTCGGAATTTCAGCGTAGCCAATTCGCGTTTCCATTTTTAGATGTTCACAAAACCTCTACGCGGCTTTCGAGGCCGGATGTCTAAAGAGATAACAAAGCAGCAGAATAACAACCGTAGCTAAAACGTAATAAAAGCTCCCCTATGAATTAAAGGGAGGAGGGGGGGGGGGAAGGCACACGCGAATAATCATCATTAGTTCATTCAGCTATACGGGAGAGAGGAAACGCGAAAAGACGTTTTCCATTACCTTTTTTTTTTCACGGCAATTTGAACGTTTTAGTGTGTTGGAGTGAGAGAGAGAAAGAAAAATAACATTGCTCCTTGTTGTCCCACACGCAACTCGCCTTCGATGCAATTAGGGAAGCTGCAGTTGCGGAAACTGAGTAGAAGTCTGCTTGAGCACCTGTCACTATATAGCTTCACTGTGGGCTGCTCAACGTATTCCAAGTTTGCCTTGAGATTTTCTTCAGTTCGTAATTTTTGGTTCACGTGTGTGTTTTAGATTAAGAGGTGACTGCAAGTTGAGTGGAAGACCTATAGACTGAGAGGCGACTGCAATTTTTGGACCCTATCGAACATCATTCTGAATTTTTTTATAGAAATTAGAGAAAAGTGAGTAGATTAAGAATTCACTGGTCTGCCGTGGCAAAAATGGCCGAAACTGGTCAAAAATCGACTTTTAATAAGTTGAACTAAATTCAATTGCCAAATGCGCCATAACATGCCAAATAATGAGCATTTTTTTTATTTGGTAACCCTCACTCTTTATTTTTCAATTAAGAAGGTTGCAGACGATTCAGATATCTGGCGACGGTCTACTTGCATCTATTAAAAGGGAGCCAAGTTGGCAAAAAATATTACGTCACTAATGACGTAACTGATGTCGCCAATTTGGCTTACTTTTAAAAGATATAAGTTTTCCGAGCCAAAGATCAGAAATCGTTTGCGCTTTTTCTTATTGAAAATCAAAATGCAGTGGGTTGCCAGAAGAAAAAGTTTGTTCTCATTTTGGCAAGTTATGACATATTTGGCAATCGGATTTTAGTTCAATTCATTCCAAGTCGATTTTTGATCAGTTTCGGCCATTTTTGCCACGGCAGACCAGTGGATTCCTAATCTACTCACTTTTCTACAATTTCTATAAAAAATTCAGAATGATGTTCGATGGGGTCCAAAAATTGCAGTCGCCTCTCGGACTACTAGTAAATGATGAATTTATTGGCCTGATTTTATTATTATTAATATAATGTATTATGTTAATATCAATAATAAAAGAACTACTAGTTAACTTCTCAATCAAATTTTGCGACTGATTTTTTTTATTACAGTTGTTGTAAAACCAGGTTTAAAAATTCATACTTTCTAAAGCAATAATTAGTAAGATATTGTCAATTAAATACAGTGTTGGTCGCATTAAGATCGATGAGACAGGGACTCGCTACCTGTTTCTCTTAATTTGAACCACGGAGAAGACATACCAAACTAGGGGTGTGGAACATCGCACAACTTTCAATTACACTATTATACTGAAGTGGATTGGTGCTATTTACCGTTTTTATATTTTCTTTATTCATTAAAAAAAATTAGCTAGTTTGGCGATATTTTTTGTACGAGTCTTTTTGTTTTAAAATAATAATAATAATTATAATAATAATAAAATTAAAAAAAAACACACACACGCCAAAATGGCGATTTTGGGCTTTTCGATAATTCTTGTATGATCCTTTCTTACAAGTGAAACTGTGGAGAGAAGAAAAAACGATCGTTGATGGGCGATGCTCAAAGAGAATTCTGTGTGCATTTTTGCGGGAATTTCGGAGGTAGGGACGTTTAGAACACCTTAACCACAGCGATTTTGATAAAAAAAATTTTGGAACCGTTTTATAGCAATCATTCAAAAACATGAATTTTTTCAATGGCAGCTACCTTATATGCGGATGCGCGATTTTGACGAAAACCTTTAATGATAGGTCCCATGGTCACCACTAACTCGCACCCCAAATTTGAACATCCAAGGTCAATTTGTTCGGGAGTTATGCTGACCACACATTTTTTCTAGACAACTTTTTTGAAATCAGGATGTTCCAAAACGTGGAGAAATGCAAAAAGAAATCGATTTTTTTTTAAACCGAATGCTATATTTTCATCATCCTATGTAAACACATGGGTAATTGAAAGTAAAAAGTTACAAAATCCGAAAATATTCACATCGTAAGTCGCAAACTTTGAAGAAATAAAAAAAATAATAATAAAAATTAAAAAAAAAAACCCTTTCACACAACCTTTTATTATTTATAGGCCAAGGGCCCCTTAGTCTTGACCCGAATCTTTTTAACAAAGCGAGGCGGGTGTTCTCATACTAAAAACACCTGCGAAACTAGAGGAGTTGGAGAGAAAAAAAAAAAAAAAAAAAAAAAAAAAAAAAAAATCCGCCACCTAGTGAACCAGACATAAACCCCACACAATTGCGTAACATAGGTACTTGATATCATGCCTTGTTACCCTCCCCCCCCCATCCAAAAACGGCATTCATGAAAAGGTAAATGTGGAGAAGGAATCTTGCTGTTACGCGACTGTGTACTGTTATATAATTTAGAATGGGATAAGGCGCGCTATAAAAAGATGTAGATATATTAGAAGTAGTAAACCAGATACATTGGAATGAATATAAATGTACAGTTGAAAATTTAAAAAAAAAATATTTTAATTACCACTTTTATGTTTTAACAAAACAAAACTCCTGTTTTATTAAAAATATTTGAAAAATAATTTAATTGACAAAAAAAAAAAAATACATTCGTGTTCGAGTAAAAAATATATTCGAGTAAACCAGATACATTGGAATGAATATAAATGTACAGTTGAAAGTTGTTAAAAAAAAAAAATCTTAATTACCACTTTTATGTTTTAACAAAACAAAACTCCCGTTTTATTAAAAATATTTGAAAAATAATTTAATTGACAAAAAAAAAATACATTCGTGTTCGAGTAAAAAATATATTCGAGTAAACCAGATACATTGGAATGAATATAAATGTACAGTTGAAAGTTGTTAAAAAAAAAAATCTTAATTACCACTTTTATGTTTTAACAAAACAAAACTCTCGTTTTATTAAAAATATTTGAAAAATAATTTAATTGACAAAAAAAAAAAAATACATTCGTGTTCGAGTAAAAAATATATTCGAGTAAACCAGATACATTGGAATGAATATAAATGTACAGTTGAAAGTTGTTAAAAAAAAAAAATCTTAATTACCACTTTTATGTTTTAAGGGGGTGCGGTACCAAAAATAAAAAAAACTTTATTTATGTACATTTTTACGTCAAAAATTTATTTTATGTATGAGATACTATTTATATATCTTTAAGAAAATGTTTTTTTAAATATTGTGTTTTGTTATTTAAAAAAAATTTAAAAACCAAGAAAAATCCATAATAATTGATGTTTGCGTATTTTGATATAAGTCAAGAAAAAATAAAAAAAATTCAAAGTGAAAGCTTTCTGTAATACATAATTATATAAAGAAAATTTTGTCTTCACAGAATTTTGATAGGTGAAATAAAAAAAATTAAAAAAATTCTCAAAGTTAAAATATTGAAATTTTTGCTTTTTTTTGTTATCTTTTACGCTAAATGTCATATTTTAAAACAGAATTAAAAAAATAAAATTCTGTGGAGACAAAATATTTAAAACTATATAAATTAAATGCTCCAGAAATTTGAATAGCCAATTGTTAATGGTTCTTGAGATATATCGATTTGAATATGCAACATCTGTGAAAAACACTAGTGCTCGAAAAACGCACTTTAAGCAGACGCTTCAAGGTGTTACGCCCATTAGTGATGTTTAAATCACAGGTAATTTTGTGGCGTTCTAATCACCGGAGGAATAAGATAAAAACATCATTCTCTTCAGGAATGTATGAACTATTTTTTAAAATCAGAAAAAACATTTGGATTTTTGAAGAAATTTCGGTACCATACCCCCTTAACAAAACAAAACTCCCGTTTTATTTAAAATATTTGAAAAATAATTGAAATGACAAAAATATATATATATTCGTGTTCTTATAGCATTTTTCTATTATTCTAAAAGTAGACTGAAGAAGTAAAAGTGAGACAATTACAGATTACATGAGTGTACGAAAATATGTTTTTAAATGCGAAAATAGAACGACATGGAACTCGGAATGAACCATGAAAAGAACGCACGTTTCCAAAATGAAGGGGGCGTAGTGAGTTTTCTAAAAAAAATTAGGTAGGTATTTCAGGGATAATTGCACAAATTCAGGGAATGTTTTAGGGATAACTCCAAAATGTTTAGGGAAAATTCCCAAAATGTTAGGGATTATTCTAAGATATTAGGGATATATCTTTTAACCTTTTAAAGTTGACATAGATTGTAACACAGACATCCTTTCAAAAGCATGTTTCAATACTAGTAAAAAAACTGTCAATTTTTAAAAGAAATTTGACGCCAAACAACTTTTCAAAAAAACAACAACAGATATAATCAAACAATTAAACTACTTTTTTTTTTTTAAATTAAATCTAACTATGTTTTAAGCAGCATTCAATGCTCTTCAAAAAGAATATTGCTTCAACTTTAACCCTTTGCACTCCAGGCCTTTTTCGCGCGGAGGAATCAGCAACTCGAGACATTTTAGGTTCGGCTGGTGTTTATGGATTTGCTTCATAGAAACTAAACAGTCATTGGCCTTGCATCGAATTTCCGCATCACACCTAATGGTCTTCTCGTGGTTTGGCATCCAATCGTGTGGCGCCTGAGAGGCGCCACTGGAGTGCAAAGGGTTAAAACTTAAAACTGACATGAGTTTGGCTACAATTTAAAATTGTTTGTCAATAATTAAAATTTCAGAAAAGATTGTCTCCTTTGGAGATATATCTGTATTTTTTTTGCGGGTTTTGGAGGAAAATCGGAGAAATTTTGAGGCGTTTAATTCTTTTTAGGTATTATTGAAAAATTTAAGTACAATTTTAGGGAAAAACAAAAATTTAGGGAATATTAGGAATTTTAGGGCGAATGCTACTCCTGAAAATTGATAATTTGAAGCTAAGGCATAAAAAGCTGAAATTTGTAATTCAGCAGACTATGACAACTTGGAGCCGGAATAAATTTCAGAAGGAAAAATATAACATCTTTGGACAAGGAATTATTACGGTCGTTTTATTTCACGCAAGATTTCATTAACGTTCAAAATTGACAAGTATAAACGTAAGTATCATAAAAAATCAGGTTCAACGTACAGCCACCTTTTGCCGGAAAAAAGAACCCGTCAAATTTCTCAAGCTAAAATATAAATTTCAATTTAACTAAACAAAATGGCGTATGATTAGATGGGTGTTCATCTTTTCATTTCGTTTCGGTTTACAGTTTGGATCTGGAAATTTCATAGTTTTACCAAGGTGAGTGACTGACAGTATTAGGAAATAAGATTGCATAGTTGTACGTCGCTGGTTTATTTTTTACATCTTTACAAAATTTTCAAGTGAATTTCGGCGGTTGTTATGTTGAGAAGGCATTCCCGAAATGATTTCGATCGAAATAATTAGAGCTGATTTTTGTCGATCGTATCCTTTTTACTACTTCTTATTCAGAGTGGGCCGACCAAACGGTATAGTGGTTAGCGTGCTAGCCTCTACACTGAGAGGTTGTGGGATCGAGTCCCGTGTTAGGCATGGGTGTTTGTAAATGTATGTTGGCTTGTCTAATGACGAAAGTTCGGCGCCCTCGTGTTGCTGACGGCGCCAGATAATCTGAAAACAACCAACCAAACTATTCAGAGTGGCCACAAAATTCTGGGGAAAAAGTTCTATGATTTCCCTGGTTTATTTCTAAAAAATTCCCTGAGTATAAGGAAAACTTTTTTTTTAATTGTTCGAACTTAAGGGGATATTCTGGGATATTCTCGCGCCGACAAAACCGTTTCGCAGCCGGGTCGCGCGAGCAAACAATAGACGATCGGCTAACTCTGGCACTCTGGCCGCCAAGGTCTTTTGTACTCGATGTATTTTCTTCACTTGATGTATATTTCTCAAAATTCACTACTCGGGAACTGGGTGATCGTTTTAACCAATTTAATTCAAATATATTTATACTAAGTGCTCAGTTAAGTTCAGTTTTGTTTCGACACTCTCGCTGTACAAACGTAAGTATTCTGAAATCAGTGACGTGAAAAAATATATTTTTAGTGTAAAATTTAATTAATAACAAGTGAATATAAAACGTCAGTAAACGACTCCGACTGCGCGCGATTAGTCCTCAAACTTTAAGCTCGTTTTTCTCGTAACTACTTTTCTGGAAACGGTGTGCATGATATCTTTAATTCTACTCAACTGATTCACTTGAAATTTTACGCAGAGCTTCTTTATACATTATAGTATCGCACTACGAAGAGTTTAAAAAAAATATTTTTTTTTTTGTATTTTTAAAAAATTCCGAACGACAAAAAAACAGGGAAAATACGAAACTTTTTTTTCAAACCAACGCCATTTTGTGAAAAAAAAATTTCTTTTTCAAAAATGTTTCGTAGTGCGATAACTACACCCTTCCTCTTTACGAATTATTCATGGATTTCCATTTCAGGTCATGGGAAGGATTTATATCCTGCACACCAGGACAAGCCATTTTTCCATCAGTCCCCACTTCGCCGACCTGCAGTTTTTTGAAATTTAATTTTTTTTCTTATATTATTAATGTTTTGTATTCTTAAAATATCAATAAAAAGCTTATAAAAAAATGTATAGTAAAAATATTTTTTTTTTATCGCTTCCGAAAAAATACCTAAAATTCGGGCTTCTAAACCAGAATACTCCCTTAACCATGGTTTCCGGATAGTAGACACCTTGATCAAATGGAACAGGTATGTTAAAAAGATAATATGCCTATTTTTTTTATTTTTTAAATAGTTTTGGCAGTACAAAAAAGTTTAAATTATTCCGTAACATTAAACTTCTAACGATTACCACATTTCTCCGAGTTCTACCAAGGTGAGTGACTGACAGTATTGGGAAATAAGATTGCATAGTTGTACGTCGCTGGTTTATTTTTACATCTTTACAAAATTTTCAAGTGAATTTCGGAGGTTGTTATGTTGAGAAGGCATTCCCAGAATGATTTCGATCGAAATAATTAGAGCTGATTTTTGTCGATCGTATCCTTTTTACTACATCTTATTCAGAGTGGCCACAAAATTCTGGGGAAAAAGTTCTATGATTTCCCTGGTTTATTTCTAAAAAATTCCCTGATTTTAAGGAAATTTTTTTTTTAATTGTTCGAACTTAACCAGGGTTTCCAGAAAGTAGACACCTTGATCAAATGGAACAGGTATGTTAAAAAGATAATATGCCTATTTTTTTATTTTTTAAATAGTTTTGGCAGTAGTAAGAAGTTTAAATTATTCAGTAACATTAAACTTCTAACGATTATCTACCACAATATTCCGGGAAAAAATGGCGCCAAAATGTGGGTGAACGAGAAAACGTATCTTCAATACAATAGAACATTTTCCGGATTTATGTGAAACTTTTAAAAAAATCCTCCGACATTTCCTTTAATTTTTCCAGAATCTAGAAAGCACCCGGACATTTCCCTGATTTCCAGGTTTTGTGACCACTCTATTAGAAGGGATAATTTTACTAAACAAATATATATAAATATATATAGTGATAGGACCGATACCTAAATTTATTCTCAGTAAATTTCTCATAACATGTTTGAAGTCAGGGTTCCCACTCAAATCATAGAATGAAAATCAATGACTTTTCAATGACTTTTAAGGACCTAATTAATGTTTTTAAGGACCTTTGAAAATTTGTTTTCAGGCATCATGTCTATATATATAAATTTTTAATAAAGTATATTCTACCAAAAAAGTTACAACTTGGTGGATGCATAACACAAATAAGTCGGGAAATTCCGATACGGTGCAGATAAGTAGCGGTCAAACGGGGATAGCAAGTCCGAGCTGTATTTTATAAATTTTGCAGTTGGGCACACAACTTCCGCAAAAATTAAGGACTTTTAAGGACCTCTAAGCATTTTCAAGGCCTTGAAAAAAGTTCAAAAATATTAAGCACTTTCAATGACTTTCAATGACCGTGGGAAGCCTGGAAGTGTAATTGAAACGGAAACAAGTTTGAAATGTTGGAGGAGTCATTGTGCATAACTGAGTGGTGAGACGTAAAAGACGGCCCCTCTACAGCAGCGTTAGCTACTACGCGATCAGCGACAGATTTTTCTGCGACCCGTCGACCGCACAGAAGAAACTAAAATCAAAGTACATAGTATGAACTTTTTTTTTTACATAATTTTAATTTTTCCAAAATACTACGCGTTAACTATGCATAACAGAGTTCTTCACTATGTTCCCGAAGAAATTACATTAAGAAACTTTCAGGAAGATAGTTTTCATCAAGAATAAATACAGGAACACCTTAACAAATCGTCCAATTGAGATTCATTAAAGATTGGCTGTGACAAATACTACGACAAATATTGACTCCATCATAAAATACACTGAACGATTTCGACCGCAATCGTCTCATAATTGATACTGACAACAGGGTATTCTTGAAGTTCAGATTAAATACTTTTATTAAAAGTTAGGTCAACTCGTATTGTCACGTTGGAACGAAAGATTCACTTCCTTCATAGACTTCGATTTATTAATAATGAATATTGTTATTTTTTTTTTGGGGGGGGGGGGAGGGGAAGGATCAAATGTCAATTGAAAGTGTGGCCACAAAATTCAAGAAAAAATATCCCTGATAATTCTCTGGCAGATATTTAAAAAAATTCCCTGATTTTAGAGCAAATTTTTTTTCAAATTTCCCCAAGTTTCTTAGGTTTTCCAGATGTCTAGACACACTGATCAAATAGAACATGTATGCTAAAGAGAAAAAAAAAAAGCAATTTAAAAAAAAAAATAGTTTTGCTGGTAATGAAAAGTTTAAATTATTCAATAACATTAAACTTCTAATGGCTTACCACTACAAATCTCCATGTAAATAGCGCCATAATATGGATGAACGTGCCTTAAAAAATACAACATTTCCCTGATTTTCATGAAATTTTTAAAAGTTCCCTGACATTTCCCTCATTTTTTCCAGAATCAGAAAGCTCCCTGACATTTCCCTGTTCTGCGGCCACTCTGAGATTTTATTAAGATAAGATGAAAAATGTAAATTTTTTTCAGTTTTCAAAAATTGCTATATATTCTTAAATCGATAATAATTAAAGATTTTATATATATATATATATATATATATATATATATATATTGATGTATCCGGCTCGAGTAAAGCTAAAACATAAGTAAAACGGACCGCCTCTAAAAGTTAGTGGTGAACGATGCTGTAGAGCAGCGTCAGCCATTAGGCGGTCCGCGGGCCGGATCCGGCTCGCGACAGCTTTTTCTCTGGCCCGCCGGCAGTACAGAAGAGCAAAAAATCAAATTTGGCGGAAATAATTTGAATTGTTCTACAATAGTATGTGTTAACTACCAAAAACCGCGTTTTCCATTAAGTGGCCCGTGTCAGTAAGTCTAAGAACTCCTTTTTTTTTTCTGAGACTGCCAGAAAAAAAAAAAAAAAAAAAAGCAATAGTTTGAATTATTACCAATGACGCATTCTTTCGCATTGCTTAGTTTTTTACTTATGATAACCCTACCCCCTCAATTCGTAAATGGCACAATTCGATTTCTGCTTTTCTGAATGTGATAAGCAGGAGTTGGGTGTTTTAATGCATACACCTCTTTTGTTTTGACGTGAAAAGAAGTATCGCGATCTCTACAATAATGACGTCAAAGATTAGTTTTAAATGCAAAGTAGATAGTGAAAAGTAGAGCGGCCGTCATCGTCTCACAATTAACATTGATTAAAATGGAAGATTTAGGAGGTATGGTTTAAATATCTTTATTGATTGTGAGTTTATGTCAAGTCACATTGTAATATTGTCACTAAAGATTAACTTCTTTTATGACTTTGATTTATGATGTAAAGAAAATTATTTTTTTAATTATTTGAAACAAGAATAAAACATCATTTGTTATTTTATTAATATAAAAAAGCTAAATTATTGTTTCAGTTTTCAAAATTATTTTATACTGTTGAATCTTTAGTAACTATCACATTTCTAACATTGAACATAGGTAGTAAAGCAATATATTTATTGGCGTATTCGGTATAAATCTGCGGCCCGCAGAAAGTTCCAACATAAGTCATGCGGCCCGTCTCTAAAAGTTAGTGGCGAACGATGCTGTAGAGCCACATTAGCGTTATTTAAAAGTGTGTGCAAGAGGGACACTTTGTGACAAAAACATTTCGCTATCCACTCATCTCCCTAATACACTATCACAAAATACATCAAGTACAGGTACAATTTGTATATCAGTTACAAAAATAGTCCAAATTAATCAAGATGCGCTGTTCGGATACGAAAGCTTTTAAGATAAAAAAAAAGGAAAAGGAAAAAAGGAAAAAAAAAAAAAAGGAAGGGAAACGTGACACACAACGCCACATCTTGCACGAGTAAAGTATTTCATGGCAGACCGCCAAGAAGAACGCGGTTCTATCTTGTGACAGTGTTGCTCCAGCAGTCAGGGAATGAATGAAAACCCACGAGTGTTGTTAATTGAACGACCCACTAATGCTTCGTTAGCAAGACATTTTTGTAATGCCATCTTGTTGGTTTATCAATTGCTGTTGCTGAATAAAATCAGGATTCTGAATAGTGGATGATAGGAGAACACCACTAATTTATCACTGCTTAGCATTTACGCCTACACAATGGCGAAGTGAAAAACTTATGACAAAAGCTCTGCCCGTTTGTCTGAGGTCAAGAATTTTGGACAAAACTACAAATGCATCAGGCGAAATGACGGGTGTTTTTCAGATGAGTTCCTATTGTAACCTGAAATGTGGCAATCGATAGTTAATTCTTCGCCAAGTGAGTTAGAAAAAGTGATAAAATCGAAAAAAGAAAAAGATAGCGCAGTTATTGAACTCCAAAAGGAAGGCATATTTTATTTTATTAAGACTTCCAGTTACCTGATATGTAATATAGGTTTGTTGTTGTTTTCAAATTATCTGGCGCCGTCAGCAACACGAGGGCTATAATGCGTCGAAACATTCGTCATTAGACAAGCCAACATACATTTACAAACACCCATGCCTAACACGGGAATATGTAATATAGGATGATGAAAGTATTACATTATGATAAAAAAAAAATTCGATGTTTTATAATCGATGAATTTTTAAAGAAAATGGTTTGCATGTTTATAGTTAACAGTATAACTATAGAAGGGATGGTGCTGCGACGTACAAATTTGATATACAAGTCAGATGTACGAAAGGGACGTGAAAACAAGGATTTCGCTAAAATCACGCATGCGCAAAAAGCACTTGCTGTTGAGAAAAAAAGTGGTAAAGGACATTAACTATCATTGTCTCTTAATTTTCGAGAGTAGATTAAAGTTAAGAAGCTGCTATTTTCTTAATCTTATTAAAATTTTATTGCTGTAATAAAATTTTATTGCCGTAATAAAAAAAAAAAAAAAAAAAAAAAAAAAAAAAAGGAATATCCCAATTATAAAACCTTGTACACATTTTGAAAAACCACAAGACACACAATACCGTAATCAGAACCTAAAAATTGAGCCATGAAAATGAGTTTGCCTCTGAAATGAAATTTGGAGATATCTTAAAAAATACTCATGTTTTTTTTTTAAAAAAAAGGAATATTTTATAGTTTTATTATTTTAAGACCAGGGAGACAGGGGGGGGGGGGGGGAGGCGTTTAAAGCCTAATTTTTGGAAAAACAGATAATGTCACATCAATTGACACATTAGCGGTACTAACCGACAGAATAAAAAAAAAAAAAAAAAAAAAAAAAGGAATATCCCAATTATAAAGCCTTGTACACATTTTGAAAAACCACAAGACACACAATACCGTAATCAGAACCTAAAAATTGAGCCATGAAAATGAGTTTGCCTCTGAAATGAAATTTGGAGATATCTTAAAAAATATTCATGTTTTTTTTTTTTTTTTTTTTTTTTTAAAAAGGAATATTTTATACTTTTATTATTTTAAGACCAGGGAGACAGGGGGGGGGGGAGGCGTTTAAAGCCTAATTTTTGGAAAAACAGATAATGTCACATCAATTGACACATTAGCGGTACTAACCGACAGAATAAAAAAAAAAAATAAAAAAAAAAAAAAAAAAAAAAATAAATAAATAAATAAATAAATAAATAAATAAATAAATAAATAAATAAATAAATAAATAAATAAATAAATAAATAAATAAATAAATAAATAAATAAATAAACGTTTTAACGAGCACGTTCTGCCCGTTTTGAAATCTTTAAGAAGCGTTTACCAAATCACATTGAAGTCGCTTAATCCGGTTTTTTTTTTTTAGTCTTCATGTGTGACCAAAAGTTATTCTTGAAACCTTTTTGATGAAGTTTTCGGCAAATCTAATATCGTCGGAGCACGCACTCTTTTTAAAAAAAAAAAAAAAATCTGTCTTGTTCCTATTTCCCTCCCCCACCAATGAACCAAAATACAGCAATTAACACCACTTTCATAGATGCATATTTACACTTTTGTTTTATGCTCAATCCTGAAATCGCACAATAATTTAAAAAAAAAAAAAAAAAAAAAAAAAATCATTCACAACTCTTTCTGCAATGTTTAAAATATTCGAAAATGCAAAAAATAATTGGTATATTTGTTTAATTAAAGCTATCTGTGTTTCTGTTTTAAACATATAAAAATGCAAACAAGAGGTATGATTCAAATCCTACAAAATAACCCCAAATCCAAGAGTTAACTATAGAATATTGAAAACGTCTGATTCAATGTCACCAAGTGCAAAGTCAAACCCAAAAGCATTTAACCTTATTGACCAATCCGTGCTTATTAAAGCCGATCAAACGGTATAGTGGTTAGCGTGCTAGTTTCTAGACCGCGAGGTTGCGGGTTCCGAGTCCCGTGTTAGGCATGGGTGTTTGTAAATGTATGTTGGCTTATCTAATGACGAATGTTTCGACGCATTATAGCCCTCGTGTTGCTGACGGCGCCAGATAATCTGAAAACAACCAACCGTGCTTATTAAAATATTGAGTTTTGGTTACAAAGTGGCCAGAATTTTTCTAAGTTTAAAGAAATAAACTGTTTAGTGCCCAAAATAATGGAAATTATATTGGTCGTTTAGTTCACTTATTATTATTATTATTATTATTATTTTTTTTTTTTTTCAAATGAAATTGCGATTATTCAATTTTTTCTAATTTAAATAAGTTAATTTTCAATGATTTCATTTTAGGCAATTGCTTTCGTTAAGTACAATAATAAAAAAAATTTAAATTGAAACTTTGCTTTTTTCTTTCTTTTTTTTTCAAAAAATTCCAAAGTGCATTACAAAAAGATATTTTAAGAGATTATGCGATATTAATTAATAATTCAAATATTCAATTAAAAAATTACCCAAATGCACGTAATAAGTAGAATAATTAAAAAGAGAAAGAAGAACGTTATGCTATAATAAATGCTTTTGTAAAAGGAATTAAAAATAAAGGAACAAATTAAGCTTATGTACAAAAATTAATGATTTAAATTAAAAAACGAAGCAAATTAGATCAAATAAAAATCTATTACAACTAAAATATAAATCTAGTAAAACCCTCATCGATTTCAATTTGTGTCTTTAAACAAGTAATTATGAATGGAATTATAACATAAATTAACATATTTAAAACGATTAATAAATTTCAACTATAAGGCAACTTTTTAACTGAAATGTTATTTAGAAAATTAGACGCAATGTTGCAAACGATACCCGATGGAATAACATTAACCAAGTAACATTTACTGAAAAAGAAATAAATAAAATTTTTAAATAAAAATAAACTTCGTGAAAATTTTAACGATAGCAAATCTATTAGGGTTGATATTGGGTTTTGCTTCACGTCTATTTCTTTTGGGTAAGCCACGAGATTATAAATTAGTTTAATCGAAAAGCAAAATCGTTAAGTTGGCGACGATATTACTCTTAAAACTTTATATCCCAAGTCCTAAAATTTATTCGGCGTTTTTAAAGGTAGTTGATATTGTTGCGTGGATGGGTTCGAAAGATTTGAAGCCAAAGCAGATCAAAACTTGCAGAAATTTATTCCAATATAACTCTTCGCAGATTCTCTTACAACTCCAGAACTTCTCGTTCTAATAGACTCAATACAGCTCTTTTCACAACAATAGAGCACAAAACAGCAGTTAAAAACTTGACAACACAAATGCTAAAATCGCTGCAAAAGACAATGCAATACAGTTCGCTTTAGAACTACTCTGAATGCTCACTGAGGCTCAATATCTCAACTCAGTAATTCCAGTCAACTCACTGACTCAACTCGGGCTTATATAGGGGAGGCGGTGAACTTTCTTGAAACTTCTAGAGGTAGATATTTGAAGAACTTTCCAGATCGTAGTCGAAAAGTCCTGTACATGTACATGGGGACCGAAAATGTCGCCAAATTTGGCGACAAAAATTAGTCGCCAAAAGCGTCGCCAACTTGGCTCTATCTCGCTAATTTGGCGAGATAGCCATTACCATAACGTTAAATGCCCTGCTCCTTGTAAAACTCGCTTCCCAGCGTTATCTCTGTAAAACTCGTTATCAAGCTTCAAGACCCATATTGCAGGGAAGCCAACTTAAGACGAACTATTGCACTGCCTTATGCAAAATGTACATAAATTTTCCTATTTAAAAAATTAACACTACGAAATATTTACAAATATACAAAAATTCGTAACAATATAGATACAGCAGTTTATGCTAGCAAGGGACTAAGGCACCATGAGAAATATTTTTCTTTAAGTGTAGTTACTTTAGCATCGTACATAGTTAAAAAAATTATGCGAGGCTTATCAAGTTCAGAAATAAGAGGGTAAATTTAAATTTTGAACCTTGGTCAAATTGTTAATGACATCAATGTTGCGTGAATTTCCAGTGTTTAAAAATCAATAAAATTGAATTAAAAAAACAACAAAAAAACTAGGTTTGTGAACGTTACAGATCTTTCTATTACACTATAATACAGGTCACTGTACATTTGACATAGATTGGTGTAATTTAGTGTTTTCGTTTTTATAATTGCATTAAATTAAAATTTGGCTAGTTAGGAGATAATTATCATATTGGAGGGGGAAAAAAAACATCGTCAAATTGGTGAAATTGGAGTTAATTACTATTCCTTGCGGGTAAGTGAAACAGAAGAGGGAACAGTTGTTGATAAGCGATGCTCAAGGGAAAAGAACTTGATATTATAGAGGTTCGTTAATCAATTTGTTTAGGCCTTTATAACTTTTACAGAAATTTAGGGAGTGCAGATGCTTAGAACACCTTAAAATCCATTACCACACCGATTTTTATCTAAATTATTAATACTTTTGTTTTGCAATTGTAGGTAAACATTAACTTTTTAATAACAGTTAATGTGAAGACTTTATTTTGACAAAACCTAAATAACAGAACTCACGGCAATCGCTAAACTGTATACAAAAGTTGAACATCGTAGGTCATTTCGTCCGGCAGTTATGCTGACCACAGACAGATGGACAGGGATTTTTTGTAGACTACTTTTTGAACTCAGAACTTTCCAAAACAAAGAGTAATGCACATGGGCGCCGAAAGGATTATCTTAGGAGTGGGGAAAGGGGGGGGGGGGTGAGATCACAAACTAGGGGATGTAAGGAGGTAATATTTTGTTCAAATCGTGTTTTTTTTGGTTTTTTTTTTTTAATGTAAAAATGTAATAATATAGTGATGAAAAATGTAAATAAACAGTGATGTAATAAATTTCTGTTTCATTGAACGCTTTAAAAACCTCTTTTATACTTCTGTTTTCTAGTGGTTTGTTGTATTCAGATTATCTGGCCCCGTCAGCAACACGAGGGCTATAATGCGCCGAAACATTCGTCATTAGACAAGCCAACATACATTTACAAACACCCATGCCTAATACGGGACTCGGAACCCGCAACCTCGCGGTCTAGAAGCTAGCACGCTAACCACTATACCGTTTGTTCGGCTCTGTTTTCTAGTGATTCATATCAATTTTGCCAAGGAAATGTTTAGTTATAAGTTTCTTTGGTCAATGTCTATGTAAGAAGTTGTTTAAATCTGTGTAAACAGATCATACAGTTGAAAACAAGGCAAGTATTATACTGCAGCCACATGCAGGAAAGGAGGTAAAAATAGTTTTGATCTAGAATAACGGAGCAAAATGGGTCATTCTGCGGAAAACCAGGAATTAATGTAACTTATGTTTATTACAAAGTGTAAGTATACTAATAAAAATAATTTTTTAGTTATACACAATTCTAGCATGACGGATATAATTAATTGCGATTTCAAATTGCAATAAAATATTTTAATTATTACTCAAATTTTACTCCCCAACAGTGAAATGTCACATTCGTGGAACGTCACAGCGTAATATTTTATAAATTAAACACACTTGAAATTCTTTAGATTGCACCTTTATGTTATGAAAAAGTTTCAACACATTTCTACAACGCAGAGTTCGCCAAAATGCGCGGAATCTGCGTGAACACGCATCAAAAATCCATTTCATCCCATAGAATTAATCTCACGCGTGAGTTCAAGCACGCATCGGCACATCATGGTTAATTTTTTAAAAAAATAATCCTTCATTTTATAAAATCAGAGGTCATACTAGTCGTTTTTCGAAGGTAACCGCTACCTTTCTACCCTTTTTTTTAAAAAAAGTTCTTTTCTGAAAAAATGCCAAAATTTTCGTTTATTTTCAATTGGAATGCAATATGCATATCATCCCCACCGAAATCGCATTCCACACATACAGAGCCTGATTTAGAAATTTTTTTACTGTAGGCCCAACATTCAGAGAGGGGCCCCCCAATAGCAAATATTCATTTCCTTACGTCACAATATTACCAGATCAAGCTACATTCGTTAAGACAAACTTTTTACAATTAAAACTCAAAGTTTACTTTCACACGATTTTGTTGTTGTAATTAGTATGATCTTGATTTGCTCAAAACTTTTGAATTAATCAAGACCCCCAATGAACACTGATTTTAAAGCACACTTTCCTGTATTTTAAACTTATATTTTATCATAGGGTCCACAGATTATATAATAATAAAGATTACTTAATTTTATAACAATAATTGTAAATAATACAAAGTAAGCTTTCCACTGTTTCCACGATCTCACCAAAAAGGAGGGCCAAAAATGTCCACGGAAGAGCCTGCAAACCAACCAATCACAAAGACTCTTTCATTTCATAATATAAGAAGTTGTATATGGTTGGTTGGTGAACATCTCTTTATAAGAGGCGAGAGAAGGAGAACAGCGGCGTAAAGCCTTCGTCTCCGTGTACATATGAAGAAGTTGTATATGATTGGCTGAACCGGAAAGATTTGCTTAATTAGGTTTTATTAGGTTAATCTATCTAACTTAACTCTCTGTGACTATAAAAAATCTGGAATTTGCGGATGAGTAACTAAATTTTTTTTATTATTTTTGTTCAGTACTTCCCATAAAAAGACCATTATATTTAAAATGTTCAGTAAACTTTCAAAATTTGGGGGCCCCCAGATTTGGGGGCCCCTAGGCCCGGGCCTAGTGGGCCTAATGGTAAATCAGGCCCTGCACACATACACATTCATGTCCAAACGTGGTCGCACAGACCAGTGAACGACTGAAAACATTTGAGTGGTAGCTAAAGCAGATGTTTTGTTTAGATGCAAGTAACAATCTACTGATGAGAGTGTTCAGATCAGATTAGAAGACACAAAAGATCAGTTATTTTTGAATAATTTTATGAAGTTATTGGACAGAGAAAAGGTTGAAATGAGATGTCTGGGGAACTCAATAGAATTTAAATTATCAATTAAATTTGTAATCTCTCTTCTCTCTGTAATACATGACGAAATAGCATTGTTTTGCGAATATCATGAAATAAAGTAGAATTTACCACTAACTATCGTTTTGCACATCCCTGGAACTAGTTGTCCACGGTTGAAAGAGAATGGTACAATACTTTCGTTAATATGTACAGGGTGGTTATAATTAAAGTTACCCTGTTTAGAGCCACGTAGAGTCCGTTCTAATGAGCAGATTTTGATGAAATTTGGAATATACACTATATGGACCATGGGGAAAAGAAATCTACAATAATAAAAAAAAAATTGTAGTTCAAATTTTGACCACCAGGTGAAAAAGTGGCACATAAAGAACAAAAATCACAAATTGAAAACACAAATTTTTATTTAATTACATCATATGCTCAATGTGCATTCCAGTTACGTCAACCACATGCTCGAAGCGTGTTATAGCGTGTACAAGAGTAGCGCGAAGGGTTTCTCGATCAATTGCAGCAACATAACGTGTTATGCTTGCTTCCAATTCAGGCAGAGTCCGTATGCTCCCTCCATACACATTGATCGAGAAACCCTTCGCGCTACTGTTGAACGCGCTTCGAGCATGTGGTTGACGTAACTGGAATGCACATTGAGCATATGATGTAATTAAATAAAAATTTGTGTTTTCAATTTTGTGATTTTTGTTCTTTACATGCCACTTTTTCACCTGGTGGTCAAAATTTGAACTACATTTTTTTTTTATTGTAGATTTCTTTTCCCCATGGTCCATATAGTGTATATTTCAAATTTCATCAAAATCTGCTCATTAGAACGGACTCTACGTGGCTCTAAACAGGGTAACTTTAATTATAACCACCCTGTATATTTTTGAATATATGAACAGCCTAATAAGTATATTACAGTTAAAATGTATATTCGTGAACAAATATCTGCCTAATTGGCGTTCATTTCTTGCTTGTAAGTGAAACAGAAGAGGAACAGTCGTTGATGGGCAATACTCAAGAGAAAAGAACTTGATGTTAAAGAGGTTTGTTAATAAACTTTTTACGCCTTTATAATTTTTACGGAAATTTAGGGAGTGGGGATGTTTGGAACACCTTAAAATCCATTACCACAGCGATATTTGATCTAAATTATATTGCAAAAGCATCTTAAAACAATAAACAACATAAATTATAGTTACCCTTTGTTTTATTTTTGCTTTGTATATTTAATTTAAAATGCTTTGAAGTCGAAATTTAGGAAATTTGAGTTTTTAAATAAATCTCATTCTATGCAAATGTTTCAAAACTGGAATTTCTTCCCCAACTTTTTGTAATTTTTTTTAAAAAAAGTGACCTGGTGTTCAAGCAACTTTCTTGGTTATTATTAATTTCGAAGTCAATTAAGAGGCGAAATAAGAATTTTTTTTTCCTTCAAAATATCTTATTTTACAACCATCTTTTGAGGATTTTAAACTTAATATAAACTCTTTGTAATATTAGAATTAAAAAAAAAAAAAAATAAGAAAATTTGTTCTGGATCACAGGTGACACCCCACACTTATTATTCTCTTCTATTTGGGTTATTTTTTAAAAATAAACTGTCAAAATAATGTTTCCGAACATTTTACGAAAATCAAAAATGCGCTCTAAAATTATTATATTTTGTCACTTTTTATATTGTATAATATTTAAGTAGATACAAAATACAAGTATCTTTATTACTTTTACAACTTTTTACTTCAAATTTAATTACATTAACCAATTCTCTGCAGCTTTTATACCTTATGTCATATCCGTGGACACTTTTTCATAATATTTATAAAAAAATAAAAAATCATACTTTTTTTTTATCTCAACCACTATAATAGTATTATTAATCTTGATTATATCTCCTTGTATAGAAATTATCAAGAATTTTAAAGAAGGTTTTTTATTTTAAATTTTGATCGAATTCTTGCTTTCCCAACGAGTGACCAGCATATGTTCCGACTAATTTGATTATTTGGATACTAAACACAAAAACTGATTACTTAACAAAATAAGTACAGTAGAACCTCCATTTACCGTCCCTCCTTTATCCGGAACTCTCTGTTAACCGGTAATCATTTAGTCGACATCAAAAATCTCCCAAATGAGTAATAAATCATTTGCCCTTTTTAAAACGTAATCTTTTTCCTTGCTCTAAAGTTACATAAGTAATGGTGAGGCTTTTGACTGTTTTTCTAAAGAACTGTTAGAGCAACCTTCGGATGCAGATCAAACTGAACTATTGCCTTCAAAAAAGACTCCGGGATAGAGCAGCGAAACAAAGATTATCAAGATTATTGCAACAAAAACTCATTTCCAACAATTATGTCATAAAAAAACATTAAAAGTCCTGTATTCAATTAACGAAAATCATTTACTTTTTATAACTCTCTTTTATCCGGAATTTTCGCTTAACCGACCTATCTTTGGTCCGAATTAGGTCGGTTAATCGAGATTCTACTGTATCACTAATAGTGATAGTTATTTTGTAAAATAACCAGTTATTAGGTATAATATGCAAATTAATCAAACTTAGCATATATACACCAACTTCTGACAGTCCCTATGAAAAAGAATGGACAGGTATTGAAGGATACTTTATATATTTCTATTATTAGATAATAAAGGTTTTAAGTGGAGGTGGGAAATCGAATGCTTTAAGAAATGAGACCACAAAAATTAAAAATTACTAATCTTTCTCCCTATTGATAAAAGAACAAAGAAGACAAAAAGATAAGTACGTAAAAAACTGAGAATTTAACAGAACAAGAAATCCTAATAATTGAACTAGGGAAAATGATTATTTTAGTTTAATTTGAGTAAAGATGATGAATTTTAGTTATTTGAATATCATTATATTTGACAAAATTTGTTCAAATCTAATGATAGATAATTATATATATTACGACTTGTTGTATCAGAGGTAGTAACTAAATCTTTTTTCGTCAGCTTTACCATCGACTATTTCTTTTTAAGTAGAAAGTAGTTTTATTTGAATACTTTAAAAAAATTTAAAATGTCCTTTAATACCCTGACTTTTTCCAAGATTTTCTGCACATTCAGAATGATCGAAATTTCTTTGTTGACCATATTTCGTTACTGAACCCGACGAATGTCTTTTTGATTGTGGACAAGTTCTTTTTGTGGACAAGTAGAAATACACTATCTACCAATAAGTAATTGGACACCTGTGATAAAAGAGATAAATACAATTTATTCAAATTCAATAGGTGGTTGAGCCTCCACCTAAGGCAATTACAGTACTTACACTCCGGGGCATGCTTTCCGTAAGTGTTTGGATGATGGACAGTGGTATTTTCTTCCACTCGGCTTGGAGAGGACATGTGCGTTCTTTCACCGATTTTGGACGGTTGCTGCACTCCTTAATTCGGAGATCCAACTGGTCCCAGAGGTGTTCCATAGGATTCACTTCTGGACTCTGAGCAGTCCAGTCCAGTCGGTTCAGCCCGCTGTCATCATACTAATCCGTGGTGGACTTCGCAACATGACAAGTGGCGTTGTCATCTTGGAAGTAACAATGATCCAACCATAAAATTGCCACAGGGTAGGGAGCACATAGTTATCTAGGTTAGTGGATTAGTAGTCAGCGTTG
Source organism: Linyphia triangularis (assembly GCA_963978545.1). Classification (NCBI taxonomy): domain Eukaryota; kingdom Metazoa; phylum Arthropoda; class Arachnida; order Araneae; family Linyphiidae; genus Linyphia; species Linyphia triangularis. The sequence goes on from OZ021728.1 coordinate 86,942,420, forward strand.
AGCCTACCATGAATTGGGATCATGGGTGACGTAGATCAGGACTGCAGACATTCTCAATTGCATGAGTGTCCAAATACTTATTGGTAGATAGTGTAGTTGCGAACACGAAATTACATTTCAGTTCCAATTGGTTGTACTTATACTTTTATGTTCGATTTAAATTTGTTTTTTTAATAAATCGCAAAAATTTCTCTCAAAATATTTACTATCATCATCTATCTTTTTTCTATCATCTGACAAGTGCACCTCGTTTTACTTTCAATTACCCATATGTATACATAAAGAAATGAAAATATAGCTAGCATTCAGTCATTAAAAAAAAAGCGATTTTTTATTGCATTTTCCAATTTTTGTAACATCCTGATTTCAAAAAAGTGATCTACAAAAAAATGTCTCTTTGTATGTACGTGGTCAGCATAACTCCCGAACAAATTGACCTACGATGTTAAAATTTGGTGTGCGGGTTGGTGGTGGCACAAAGACCTACCATTAAAATTTTCGTCAAAATCGCGAATGCGAATAAGGTAGCTGCCATTGAAAAAATCATGATTTTTTAGTAATTGCTAAAAAACGGCTCTATTTTGATCAAAATCGCTGTGGTAGCCTTTGGTGGTGTTCTAAACATTCCCATCTTCTAAATTCCCATAAAAATGCTATTAAAGCGTAAAAAGTTGAAAAACGAGTGCCTTTAACACAGAGCTCTCTGCCCTTGAACATCAGCCATCAACGATGAATTTTTTTTTTACTCCTCACGCAAAAACAAGGGGATAATGTAATGCCTATCGAATAAAATCAGCAATTTTGCCATTTTGGCGTGTTTTATTATTATTATTATTTTTTTTTAAAATTTGTAAAAGTAAATGACAAAAATATCGCCAAACTGGTCATTTTTTCTAAATGAATGATGAGAATACAAAAACGGTAAGTTGTTTGGTTGTTTTCAGAATATTTGGCGCCGTCAGCAACACGAGGGCTATAATGCGCCGAAACATTCGCCATTTGACAAACCAATATACATTTACAAACACCCATGCCTTACACGGGACTAGAAACCGCAACCTCGCGGTCTAGAAGTTAGCACGCTAACCACTATACCGTTTGGTCGGCCACAAAAACGGTAAGAAACACAAATCCACGTCAGTATAATAGTGTAATTGAAAGCTGTGCGATGTTCCCCATTTCTATTTATATCTATATATATACATATCTATATCTATATATATACATATCTATATCTATAAATATACATATCTATATCTATATATATACATATCTATATCTATATATATACATATCTATATCTATATATATACATATCTATATCTATATATATACATATCTATATCTATATATATACATATCTATATCTATATATATACATATCTATATCTATGTATATACATATCTATATTTATATATATACATATCTATATCTATATATATACATATCTATATCTATGTATATACATATCTATATCTATGTATATACATATCTATATCTATGTATATACATATCTATATCTATATATATACATATCTATATCTATATACATATCTATCTATCTATATACATATCTATCTATCTATATACATATCTATCTATCTATATATATACATATCTATCTATATACATATATATCTATATCTATACATATATATACATATCTCTCTCTCTCTCTCTATATATATATATATACATCTCTCTCTCTCTATATATATATATATATATATCTTATCTATATATATATATATATCTTATCTATATATATATATATTATCTTCCCTTTTACGATGTAATAAAACAGTTTATAAATCCAACTTGCACAAAAATATTGTTGCTGGACAACTAAGATCTCTCCACCAACACACCCATTTAAAAAAAAAAAAAATCCCCAACAATCAAAACTCCAATTTCATTTTATCTCCAAACCACACACTGCAACACCCAAAACCCTACATCAAACTAAAACACGTCTCAAAAAACGTACTAAAAAAGCACAGAGGGAGCGCCTCATAACCCACTGGGCATTAGCCAATAGCAAAATCAATAGAACCTTATTTTTACAGCTTCAATTTGTTGGTCGCATTCACTTTCCTTTAGTGTGTGATGCAGTTACTTTAAGCAGAAAACATTTGGACGTGGTTAGGCAACGAATTTCAATCGGTAAGATACCGCATAATCGTTTCCAAGGCTGTTAGTAGTTAGTTAGGTTCCTTTGAAGGGAGAAATCTTGGTAACCAGACACCTTAGTGCAAAATCGATTTTTTTAGAAGAGCGTGTGGAGTAGTTAGGACTTAATTAAAGGGCATGATAGTGAGGTTCGATTGATAGTTTAGTTAGTTTTAGTTGAAGATAATTGATAGATAGTTTTAGTTTCAAAGAAGTGCGTTTTTAATAATTAAATTGGATTCATATGATATAATTATTTTAGTTATAACCAGGTTGGTTTAAATCACGGTTTAAACTAATTGTCTTTTTTTTTCTTCTTTTCCCTCAAAAAAAAAAAAAAAAAAAAAAATTAAGAATAATTTAAATTTGTATTTTTATTTGTTTATTTATAATTAGATTTTTTTTTAATTATTTGTTGTTGTAAATAACTTTTTTTAAATTAATCTTTTAATGAAAGACTATTGAAGTTTTTATAAGTATCAAAAATAACTTATTATATTAATCTGAGGAATTTACTAATGTTTTTTAATTATTCAAAATCATTAATTGAAATTAAATTATAGGCTGAATTTTAAATTTGTTTTTGAAATAGAGGTTTTGTACTTTAATAATTAATTAATTTCTAAACCTTAAAAATATCATTTTGTACAACTTATCACCATTACTGATGAATCTAAGAGCAACATTCCATGTAGATGCAGTAAACAATTACTATTGTATTATATTATATCCATTGAATTAAAAAAAAACAAAACATATCTCTAAATACAATATTAAAATTTAATACGATCTGATTGTCCACATAAGTAGCAATTGTTTATTTACTTAATTTAAATTATTTTCAGAAGGAATATTATTTGTTATTTGAACATTGATTATTCTAGTTAATGTCAAATTTTATTAATAAATATGTATACATGTAATTAGAAAAGGATTTTTAAAAAAAACCCGGTTTTCTTCCAAAACTGGTTATAACACATATCGATCTAGAAAGGGCAAATTGAGAGAACAAATTTTAAGTCAACTCAAGAAAATAAGGTTGGCTGTTTTCATATTATCTGGCGCCGTCAGCAACACGAGGGCTATAATGCGCCGAAACATTCGTAATTAGACAAGCCAACATACATTTACAAACACCCATGCCTAACACGGGACTCGAACCCGCAACCTCGCGGTCTAGAAGCTAGCACGCTAACCACTATACCGTTTGGTCGGCAAAAGAAAATAAGGATATATTCGTATGTTATATACGTTATACAACATGAACGTCCTAAAACTGAATCCATATTGTCAAAAATTATATTATCGAATCCATATCATCGAAAATAGTTACTGTAAGTTAACTGTTTTCGAGACATTAATATTTGATAGCTTCAATTCATACATTCAATGTAATACATTGAATTGAAACTATTTCTATGTTTATTGGATCGAATATGTGTCAAGCAAAACATTGGGAATTTACTTTCCGATTCTGTTTTGCAACAAAATTTTCTACCTCTAGATAACGGGGTAAATTATTGAATTATTTAAAAAAAAAAAAAAGTTGAAAATCGACGTTGAGCCTTATCTACTAAGGAAACTTAAAATAAAAAGCTTCGTCTAAAATAAGAAACTGATAACTTCATTAAAAACAAGAAGGTTTTGTTAAAAATAAGAAGACCATTTCAACCAATGTGAGTTTTAATTGAAATCACACTTTCCTAACTCTTCTTCTGAAGTACACAGGGTTCCCACTCAAATCACAAAATGAAAATCAATGACTTTTAAGGACCTAATTCATGTTTTTAAGGACCCTTAAAAACTTGTTTTCAGGCTATATATAAATATGTCCCTTATAAATATGTATATATATATGTATATAAATATGTCCATATATAAATATGTATTCAGGCTATATATAAATATGATATAAACATATCATGTCTATATATAAATTTTTTATAAAGTATATTCTACCAAAACAGTTACAATTTGGCGCATACCTAAAACAAATATGTCAAAAAATTCCGATACGGTGCGGATAAGTGGCGGTCACGCGGGGATAGCAAGTCCGAGTTGTATTTTTATAAATTTTGCAGTTGGACAACATACACAAAAATTAAGGACTTTCATTTAAAGACTAAGCATTTTCAAGGACTTTTAAGCACCTCTAAGCATTTTCAAGGCCTTGAAAACAAGTTAAAAAATACTAAGCACTTTTAATGACTTTCAATGACCGTGGGAACCCTGGTACAGCAGACGGGTAAAGTTTACAAAATTGTATAATGCTCGAAAACTGTTATACCGATTAAGTATCTTTTCATAACAACGTGCAAAAAAATTGTTTATGTGATCATTTTTAATCAGAAATCGTGGCGAGAGTAGCACTTTTTAACCGCGAAAGTGTGAAAAAAAATACTTTCCCGTAGGCCTCGTGTTCAAATTTTATATAGTTTTTGTATGCAAATGGCATTTTTAGAAGAGATTCATTGACTGGAATTGCCAACATTAGTTTATATATGTATTAAACATATTTTTTTGCACGTTATTATAAAAAATATTGTATGCAACACTTGGGGAAAATGCATTTTTCAAACTCGTTAAATTATTTGACAAAGTAGTCGTCAAACGAGCATTTTACCACGTTTGAAATAGTATTACTTTCTCAACTAGTTGGATAAACAAGGTTACCACTCAAATCACAGAATGAAAATCAATGACTTTTAAGGACCTTAAAAAATTTGTTTTCAGGCATCATGTCTCTATAAAAAAAAATTATAAAGTATATTCTACTAAAACAGTTACAAGTTGGCGCATGTATAATACAAATATGTCAGAAAATTCCGAAATAATGAGGATAAGTGGCGGACAAGCGGGGATAGCAAGTCTGAGTTGCATTTTTGTAAATTTTGAAGTTGGTCAACATGCACATAAATTAAGGACTTTTTAAGCACCTCTAAGCATTTTCAAGTACTTTCAAGGCCTTGAAAACAAGATCAAAAATACTAAGCACTTTTAATGACTTTCAATGGCCGTGGGAACCCTGATAAATAACTATTTATTGGAAATTGTAAGTGCAATAAATAAGTTTATGGCCACTAATTACCATGGTAAAATTTAATGTGCACCCTCTTTTGTATCTCATTGGTCAGCAATTTATTACAACTATATGCTTCGAGTTCTCCCCACGTGATCTTCACCTTAGGCCAATAACACTTGACACAACTTAGGTTATCTGGGCTTTTATGGTTTCAACATCAGTATTTTGCCAGACTATATTGATGTACTGAAACTATAAAAAACAATGTAACTTAGGCTGTGCTAAGAATGAACACGTAATAGTCCGAGAGGCGACTGCAATTTTTGGACCCCATCGAACATCATTCTGAATTTTTTTATAGAAATTAGAGAAAAGTAAGTAGATTACGAATCAACTGATCTGCCGTGGCAAAAATGGTCGAAACTGGTAAGAAAATCGACTTTTAATAAGTTGATCTAAATGCAATTGCCAAATAATGAGAATCTTTTTTTTATTTATTTGGTAACCCTCACTCTTTAATTTTCAATTAAGAAGGTTGCAGACGATTCGGATGTGTGGCTATGGCTTACTTGCATCTTTCAAAAATGAGCCAAATCGGCAATAAACATTACGTCACTGATGACGTAACTGATGTCGCCAATTTGGCTTACTTTTAAAAGATACCAAGTTTTCCGAGCCAGAGATCAGATATCGTTTGCGTTTTTCTCATTGAAAATCAAAATGCAGTGGGTTGCCAGAAGAAAAAGTTTGTTCTCTTTTTGACAAGTTATGACATATTTGCCAATCGGATTTGAGTTCAACTCATTCCAAGTCTATTTTTGATCAGTTTCGGCCGTTTTTGCCACGGCAGACCAGTGGATTCGTAATCTACTCACTTTTCCCCAATTTCTAGAAAAATTTAGAATGATGTTCGATGGGGTCAACAAATTGTAGTTGCCTCTAGGACTATAAGGACCACGCAAAATCTACCTCCCCCCAAACCCCCCCCCCCCCCAACAACACATATTAATGATATACGGCTTCAGGGTAATATTTTTTTTTATAATACGGGCAAGACTATCTGTATATTTTACATTTTGTGGATCAAGAACAAGTTCGGATTTATAAAGAACTTCTCAGATAGATACATAGTAAAGAAACGGAAGAATATATTTTGAGGCGGGCATTTTTAGGACTTTGTGAGTAATTACTTTTTATTACATAAAAACACTTCACTTAAAAAAGAAAAGTTTCTGTACAAAATATTTAGGACGGTAAAACTAAACGCTATATCCAAGTTATCATCATTAAAACTAATATCGCATATAACTTGCCCTGAATAAAGATTATTAATATTTTTTTTTTTTTTTTTTTGCTGTTTGCTAAGTAATCTAAAAGACAAGTTCTGTAAGTGGTTCTGAGTTCCTGTATTGCAGAACTAATTGATTTTATATTCCTCTTCAGACATAGCAGGAGGAGATACTCACACATAAAAAATAAATATAAAAGAATGAAAAAATATTACACGGCGAATTAATTTCGAACAAAACGCGAGAAATCTTGCGTTAATTCCTTTATTTAATCATAAATAATCGAGCTCTTGGGCTTTCCGGGACAACGGAAAAGTCTCCGAGATTTTTTAATGAATAAAAGGCGATAAATGTTAAAATCCAGGAATCCTGTAAATCGATGAATGTAATTAATAACACGCTGGGAAACGGAACAGACATTCACAACTCTCATTCACAATAAATTATCAGCACTTTTAATAAATTTTAATCTGTAATTTCGTTAGTGAACTCTTCAATGATCTCGATGAAAGTACTTATTATTTTAAAGAGAGAAAAAAAAAAAAAAAAAAAAAACGTTATTTAATTATTAATCAGATCAGAAAGATTTTATTATTTCTTCTGTTGAATTGCTTAGAAAGGAGCATCGACGACTAGTGTAAAAAAATTGTTGATATAACATAGATGTCAACTTTTTTTCTTTCAATTACCAATATATTAATATAAAGTCATAAAAGTAATGCATTCCGTAAAAAAAAAAAAAAAATCGATTCACCCCCCCCCCCCCCTTTCTACACGTTTTGGAGCGAGCTGAGTTCAAAAAAGTGTTATAGAAAAATTTCTATGGTCAATATAACTTCTGAATGGATTGACCTACAATGTTAAACTTCGATACGCGGGTTAGTGGTCGCCATGGGACCTGTCATTAAGGTTTTCGTCGAAATTGCGCATGCGCATAAGGTAGCTGCCACTGAAACATTTATGATTTTCAGCAATTACCAAAAAAAAAAAAAAAAAAAAAAAAAAAAAAAGTCCCTAACAGTTTAAATCAAGATTGCTGTGGCAATACCTTTTAAGGTGTTCTCAACAACCCACCTTCGAAATTTCCGTAGAAATGCGATAAAAGCGTAAAAAGTTCGAAAACGAATGTACGTAACAGTTTTTCCCCTTGAGCATTACCCATCAACGTCTATTCTTCCTCTGTTTCACTTCTTACAAGAAAGATCTCACCTGATAACTGTGGGGGTAGTGCTCTGGCCTTGCATGCTAAAGGTGCCGGGATCGAATGCTGGGCTATACTAGAAGACAACATACCCTGAGCTCAGTGAATACCCTACAACAATGGGTGAACCGGTTCCTACAGCGTACTCAGTGAGATGTCTTCTCGTACAGGTATGGGTGTTCGTTGTGGTACGGAATACATATTAAGTTGTAGGTCCTGACAGACTAGTAGACTGAGAGGCGACTGCAATTTTTGGCCCTCATCGAACATCATTCTGAATTTTTTATAGAAATTGGAGAAAAGTGAGTAGATTACGAATCCACTGGTCTGCCGTGGCAAAAATGGCCGAAACTGATCAAAAATCGACTTGGAATGAGTTGAACTAAATCCAATTACCAAATGCGGCATAACTTGCCAAATAATGAGCATTTGTTTTTTATTTGGTAACCTTCACTCGTTAATTTTAAATTAAGAAGGTTGCAGACGATTCGAATGTGTGGCTATGGGTTACTTGCATCTTTCACAAATGAGCCAAATTGGCAAGAAACATTACGTCACTGATGACGTAACAGATGTCGCCAATTTGGCTTACTTTTAAAATATACAAGCTTTCCGAGCCAGAGATCAAAAATCGTTTGCGCTTTTTCTCATTGAAAATCAAAATGCAGTGGGTTGCCAGACGAAAAAGTTTGTTCTCTTTTTGGCAAGTTATGACATATTTGGCAATCGGATTTTAGTTCAACTCATTCCCAGTCGATTTTTGTTCAGTTTCGGCCATTTTTGCCACGGCAGACCAGTGGATTCGTAATCTACTAACTTTTCTCCAATTTTTATAAAAAATTCAGAATGATGTTCGATGAGGTCCAAAAATTGCAGTCGCCTCTCGGACCATAGCCATTATTGTACAAAAAATGGGTCGTTGAGTCAACAAACCAACCACTTAGAAGAAAGAGTAATGTGATATTTTAAAAATATATATCGCCAATTTCTCTTGTTCTGACGTTTGTTTTTGTTTTTTTGCCAATGTAATAATTAATGTTATGCCAAAAAAATCGTCAAACTCGCCACTTTTTTTTAAATCATAAAAATGGCAAACAGCATTAAGTGTAATTGAAAGTTGTGCGATGTTTCGCACCCCTAGTTTAAATGCAAATCTAGGTAACATAAATCATTGCCGATACAAAGCAAAGAACAATAACTCTTAAACACGCTTGTTCGAAAAATGTCGACAAAGTAAGGGATTTACTAGGTAAACGATATTTCCTCCTACGGTTTATTCCACAATCAGAGAGCTTGCTGTAAAATGGCGAGGCTCTATTGTATGGAAGTTTGTTGGTGGATTATAAGATTTCCTTTGACTAAGCTATGTTGTCTTTTGAGAACATTGATGATGTGATTGGAAAAATTCTTTATCGAGATTAATGGACCTCATGTAAGGCATTATTTGGAACGGGGTCCATCGTATTGAAACATTTGGGGCATGCTTGTGTCCCTGTAACAATAGGCATTAAAAACAAGTTCTAATTTTCGCATCCCACTTGTCACACATTTCATTTTCAAGCGAAAATAGTAGTTGACTTTAACGTAGTTCTACATAATCTCAACAGATTACAAAGTTTCTTTCTTTGAAACTTCCGACATTTCCTTAATATTTACTTACAAATTAGATAACTTACTTAATTAGATAAATTTCTTTTACATTGTAATAACAACTTGTAAAAAAAAAACAAAAAAAACACTGGAATATTTAATTTACCGCAAAAACGGCTCACTTTCAAAAGATGAGCATATCTTCCGCCAGCGAAGTAAAATCGTCTGCACTTTTCTTCAGTGAAAATTAAAAAAGTGAAATAGGTTACCAATTCAAAAAAGAATGCTGATTATTTGGCGTTGCGACATATTTGGCAATCGGGTTTTTCGGGACTCATTCACAGTAAATTTTTGTACAGTTTCGTTCATTTTTGCCCCGGAAGACCAATATATTCAAAATCACTAGTATTTCACGAGATTCTATAAGAAAAAAAAAAAATTCAGAACGATGTTCGATGGAGTAGCTAAACTTGCAGTCATCTTTGCTCATGGGCGCCCCTAAGAGGGTGCAAGGAGGTGCACTTGCACCCCCCTAGCTCTTGAAAATTAAAAAAATATATACGAGAGAAAAGGTGTAAATTCCAAGATAAAAAGAAAAGAACATATGCCGTTTCGGTTTTTATGTTACAATTAGCATTTGTTTTTCTATTATTTTAGTCTTTTGTTTCTTTTCTAAGTCGGTTTTTTATAGCTACTGGCGCCTATTGTTTAAGATCATTGGAGGCTGAGTAGAAGTATTTATTTCTTTTATTGTATAATTATTTCCTGTGTAGTTCTCAAAATTCTAAGACAAATATTTTGCTTTTTAAGTCAACAGATGTCTTGAAATCTATTTTTAGAATTCAATTAAACATATCCAAAACTGCGTTTGTATTTCATTTTGAATTTTTTTTTTTTTTTTTAAATTATTACCAAAACTTGGAAGAAATATAATGTTACTCTTCTATATTTTTGCATCTTCGTGTTCCTCTGTTCTAAACACTGTCTCTTGAATGCCGTGAGATCTAGTTGGATGATAAAAAATCGTTACAAATATATTTTTTTTAATATTTTTACTATTTTTTTCTTTTTAACAGGGTTGCGCTTTTAAAAATATATACCATGAATTTTTTAAAACTATTCTCAAAGAGTATAATTTAAAATGCATAACTATTGATTAAAATTTCTAAAAAATTAATGATTTTGATAAAAATCTAGTCTTGCACCCCCCTGCAAATATTTCTGCTGGCGCCCATGTCTTTGCACATAAAAATCTTTTCGTTACCAATAATGCTGAATTGCATCATTTAAATCTAAATATTATTAAACTTCGAATATGTTATTAGAACAAGTGTATATTTTTTTTATATCAATACACACTTTATTACAAACTGTATTTTTTAAATAATCACTGACAAACTGCCATGAATAAAAATAGCTTTGATCCCGAAACGGTTAAAATTAAGACATTAGATCCAGAAAATATAAATGTTAACTCGCTATAATGTAACGAACGTTCGATGTGGGGGACACTTCTTGCAGAAATACGAGTGCAAATTGACTTTTTAATCAGATAAGACTGTACTTATAGTATAATAATTCATAAAAATCAAATAAAGGCACGCATAACAAAACTTCTAAAATATCAACTCAGAAAAAGTAGCCTTACATCAGGTGAACTTTCAACAATTTAATTTTCAGCAACATTCCGTATACTTGTCAATTAGTCCGAGAGGCGACTGCAATTTTTGGACCTCATCGAACATCATTCTGAATTTTTTATAGAGATTGGAGAAAAGTGAGTAGATTAGGAATCCACTGGTCTGCCGTGGCAAAAATGGCCGAAGCTGATCAAAAATCGACTTGGATTGAGTTGAACTAAAATCTGATTGCCAAATATGTCATAACTTGCCAAAAAGAGAACAAACTTTTCCGTCTGGCAACCCTGCATTTTGATTTTCAATGAGAAAAAGCGCAAACGATTTTTGATCTCTGGCTTGGAAAATATGTATCTTTTAAAAGTAAGCCAAATTGGCGACATCAGTTACGTCATCCGTGACGTAATGTTTATTGCCAACTTGGCTCCCTTTTAATAGATGCAAGTAGACCGTCGCCAGATATCTGAATCGTCTGTAACCTTCTTAATTGAAAATTAAAGAGTGAGGGTTACCAAATAAAAAAAAATTCTCATTATTTGGCAAGTTATGGCTCATTTGGCAATTGGATTTAGTTCAACTTATTAAAAGTCGATTTTTGACCAGTTTCGGCCATTTTTGCCACGGCAGACAGATAAAAAAAATCAGAATGATGTTCGATGGGGTTCAAAAATTGCAGTCGCCTCTCAGTCTAAATCTTTTACGAAATATATCATGCAAAATAGCTGATCTTTTATCATACGAAATGTAAAACAAAACAACTATCACATTATTTTTGCTCGCGCATTTCAACTTGATAATGTGTTTTCACCCCAGTGGAGCTTTACTTATTAAAATCAGTCGACATATTATCTAATTAAAAGGACAAAACTACTTATGTTGAAAATTTCAGAGCTGTAGTCCTATTGGATATCGTTTTGTAACACATTTATTAATTAATTAAAAAATTAATTAAAAAAGAACCAATTAAAATTTTAACATTCTGTTTGTGATGCATAAAATTAGAAGGCTAAAACTTCTTATGTGGAAAATTTCAGAGCTCTACTCCAATTTTAAGTAGGTTTCTATAGATCCACAGTCACAGACAGACACACAGCTTGGTTGGTTGGTTGTTTTCAGATTATCTGGCGCCGTCAGCAACACGAGGTCTATAATGCGCCGAAACGTTCGTCATTAAACAAGCCAATATACATTTACAAACACCCATGCCTAATACAGGATTCGAACTCGCAACCTCGTGGTCTAGAAGCTAGCACGCTAACCACTATACCGTTTGGTCGGCCACACAGCTTGTTTTATTACTATAGATAACGTTGTGTTTTTGATTAAAATACCCACTTACTTTAATATTTAGTCACGAATTTAATGGTAAGCGCGAAAATTAAAATTTTTTTTGTCCCTCACTCGACAAACCACGTGACAAAAGGTCGCGCGTCAAACCAAGTGTTAGGTGGTTAAAACAAACACTACGGATAAATTTTTTTAATAACGATTGCTAGATTTGCGTGACATACTATCATTCGATTTAAAAATAACGTTTGTTTTAGAAAATTAAGTTTTTGTCTTTATAAAGTAAATGAAAACTTTGCATTTCTCCGAGTTCCTTGTAATCATCAAATTGAGCAATTTCTACTCATCATTCCGCCAGGGAGAAATATTACGTAATTTGTTATTGGATTGAAGAATGCGTCTGTGATGACGTAATGAAATGATGTTTTCAATCGATTTCGAAGAACACTTAAAATAATTATTGATAACTAACTGTTAAGAACAAAATTCACAAAAAGCAAAATAAAATAATTTGATGGCCTTTTGATAAGACTTTAAATTCAATCCACAAATATTAATTTACCATTACCAATAATGGAATTTCGAATTTTGTACAACGGCACCATTTTTCTGTGAAAGTCTGGGGAATACTGAACAAAATGCCTGATGTTATATAATGCTACATGTTAAAATATAAGAATTTTATTTCAAAGAAAATGCATTGTTCTTTTTGGTAATAATAACTTTTTTTTAGTAATTAGTAAATGCCCACTTAGAATTAAAACTTTTACTAGTCCTTTTAGGATCAGATCATTGGTGATCAGGTCTTTTAAAGCTGATTGTTAACTTTGGTCTTTTAATATTCATTGATTTTTTTTTTAAAGGTTATTGGTGAACATTGGGCCATTTTACGGACATTCGTGAACTGGTGAACATTATTATTTTTTGGGTCATTGGTGACAATTGGCCTCTTTAAGGTTATGGTGAACATTTGTCTTTTTAGGGTTATTGGGCTTTTTAGGGTCGGTGAACATTGGTCTTTTTAAAGTCACGGTGAATATTGGTCTTTTTTAAATCATGGACAAAATTGGTCTTTTTAGGTTCATGGTGAGCATTGGTCTTTTTAGGGTCATTGGTGAACATTGTTATTTTTAGGGTCATTGGTAAACATTAAAAAAAATAAAAAATTAATATATTTATAGAAATTGCAAATTTCTAATAGATTTCATTATTATTTTTAATTCAGTGGCGACAATTGAGGGGTGGGAGGGGGTGGGCAGAGGCACTATTCCGGGTGTTGAGAACTGCAAATTTTTGACGATATTGTCACCAAAAACACTGTATGTAATAAAATTAAGCGGGGAACCGGAACCTCCTTTATCTCCGACACTGTTTACAGTGGTAAACGCCTCAAACGCAAACACATGTTATTTGTCAACCCGAAAACATAACTATCCATATTTTCGTTTTGATGTTTCTCATTTTATTATCAGACACGTACTTCATTACTGACAACTGCTTTTTTTATCGTTGTCTGTAATAATAATAAAAAAAATAGTTAATAAAATACTCCACTAACAATCTAAACCAAGTTCTTAAAAAAAAAAAAAATGATCAAATAAAAGAGTGGACTTGACCTCATTTAGTTGGTTGAAACAACTAACAATTTCCTTTTCTCCGGAAATCGTTAGCATTCAGAAGTCTGCAAGCGGAGTTCATTGGAAAGGGGATATCTACGGACACGTATTGATCCATCTGACCAAGAAGACCGTTCTCATATTTCCAGACTTTTTGATCGAGGCGAAATAAGAGATGGTCCGAAAGAATTGTAAGTTTGTAATTTCTTGAAACGAGAACTAACAATTTTATGGATTGTAAAAGTTTTAATGAATACTCATTTTAATGTATAATGATTCGAACGTATAATAATTCTAATGAATACTGATTTTATTGCATAATGATTCTAATGAATACTGATTTTAATGTATAATGATTTTATTGAATACTGGTTTTAATGAATATTGATTTTAATGAATACTGATTTTAATGTAATAATGATTCTATTGAATACTGGTTTTAATGAAAACTGATTTTAATGTATAATGATTGTATGTATAATGATTCTATTGAATACTGGTTTTAATGAATACTGATTTTAATGAATATTGATTTTAATGAACACTGATTTTAATATATAATGATTCTAACGTATAGTGATTCTAATGAATACTGATTTTAAAGTATAATGATTCTATTGAATACTGGTTTTAATGAAAACTGATTCTAATGTATAATGATTGTAATGTATAATAATTCTAATGAATACTGGTTTTAATGAATTCTTACTTTGATGTATAATGGTTTTAATGTTTAATGATATTAATAAATAATGATTTTAGTCAATAATGATGATCTTAGTAAACTTAATGTAATAATAATGATGATCTTAATAAATTTAATGTAATAATAATGATCTTAATAAATTTAATGTAATAATAATGGTCTTAATAAATTTAATGTAATAATGATGATCTTAATAAATTTAATGTAATAATAATTATCTTAATAAATTTAATGTAACAATAATGATCTTAATAAATTTAATGTAATAATAATGATCTTAATAAATTTAATGTAATAATAATGATCTTAATAAATTTAATGTAATAATGATGATCTTAATAAATTTAATGTAATAATGATGATCTTAATAAATTTAATGTAATAATAATGGTCTTAATAAATTTAATGTAATAATGATGATCTTAATAAATTTAATGTAATAATAATTATCTTAATAAATTTAATGTAATAATAATGATCTTAATAAATTTAATGTAATAATAATTTTGATTAAAATAATAAATTTGACTTGAAGTTCATTTATTGGATTGTTTGTATGTGATATTTTTATTAAAGGTATTTCTTTATTATTTATTAGAAATCGCAAATTTAAGCAAATATAGGAACCCAAATTAGTAAAATTTTCACAATATCATCACATGCATTGATCGTTTCAATTGAAAAGTTGTGTCTTATATTTCCATATTTTTTTATCGCTCCAAAAGATATGGTTCAACAATTGTTAAGACAGCTATTTTTTTCTAAAACGTGAATCAACAATTTTAAGGATTGAATGATACGAAACAATTTTAAAGAATTATATTTAACGAAATCGACTATCATTTGATAAGTTATTTGTTGTGATTACGTTGTTTTTATTTTATTAATTAGTTGTCTTAAAGGACATTTTTATGGAAGAGGTCTCTATTGTAATTTAGGCTAAAAATTGCTTTTTTTCTCAGAAACTTGGTGTAGTATTGGTTGAAATTGCCCAACCAATATAAAAACAGTTTTACATTGAATGGCATATGCTTTTGGTAAAAAAATTGTTTGATGTTTTAAATTTCTTTTATATAGATAAAGAATAATACGCTTAAGAATTTTTGAATATAACCTTACTAGAATTTCTCAAAAATGTGTCTGTTTTGTGTAAAAAAAAAAAAAAAAATCACGAGTTTCAAAAGAAAATATTAAGTAAACTCCGAGAAAAAGTTACATTTGTATGAAAAAACAAGTGTTTTGATAAAATAGTGTTTAAAGTATCAAAATATTTATGTTTTTTCGTGATTTTTTTTTTTTTTCAAATTATTAAAAAATACTTTTAATCTTACACATAAAATTATATCATTTTATTGATAACAGTTCAATATTGCAATGCCCTAAAAAAAAAAAAAAATCTCAAAATGAATTTTAAGGAAAACGTTTGCCTTCCTGTCCCTTTTAAACGGTCGTATAGCAACTTTCACCTACACTGATTGATGACTAACAAGACGTATCTCAAATTTCTGGACTCATCTTCTCCTCCTTGGAAGAAAGATGAACCAGCAGAATTACGAAACTGCAAATTCATCAAACATGAATCAGCAAGATTAATTTTCTGACTCATTATATATATATATATATATTAAATCCATATTCGGTTATTCGATTGGTAATAATGAATGTTATTCATTATTAAAAAAAACCTGACATAAATGACGAAATTGTGTTTTTGCTTTTAGTTTACTTCTAGTGCAATAAAGCCGACCAAACGGTATAGTGGTTAGCGTGCTAGCTTATTTAACAAGAATTAGCCAGCATAGTCATCATGACGTCATATAGCGATTGGTCCGTGATGTCATATGCATAATCTTAATTTAATGTATAATATAGTTTTTTTTTCGTCAAATAGTAGTAAAAAAATACTATGGTTGAAAACTTTTCAACTTTGGTTCTAGAGTTGAGTTCGTTTCGAAGTTGATTTGAATGCTATTGTTTGAAAAGATCATGTGCTCGATATTTGAAGGATAATAATTCAAAATTTATGGATTTTCATTATCACGTCAAAGAGCTTGCACTGACGGACAGTTTTCAGGTATTATGTATTTTTAGTTGCTAGCGCAGCGAGCTTTGGGTTTTGGCGAGCGTTGCCGACACTTAATTGCAAAGCAATACCCGGGGGTTGGCGAGCGTTAACGAGCAGAGGGCGAGGTACCCTAGTTTGAGTAAAAAAAAATAATTTTAAAATTTAAAGAATATCGAACAGTACAATATCTAACATAAAAGGAGTCGACCAAACGGTATAGTGGTTAGCGTGCTAGCTTCTAGACAGCGAGGTTGCGGGTTCCGAGTCCCGTGTTGGGCATGGGTGTTTATAAATGTATGTTGGCTTGTCTAATGACGAATGTTTCGGCGCATTATAGCCCTCGTGTTGCTGACGAGGCCAGATAATCTGAAAACAACCAACCAAATTTAGTGCAATTAAATACAAACCCACGGAGTGTGTTTGTATTTTGCAGCGATTTGTGTGTTTGTTTACATGAGGGTAATTTGCGGAAGGCTTACTTAATTCACTTGTCGTCATCCAATCGATCTGAAATTTGGCAGATAGATTCCTTGTCATAAACAATGCATTTCATGAAGTTTGAGGACAAAAAAAAGAGTTCCAGCCACGAAGTCTATGGTTTTCTTCTTATTGGTGAAATACTATAAAAACTAGATCCGAGTTCAAAATCACAGATACTAATAGGTTTTTCTTTACTTTTTATGTTAGAATTTTAGAATTTGATGCAGTATATCAGAATTAAAAATGACAGATATTTAGAGATAACTTTTTGTTTGCGTTAATTTTTAACTATACTAAACTTCAACTTAACTAGACATCACTTAGACGGTAGATCGTCACAGTGCTCCTGGGTATTTAATCCATTTTGGCGGCGTGAAAATGTAATGTTCGCCAAACCTGTAGAGAACAAAAGGCTATAAGGTTTGGCGAGAATTATGTCTTCACTCCGCCAAAATGGATTAAATACCTATGAGCACTGTCACGATCTACCGTCTAAGTGATGTCTAGTTAAGTTGAAGTTTAGTATAGTTAACTGACAACGAAATGATTAATTAGGAAGTTATTAGAACGGACATAATGAAATAGTAATTAACTTAGATACATGATTTTTATGACAAATAAAATATATTAAATTGAAACTTGTTCCCAACCAAAAATTTTGGAATGCGGCTTCAATATGTATTTAGTAATACATTTTTAAATAAAAAGTTTTTAAAACATGCTTTGTTTTTAACAAAAAATTAAGATTAAAAAAAAATTTCTTCAAAACGATATGCATTAAATTTTTAATAGAAGCATACTAACAACTATTTTCTACAAAACGTAATTAGAATTTTACCAATAGGACCATGAATAATTAAGTTATGACAATTGGAGACGGGTTGTGTAACACTAAAAAGTTAGTCTTCATAAAACACGCTTAAAGTTTACAACACTAAAGAGAGTAAAAGTATAATTTTAAATTGAAAGATATTTTTAAAGAAAAAAATCAAAAATGGATACTGTAGTTAAATTTCGTGATTCTCAATGAATAATGTGTCATACCTTATATAAGTTGCAATTACACATAAAAGTTAGCAATGCATACAAAGGAGTAATACTAAAAAACTTCGTTTTTATGAGTTAAGTTTTCCTACTGATGCCTTCAAAATAGAATGGCGTAAAAGCGAATGGCGCAAAGTTGTGGAGCCGTGTTTGGAGCAGCAGACATTAAAAACCGTATTTTTGGAGCAGAAAGATGTCAATTTGTAGTATAAAGTTATAGTTTTGAGAAATGGAATATTCAAATTAAATTATTAGAGAATTTTGGGATCAAATGAATTATCTAAAGAAGAGAATTACTTATCATTTTTATAAAGCAACTTATCATACGACTGTAACGTATTGTAATTGTTAATTGCTGTTGTAAAATATAGAGGGCGCCACAAAACAGTTATTTGAAGATTGTATTTTTTATGTTGTTTTTTGATTAGTCTCCTATGAGAGACGAGAGAGGTCAGACGATTCAGAGATGGAACACTAACACCTGCTCCTTGTGAAGTTCTTAAAATAAATGTGTTTTGTTTTCGTTCAAAATGAAATTTTTACTCGACCACGATACCACACTACTTATTTTTATTTAGGCAAGTTATAAAGATTAAAATATGAAACACAACTACGCACGAAATTTGACAGACTATAAAAACTATTATCTCCCAAGCAAAAAAATCTGGAAGTCGACGTGAAAGTGATGGATCATTAAATAAAAACTATCACATTAAAAAAAAAATTCAGAAGTCCAACAACTTTAAACAAATATATTGATGAACAGGTGAATCTAATTAAACACTAATTACTATTTAAAAAAAAAAAAATAATTCGAAGTTATAAAATTTGGCCAAAAAAGCTGAAATAAGTATTTTTGCTTAACTCTACTGTGCGAAGTAAAGTATGAAAATACAGGGTGGTTAAAATTAAACTGACGGTACTCAAGAGGCTCCTAGCTCCGGTTCTAATGAACGGATTCAAATGAAACTTTAAATATATGCTATGTAGATCATGCGATAGAGGTTTCCATTGAAAAAAAAAAATTAAAATTAAATATTGCCAACAGGGGGCGCTGCAAGGATGTAAAAAGCAAGAAAACTGTTCGAAAATCAAAGAACAACTGAATGTTATTTAGTTACACACTTGTGTTCTTGATGTGAACACCTTGCCGTTCAACATTATGCTGAAAGTGTACCACCGCGTTAATAACAGCCATACGCTACGTATCCAGGGTTCCCACTGAAATCACAGAATGAAAATCAATGACTTTTCAATGATTTTTAAGGACCTATTTAATATTTTTAAGGACCTTTGAAAATTTGTTTTCGGGCATCATGTCTATATACGTATTTTTAATAAAGTATATTCTACCATAAAAGTTATAAGCTGGTGGTTGCGCAATACAAATATGTCGGAAAATTCCGATACGGTGCAGATTAATGGCGGTCACGCGGGGATAGCAAGTCCGAGTTGTATTTTTATAAATTTTGCAGTCGGACAACATCTGTAAAAATTAAGGACTTTTAAGGACCTCTAAGCATTTTCAAGGACTTTTAAGCACCTCTAAGCATTTTCAAGGCCTTGAAAACAAGTTCAAAAATATTAAGCACTTTTAATGACTTTCAATGACCGTGGGAACCCTGGTATCAATAGGAATGACAGAGACATGGCGGAAGACGCTGGTTTTCAAGTCCGCTTCATAAGTTATAGTCCGAGAGGCGACTGCAATTTTTGGACCTCATCGAACATCATTCTGAATTTTTTATAGAGATTGGAGAAAAGTGAGTAGATTAGGAATCCACTGGTCTGCCGTGGCAAAAATGGCCGAAACTGATCAAAAATCGCCTTGGAATGAGTTGAACAAAAATCCGATTGTCAAATATGTCATAACTTGCCAAAAAGAGAACAAACTTTTTCGTCTGGCTACCCTGCATTTTGATTTTCAATGAGAAAAAGCGCAAACGATTTTTGATCTCTGGCTTGTAAAATGTGTATTTTTTAAAAGTAAGCCAAATTGGCGACATCAGTTACGTCATCCGTGACGTAATGTTTATTGCCAACTTGGCTCCCTTTTAATAGATGCAAGTAGACCGTCGCCAGATATCTGAATCGTCTGCAACCTTCTTAATTGATAATTAAAGAGTGAGGGTTACCAAATAAAAAAAAATGCTAATTATTTGGCAAGTTATGGCTCATTTGGCAATTGGATTTAGTTCAACTTATTAAAAGTCGATTTTTGACCAGTTTCGGACATTTTTGCCACGGCAGACCAGTGGATTCGTAATCTACTCACTTTTCTCTAATTTCTATAAAAAAATCAGAATGATGTTCGATGGGGCCTAAAAATTGCAGTCGCCTCTCAGTCTATTACACGTCCTTGATAAACGCTATCTTTGAGAAACCTCCACAGCCAGAAGTCACAAGAGTTCAGATACGAGGATCTTGCTGACCGCACCACATCGTGATGTATGGAGGTTGCGGGTTCGAGCCCCGTGTTAGGCATGTGTGTTTGTAAATGTATGTTGGTTTGTTAAATGACGAAATGTTTCGGCGCATTATAGCCCTCGTGTTGCTGACGGCGCCAGATAATCTGAATACAACCAACCAACGTGATGTATGGGGAATGTAGCTGCTGTTGTTGCACGGCATAAGGATTTGTTGAATAGAGGCGATTTTGTGCGTTCGCAGCGCCATCTAAGTGAAAATGAGCATCGTCTGTTGATAAGATAGGAGATGACAAAGAACTCGGTAAAATCTTAGATGGGCCCACCTCTTGGCGACTTATGTCAAATCTCGCCAAGTTGATTACTAATTGAATATTTGTTATTATTATTTTTCAATTAAAAAACGATACTTAAAGGCCAGAAATAATAATATTTTATAAAAAAAAATTAAGACTTACTATAAATGTGTTTGAATCCTTTGACTGCGGAGGGTAACGTGTTAATGATTTGCCGAATAAAGAATCTTGTAAAATCATAAAAACCTTCTCCCAAGAGACCAGGTGCATAAATGACGGGAAAAAAATGAATACATATTAATTAACCAATCAGGTTTCAGAATTTCGTTGCGCATTTCGAATAGTTTTGGTTCCGAAACGCCGTTGTGATCGGACGCTCAAACAGGGCGCTCCGTAAGATTCTAGACTGTTCTCCTCCATAATCCGTCTAGGTTGCCACATTGGCGACGTTATCGCCACTCGTTTGGCGAGAATTCCAAAAGATGCCAAGAGGTGGGCTATTCTAAGATCCACCCCAAGAACTCATCCACTTGCATCCTCGTCAGAAAACGTAAGTTAAAATCAAGACGTGCAGAGCACAGATTCAAATGTTACACGAAGTGCATCTTGTACGGGTACCACTTCATAATTTTGCGTAAAAATCACGTGCATGGTTGTCCGCGGAATGTCCAGTGCTCGTGCTGTCGAGCGGCCACTTTACAGTAGCGTTTGACGAGCTGCTTTCAAATGCTGTTGGAATTGCAACTTCCTCCACATTCGCCGGCTCAGTTACTCTTCCCGGTGCAACGTCCAGAGGGTCGGTTTCGAACCATACGTATCGCTTTTAAAGTAAAACATTTGCATATGGTTTTAGCAGTACAGCGCCATCTATTGGCATCATTTCAAACCATTTTTGTCAACGGATCCACATAACATGGCATTTAAAATGTCATTTCAATTCCTTCAGTAGAACTGGAGCTACGAGCCTCTGAGTACCGTCAGTTTAATTTTAACCATCCAATAGATACGTCAGTTTTACAATGTTTACCCGCAGTTTCTACGTATTAAATTTGTTTACTTTCAAAGAAAACTACTTTTAAATGCAGCATATCTGCATCAATATGACTCAAAATAAATTATTTTATTTAAACAGTTTTAAGAAGTTATTCAATGAAGCAGGGCAACATTCCTGGTTTATAATTAAACTTGTTACTTGCTATGGTTTATACCTTTTTGTAATTTGAGAAGATGCACTAACGTCATAGAATGAGAGGCGATTGTAAGTTTAAGTACCCCATCGTACATCATTCTGATTTTTTTTTAATAGAGCATAGAGAACAAGGAGATTAAGAACATACTGGTCTGGCGGTACAAAAGTGGCCGAAATAAATCAAAAATTGACTTTGAATGAGTTGAACAAAATCCGATTGCCAAACATTTCATAACTAGCCAAATAAAATTTTTTATTTGGTAATCCTATCGCTTTTTAATTATCAATGAGGAAGATTGCCGACGATTTCACCTCGCAGGTGAAAAATATTCCCATCTTTTAAAAGCGAGCCAAGTTGACGTTAAATATTGCGTCATCAATTACGTAACATTTATTGCCAACTTGACTTCAGTTTTTGGCAATTTATGACAGATTTGGAAAACGGAATTAGTACATCTCATTCAAAGTCGATTTTTTTTAACTGTTTCGGCCATTTTTGACCCTGTAGACCAATATATTCTTAATCTCAGGGATGAGTTTGGTAAAAAATCAAAAAGCTGAAAACAAAACTCCAAACGTTTTATGCGTAAAATACATTTTAAGATATACTTAAAAAAATTGTGGTTTTCCATGTGCGTTTATAACACTGCCCCTTCTCTGTCTGTCCGTAAGAAAAATGGTTAAAAATAGAGGCACCTAGATGTATGGATACACTTTGTGCTGTCATCAGGCATGGTATAGCTTCAAAAATTTAAAAAAAAAAAAAAAAACCTTTAAAAGCGACGGAATCCGGCAAAAACTTCAAATTTTCAACAAGTCAACCAACTTTAAGCAACTATACTATATTGACAAACAGGCCAAATATAATTAAACCTAGTTTTCTAAATTTTTAAGCTACATTTTAAGTACTAAAATCTTTACATTTAAATTTTTATTCCTACCGTTTAGCTTGTTCAATAAAATAAAAAGCAACAAATAATTTTACATACAATTGCAGTTAAAATAACAACTTTAAACACAGCTTCTTTAGAAATTTTTTAATTGGGACTAATTTTCAGAATATTTTTATACAAAATGATATAAAAATTTTAGTATAGATTCACATGAAACGGCGAAATCGATCCTTAAACAGGCACTAATCACGGATATAGCGGCTATCGCATTTACGGAAGTCTAGGTGAATGGCTACAAAACGGTGTTGAAAATCTCGGTAATAGCCGGTATTGTATCAGAGTAAACCTCGGCGAAAATGACCAACATTCTAACGAAAGCAATAGCGTTTGCAAAACAGGCGAAAATCTAAATATCAGCTGAAATGAAAATCGCAACAACGTGCGTATCGGCGATAGCGACCACGATATCTGCACAAATTTCGGTAATATCGACATTTTCTTTGTAATACTAGAGCAAATTTCGGTAATATCGGATGTTACCAAAGTACGGCATTCTACGAAAAAACAACTCTCACGCCAACTGAAATATCAAAGTTAGTACCTAATAACCCAACTCTCAACAATAACGCTATTGTATGGGCGTAACACTCGACGAAAATTACCATCACAAAATCTCGGCGACAGCGCAATTCCTCACGGTAATATCAACATTCTTTCGGTGTAAATCTCAGATTTTACAACAGGGTAGCACACTCAAAGAAAATGCCCATCCCATAAACGTAAATATCAGCGTTAGCGCCGAAGATATCGGAACAATTCTCAGCAATAACGCTGTTATATCAGCGTAATACTCCGGGAAAATGGTCACCACAGCAACCTAAATCACAGCGATAACGCACGTCCTAGCCACACAAATCTCGTCAGTGGCGGACATTACATCAGCGTAACGCTTAACGAAAACAAGCAACACATACTATCGTAAATAAACGATAGTTCCATGGATGTCAGACTTGGAAGCAAGCACATTATTAGTATACGTTAATCGCGTGAAATCGTAAGAAGGAATTTACATTTTAAGCAGAGAAAAAAATGCAGTTGGAAGTATACAAAATGCGAGTTTGAGAGCCAATCTGAGTAAAAAAATGCATTTCAGTGGATTTTTGTACTTGGAGCAGGAATAAGGCAGGAATGTGATGCGACCCCTGAGCGATAGGTTTCCCGATCTTTCGGAAGTGAAACTGCTTCGCGGTTCAGCCTTAGAAAAAAAGTTAGTTTTCCGTGGGATAGAAAAGCGGGAAAACGCGGATTTTTTTCAGGAATTAGAAAAGCGGAACTTTCTTTGAAAAAGCGGAATTCTTTTTTTTCTAAAAAATTAAAAAAGCGGAATCCCGCCACATGGCGGAAGAAACTCATCCCTGTAAATCTACTAGTGTTTCTCTACATTCGATACAAAATTCAGAATGATGTTCGATGGGGCATCTAAACTTACAGTCTCCTCGCTGATAATCAAGATCAAGATGTATCGCGATATAAAAATATCTAATTCTCGTAAGTTGATCAATAATTAAATGTATTCGAACATCAATTTTAATGCTGAAACACAAACTCACAAATTCGTATATATTACAAAAATATTTAATATTTGAATACATATTTCAGACAAAACGTTCCAAAAAAATTCTAATACTCAAATAAATATTTTTAACTCGTAGTAAAGCTGCTGATAATTAAAAATAAATTACCAAAAGTTTCAGTTTATCATAAACTAGATAGACCAGAGGATAATTAAATTAAAAACATAATCGCCACAGTGAAGATTCTCTCTAGACATCGAAACAGATAATTAAAAAGATACAAAGATAATTGCTTAATTAGTAAACAGTGACAGCGTTTTTCCTGTTCCCAGTACAATCAAATATTAACAAAACTGTAAACTAAGAGATTGATTTTCTAAGCTTGAAGGTTAAAGAGTTAACTAATGAAAAGGTAAACATTATTTAATAGAAATTTCAGTAGGATTTTTTTTTTTTTGTGTATCGATATAAGGAAGAAAATATTGACAAGATATAAACTCCAAAAGACAAACAAAACGAAAAAAAGAAAGGGGGGAAAAAATGGTTGCTAACTAACTCAATAAATATTAACTATCATGGTTAATTGATAGAATAGAACTCTTAAAATTTCCTTCCATATATATATGTTACCGTTAAAGTATATAATGCAGTTATTTCATGGAATACCTAGTTATTCCATGAAATAACTGATCGTGTCCGTTAAAGTGTGTAATATGTTATTAATTTGACACTTTAACGAGTTATTCTATGAAATAACTAGGCATTCTATAAATTAACTAATGAGAGACAGTTAAAATGTAAAATAAACAATTTATCTAAAATGAAATTAAACTAATGATAGACAATTAAAATGAAAAAGAAGCAATTTATCTAATTTATGCAGTATATATATGGTATTTATGGAAAAGTACCACAAAATCATTTGTTACAACAAGGATTACTAAAATGACACTTGGAATTACAAAGAACGTTATTTCTAAAACAAAAACATTTTTTGTTGACACACTGGGTTTTACACGAACATTTTTTAAACCCCTGACCAGTACCTAAACTTTGAGGTGTAGCAACCGACCGGAGCGATATTTCTACATCCGGTACTTCTTCGATTTCAATTAATTTTACACTTTAACGGGCTGCAGATCGTTATTCTATGAATAACTGGTTAAACCATGAAACAGTTATTTCCTGAAATAACTAGGTATTCTATGAAATAACTGCATTATATACTTTAACGGTAACATATATATATATTCTTCTATTATACAATATATAAATATTTATATATTCTTCCTAGGGCATAATACGGGTACCTTTTCTGTTAGATTGGTTGTTTTCAGATTATCTGGCACCGTCAGCAACACGAGGGCTATAATGCGCCGAAACATTCGTCATTAGACAAGCCAGCATACATTTACAAACACCCATGCCTAACACGGGACTCGGAACCCGCAACCTCGCGGTCTAGAAGCTAGCACGCTAACCACTATACCGTTTGGTCGACTCCTTTTATGTTAGATATTGTACTGTTCAATATTCTTTAAATTTTAAAATTAATTTTTTTTACTCAAACTAGGGTACCTCGCCCTCTGCTCGTTAACGCTCGCCAACCCCCGGGTATTGCTTTGCAATTAAGTGTCGGCAACGCTCGCCAAAACCCAAAGCTCGCTGCAGCAATTAAAAATACATAATACCTGAAAACTGTCCGTCAGTGAAAGCTCTTTGACGTGATAATGAAAATCCATAAATTTTGAATTATTATTCTTCAAATATCGAGCACATGATCTTTTCAAACAATAGCATTCAAATCAACTTCGAAACGAACTCAACTCTAGAACCAAAGTTGTAAAAAAATACCATAGTTGAAAACTTTTCTACTATTTGACGAAAAAAAAACTATATTATACATTAAATTAAGGTTATGCATATGACATCACGGACCAATTGCTATATGACGTCATGATGACTATGCTGGCTAATTCTTGTAAATGTTTGGAATGTTATACTAAACTTTTTCACACTCTCTAAGCAAGTGCATGGTTAAAATTTGTAAAAAACGAGTCTCATATTTTGATAACTGAATGTTTAAGACAATTTAAGCAAAAATGATTTAATTCTGCTCTGCATAAGATCCAAAAAATATCTTGTAAAATTTTTGAATAAGAAAAATTATCATAACTATACCACACGGAAAACTATTACTTAAAATACTGCATCTAAATATTTATGTGAAAAGGAGGATTTTACATGGGCGGTACGTCACTGTTACTCTTGAAGAATTTTGACCAATCGAAACTCACTTATAAAAACATCTTAGAGCTTTGTGATTAGTCACAAGTCTTCATGAGTTTCCAGTGACGTAGTCGACATACTACTATAATCTTTATATTAAAATAGTATTCAAAATCACTACAATTGGTAAGTCCTAGTAAGGATCATTCCCTATACTCTCTATGTTACAATCTTCTAGTCCAGTGCATTTAGAAACTACTTTCTATAAAAACCTTAAAATTTGGTGAGTAGGTACGAAAATGGTCATTTAATAAAATGACATAAATTAAAAACTCGAATATAGCGTATAACATATTTTATTTTACACTTGAAATGCATTTGCAGCGACTCCACTTGATTTTGCCTTTTGCTATTTCAATTTTAACTTAATAATAGATAGACATTAAATGAAAACAATTTATGTCAATTTATTAGGTGATCTTTTTCGTACCTACTCACCAAATTTCAAGGTTTTTATAGAAAGTAGTTTCTAAACGCACTGGGCTAGAAAATTGTAACAGAGAGAGTATAGAAAATTGTAACATAGCGAGTATAGAAAATTGTAGCATAGCGAGTATAGAAAATTGTAACATAGCGAGTATAGAAAATTGTAACATGGCGAGTATAGAAAATTGTAACATGGCGAGTATAGAAAATTGTAACATGGCGAGTATAGAAAATTGTAACATGGCGAGTATAGAAAATTGTAACATGGCGAGTATAGAAAATTGTAACATAGCGAGTATAGAAAATTGTAACATAGCGAGTATAGAAAATTGTAACATAGCGAGTATAGAAAATTGTAACATAGCGAGTATAGAAAATTGTAACATAGCGAGTATAGAAAATTGTAACATGGCGAGTATAGAAAATTGTAACATGGCGAGTATAGAAAATTGTAGCATAGCGAGTATAGAAAATTGTAACATAGCGAGTATAGAAAATTGTAGCATAGCGAGTATAGAAAATTGTAACATAGCGAGTATAGAAAATTGTAGCATAGCGAGTATAGAAAATTGTAACATGGCGAGTATAGAAAATTGTAGCATAGCTATAGAAAATTGTAGCATAGCGAGTATAGAAAATTGTAGCATAGCGAGTATAGAAAATTGTAACATAGCGAGTATAGAAAATTGTAACATGGCGAGTATAGAAAATTGTAACATGGCGAGTATAGAAAATTGTAACATGGCGAGTATAGAAAATTGTAACATGGCGAGTATAGAAAATTGTAATATAGCGAGTATAGAAAATTGTAACATAGCGAGTATAGAAAATTGTAACATAGCGAGTATAGAAAATTGTAACATAGCGAGTACAGAAAATTGTAACATAGCGAGTATAGAAAATTGTAACATAGCGAACAGAAAATTGTACCATAGCGAGTATAGAAAATTGTAACATAGCGAGTATAGAAAATTGTAACATAGCGAGTATAGAAAATTGAAACATAGCGAGTATAGAAAATTGTAACATAGCGAGTATAGAAAATTGTAACATGGCGAGTATAGAAAATTGTAACATGGCGAGTATAGAAAATTGTAACATGGCGAGTATAGAAAATTGTAACATAGCGAGTATAGAAAATTGTAACATAGCGAGTATAGAAAATTGTAACATAGCGAGTATAGAAAATTGTAACATAGCGAGTATAGAAAATTGTAACATAGCGAGTATAGAAAATTGTAACATAGCGAGTATAGAAAATTGTAACATAGCGAGTATAGAAAATTGTAACATAGCGAGTATAGAAAATTGTAACATAGCGAGTATAGAAAATTGTAACATGGCGAGTATAGAAAATTGTAACATGGCGAGTATAGAAAATTGTAACTTGGCGAGTATAGAAAATTGTAATATAGCGTGTATAGAAAATTGTAACATAGCGAGTACAGAAAATTGTAACATAGCGAGTATAGAAAATTGTAACATAGCGAGTATAGAAAATTGTAATATAGCGTGTATAGAAAATTGTAACATAGCGAGTACAGAAAATTGTAACATAGCGAGTATAGAAAATTGTAACATAGCGAACAGAAAATTGTAACATAGCGAGTATAGAAAATTGTAACATAGCGAGTATAGAAAATTGTAACATAGCGAGTATAGAAAATTGTAACATAGCGAGTATAGAAAATTGTTACATAGCGAGTATAGAAAATTGTAACATAGCGAGTATAGAAAAATTGTAACATAGCGAGTATAGAAAATGATCCTTACTTGGGTTTCCTCTTAAAAATTAGAGATTGAAAAGAGGCGGATTCGGTTTTTCGTTTGGAATTCGATAAAAATGCCTAGGAAATATGTAAAATATCAATCGTTTTATGCTTTACCCAAAGATCTCAGGAATTCTATAGATTGTCGATATTCATACATTGCCGGTAACATATACATTCTGATTAACAATGTACAAGGACACAAATGGTGTAAAAACTGGAATAGTTTTTTTTTTTAAGGTGAAGTAGAAATGGAAATTAAATGAGTTTTTTAAAAACCGAAATCATATTCGCAATTTTTGTTGCATTTTCATTCCTTAATTATTTCTCTCTACATTCTTTGAAAAGAAATTACTCCCAACTAATTCTGCCGAGTAGTCTTCGCAGGGGGTGCTTTGAGTTTACTAAAAAAATTAGTTAGGAATATTAGGGAATAATTTCAAAAATTTTAGGGGTAACATTTTAGGGGTGGTTCTTAGAATTTTAAGAATAACTTTCAAATTTTTAGGGATAATTTTTTAAACTTTAGGGGTATTTTTTCTCAATTTTAGGAATAATTTTTTAACTTTAGGGATATTTTTTTTAAATTTTAGGGATAATTTTTTAAACTTTAGGGATATTTTTTTTTAAATTTTAGAGATAATTCAAAAACATTTAGGGATATTTCTTTTGAAGCTGACATAAGCTCCTAACACAGGTATATCCTTTTCAAAGCTTGTTTCAATACCGAAAAAAAACTGCAAATTTTCAAAAAATTGAGCATTAAGTAACTTTTTAGATTTGGTTTGTTGTTTTCAGATTATCTGGCGCCGTCAGCAACACGAGTGCTATATAAACATTCGTCATTAGACAAGCCAACATACATTTACAAACACCCATGCCTTACACGGGACTCGAACCCGCAACCTCACGGTCTAGAAGCTAGCACGCTAACAACTATACCGTTTGATCGGCAGTAACTTTTTAGAAAAATAACAGTTATATAAATTAAACAGTTATATTGTTTTGACAAACATGCACATTTAATGATAATTTATTTTTTTGATCTGGATGAATATCTGTTTCTTTTTTTTTTGCGGTGTTGGAGAAAAACCGATGAATTTTCAAGGTGTTTTTTTTTTTTTTTTTTTACAGGAATCGTTGAAAAATTTAAGTACAAACTTAAGAATTTTAGGTAGAAACAAAAATTTAAGGAATATTAGGAATTTTAGGGCGAATGCGACCCCTGTCTTCGGTTCCAATTCCAACCATGACGACATTCGATTATTCGTCCGTTTGGCGACAAAAGCCGTCACTTGGCGAGTTTAGTAACAAGAGGTCAGTGGACGGACTAGCTGGCCGCATAGGTAAAGCAGGAAGTGATAGGAAATCTAAGAATAACACCATTTAATGGGCGATTCTTCTGCAGCTCTTATACAGAACGACTGCGTCTACCTTTTTTTTTATTTGTCCTCCAACACAACAAGTGAAGCACTACTTTTTTTCGATTGTAATTTACCTTCTTAACTTGGAACTCATGACGGCTGTAGCGGAAGTGCTGAATGGTGGATTAAGATCAAGGACCGGAATGTACGAGTGTTTATTTTTTTTTTTATTTTTTCCCTGAATCTATTTCTTTCTCCCTTAATATTGTCCTTAATAATGTCGAGCCATTTAATCAGGAATAGGCTTAAGACGGATTGTCTTAAATGTGAACTACTTCATTGTCACCGTCAGAGTGAAAAGTAATGAAGGTGTTAATCAAATTTCAGAGGTTAAATAGCTAAAAATACTTTATGTTTGAAATTTCAGGGTTTTACGTTTATTGTAAGATACTTTACATAAAAAAAACCTAATTAAACAACTAATTATAACATTTTATTAATCAAAAATCCAATTAGGAGAGCAAAACACTTGAAAATTCCATAGCTCTGCGCCTTTTGGATTGTTATATATTTATAATTATAGACATATATTATATATATTGTTTTATAATTATAGACTGCAACTTATTAAAGCGATTTTGAGCCACAAGATCGTCTTTTCAAAGTGTTTGATAACTAAATATAATAGATTCCGTGCCATGAACTCAATCTTGTTTTGCCCCCAAAACTTGACAGAGTGCATTGTCATCGACAACGAATCTATCTGCCAAATTTCAGCTCGATTTTGATAACGGCAAGTGAGTTAAGGTATACATATACAATTGAGATGATTTTCTTTAATTTTTAGGTTACAATTTCAAACTTTTGGGCAGTATATCAGAATTAAAAATAATGCAGTCTTATATATAAACTTTTTTTCCGTCAATTTTTTAATCAGCTAATTGCAATTAAAGTGACTAATTAGGACATTATTAGAACATACATAAATAAACTTATAATTAACTTAGAGGTATTATTTTTATTGCAAATAAGAGATATTATATTGACGCATGTTCCTATGGAGAATTTTGAATTTAGCTTCAATATTTTTTTAATTATAAATTTTTAAATAAAAAGTTTGAAAAAATACATAGTTTTTAACAAAAAATTAAGATTAAAATATGCATAAAAAATGTGTTTATAGCAATATATATTAGATTCTCCATAGAAACACATTCACAACTATTGTCTGCAAAACAAAATTAGAATTTTGTAAATCGGACAATTTATTATGAAGTTATGACCGTTGGCGTAAAGTCATATAACACCAAAATGTCATTCTTCAGAAAACGCGTTTAAAGTTTACTACACTAATGAACGTGATATAAAACAGGTTCACAAAACCTACTGTAATTTAAAAAGTAATTTGAGTCTCAGAAAGAAAATGGTATCATTTTAATGGTAATGAATTCGGGAATATTTTAAAACCAAAAAACAAAAACGCAGACTTGAGTCAAATTTCGCGATTCCTAATGTATATGTATACCTTAAGTACACGAAACGTCAACAGAAGCATGTGTCAAAGCGATCTTTTGGTGACAACCTCCAAAACTTAATTGAATGGATTGCCATCGGCAATAAATCTCTCTACCAAGTTTCAGCTCGATTGGAAGACGGTCAGTCGTTCATTAGCCCTCCGCAGAGTTAATACAAAGAATTTAAAAAATTGGGTACGTGTTTTTCCAATTTTTTTTTTTATATAGATTGGTCTGTTGGATTGGACGCAACAGCTACATCAGAACTGCATTTGTTAGATCAAGATTCGAACTACCGAGACCGACTGTCAGAGGAAAAGATGAAGCCTTTCACAGTAGAAACGTCTCTTATTCGTAAGAGGAATCTCCCCGCCAAAAAATCTCCCCGGGCAGCCCGACAAACGGTACATGTCTGTCACAATAGCAGTCGTGTCTACCATCGATATAAATAAACGACTGGATAGACTGCTTAACGCTGGAAAAATGAAGCCGTTGCCAGATGCATACCTGCCAACTTGTACGGATTACCCGTACAATGTACGGATTTTTACTATTTTGTACGGTTGTACGAACAGCTAAAAAAATCGTACGGATTTCACGGTACTTTTCGTTTTTTCCTTAAAACCGTTTTTTTTTTTAATCAAGTTTTTTGGAGTCTTATACCAAGCAGTTTACTTCAAATCATCATAAATTGAAGCAAATAAACACATTTTGCATTCTTCTCTATCTATGCATCTGATATTAAGATTTCTCATGGAGGATTTACTGATGTCATAGTTCATATCAATTCTAAAAAACACAGTGACAACATCAAATGTAATAATAAGAATTCGAAAGCATGCATAATTGATATTTGTGCGTGTGATTAAACACTTTGAATACCAATGACTCCTTGTATGTTTCACTGTAGTTTTTGTGCCATAAAGCATGTTATTTGGGTGTAAAACCTCATCAGAGATTTCATCGTATAGTTTAAATTTGATTAATTTTTAAATCCTGGTTAGTATTTTATTTTATAATTTCCATTCTATGCTAAAATGTAACAATTTGTTATATTTGGGAGCAATTAAATATTATGCATTTTTTTTTTTTTTTATTTGCAAGTGAATTACTATTATTTCTATATTACATTCATAAATATTGTCGCTATTTGACTTTACATGAGTCATAGGAATGCAAATATTTGTTCCGTAAAAATTGTACTAATTTGAAAATACCAATGTTGGCAGGTATGCAGATGCCGTTGGTGGGATAAAAAAATACGGATTGCCTATGATTGAAAATAAAATTTTGGGTTGTACACAGCAGAAATGTCAATAGTAGACCTTAATTAGTAATAATGTGCAAAAAATATATATACTCTAGCATTTTACACGGTTTTTCGCAATTCCATCCAGCTATAAAAGTGAACTGTGATTGGTTAATCTTCCCACCAGCTTCGCAATCCCCGACGCGTTTTTCTCCTTGCATTGACAATGGAGCAGTCTATACAGTTGTTGATCTATATCGATGGTGTCTACTCACTTTGAAAACAAAGAATACAGATAGGTATGCGAGGCTCGATTCCAAGACCTCTCACTTTCTAGACGAGATTTCTGTTATTGGTGCACGAAGCCCCCTCCAGATTAAAACAAATGTTTTAGGACCGAACTTAAGGTATACATATACATTAGGAATCTCGAAATTTGACTCAAGTCTGCGTTTTTGTTTTTTGGTTTTAAAATATTCCCGAATTCATTACCATTAAAATGATACCATTTTCTTACTGAGACTCAAATTACTTTTTAAATTACAGTAGGTTTTGTGAACCTGTTTTGTATCACGCTCATTAGTGTAGTAAACTTTAAACGCATTTTCTGAAGAATGACATTTTGGTGTTATATGACTTTACGCCAACGGTCATAACTTCACAATAAATTATCCAATTTACAAAATTCTAATTTTGTTTTGTCGGCAATAATTGTGAATGTGTTTTCTATGGAGCATCTAATATATATTGGTATGAACAATTTTTGTATGCATATTTTAATCTTAATTTTTTGTTAAAAACTATGTATTTTTTAAAATTTTTTATTTAAAAACTTGTAATTAAACAAATATTGAAGCCAAATTCAAAATTCTCCATAGGAACATGAGTCAATAATATATCTTTTATTTGCAATAAAAATCATACCTCTAAGTTAATTACAAGTTTATTTATGTATGTTCTAATAATGTCCTAATTAGTCACTTTAATTGCAATTAGCTGATTAAAAAATTGACGGAAAAAGAAATTTTATACATAAAAATGCATTATTTTTAATTCTGATATACTTCCAAAAAGTTTGAAATTATAACCTAAAAATTAAAGGAAATCTTCTCAATTGTATATGTATACCTTAATAAATTTGAACATTTTACATTATTTCTAGATATTCTTTGCTCTAACAGTGTACACTTTCATTAAAATAATCAAATCGTCAATCGCGATTCGTACCGTGTTCCGCTAACACCAAATCTGGACCAAAGCCAGAAAAAAAAGATTCTCCCCCTCAAGCAATGGCGAATGGGCTTTCCCAGAGATGCTTGAGATGTCTGGAAAACTTCTTAGAAAACTTACTCTTGGAAAATAAAGAGACTCATTAAAAAAAAAAATCAATCGAGAAATGAATACAAGGCATTCTAAAACATTTTTTTCTTGCGTTTGCTACACACAAGGTAAAAAACACATTTGTATTTCATTTTTCAATACAAGAATAATATTTTAGTATTTACATGTAAAATAGGTGCAACTGTAAAGATTATACTATCACATCCGTGATCAAGAAAAAATTAGTTAAGAATAATAAAATATTTATTACTTATTT
Source organism: Linyphia triangularis (assembly GCA_963978545.1). Taxonomy (NCBI): domain Eukaryota; kingdom Metazoa; phylum Arthropoda; class Arachnida; order Araneae; family Linyphiidae; genus Linyphia; species Linyphia triangularis. Next base: position 86,977,113 of record OZ021728.1, read on the forward strand.
GATTGTATTAGTAGTACAGATATCAATTCAGTAATCTCATGTTAATAAACCTAACATACCATTCAAGGTTAAAAAATAACAAGTAAATCGTTATGTTTGTGGACGTCAATCAATGGAAAAACTATGGAAACTATTTATTACACAGGTCAACAAAATATATATATATATATATATATATATATATATATATATATATATATATATATATATATATATATATATATATATATATATATATATATATATATATTTTTTTTTTTTTTTGGTGCCCAAGATTTTAGAACTGATCTTTAGCTATATTTGGGATGCTGAATCTAAATATCAAATCAGTTTTTCTCTATCAGCTCTATTTATTTTTAGATCAGTGCTTCTTTAACGCGTAGTTTCTACAAGAAATGTGCAATTCTAACTTCATTTTGTGAAGTCCTAATTCATATTTACGAGGGTTGGCTATTACTTCTGTTTAGTGTATATATAACAGGAATCAATCGAAACAACTGCAGCAAGTGGACTTATCTTAATTTAAACTCTGCAAGACGACTGGTGCTTCATTCAGAGAAAGCGCCGATACCAACGTTTCACCAGCTATACTAAACTTCAAATTAACTTGACATCACTAGACGGTAGATCATCACAGTTCTCATAGGCATTTATTCATTTTGGCGGCGTGAAAGCATAATGTTCGCCAAATCACAACCCTGTAGAAAACAAAAGGGGCTATAAGGTTTGGCGAGAATTATGTCTTCACTCCGTTAAAATGGATTAAATGCCTATGAGAACGGTGAAGATCTATCGTCTAGTGATGTCAAGTTAAGTTGGAGTTTAGTATACCAAAGCTCTGTAAGGACGAGTATTATCCCTCTGATCATTCTTAAAGAAGGCGATAGTGATTATAATGAAATATCTTCGATTCCTCAACATTTCAACCAGTATGAATTAAATGACCTCTCCAGAGATCTCGACTTTTCAAAACGAAGCTTCTGAATTACTCATTTCAAAGTTGAAAGACAAAAAAATTACTGAAACACGGAACCAAAATTAGTTTTTACCGTACAAGAGAAAAGGATCTGCTAGTCTTCATCTTCTGTCAAGAAGACAATTTGTGGTTTGTAACGATTTTAGAGAACTCCTAGAAAAAAAGGGGTCTTCCTGAATATTTTCCGGATAATTGGCGCCAATTTATAGACAGCTCAAAGCGAAGTTTGAAATGTGTCCTTCCTTTTACGCAATAGGAACAACAGGGTTCCCTCTCAAATCACAGAATGAAAATCAATGACTTTTCAATGACTTTTAAGGACCTAATCAATGTTTTTAAGAACCTAATCAATGTTTTTAAGGACATTTGAAAATTTGTTTTCAGTCATCATGTCTATATATAAATTTTTAATAAAGTATATTCTGCCAAAAAAGTTACAAATTGGTGGATGCGTAGAACAAATATGTCGAAAAATTCTGATACGGTGCAGATACGTGACGATCACGCGGGTATAGCAAGTCTGAGTTGTATTTTTATAAATTTTGCAGTTGGCCACACAACATCTGCAAAAATTAAGGATTTTTAAGGACCTCTAAGCATTTTCAAGGACTTTTAAGCACCTCAAAGCATTTTCAAGCACTTTCAAGGCCTTGAAAACAAGTTCAAAAATATTAAGCACTTTTAATGACTTTCAATGACCGTGGGAACCCTGAACAAATGTGGTTCAATACTAATTGCTCACTCAACAAAAATGAATGAAAAATATAACATAGCTTTGGTATTGGGAGAAGAAAAAGTATCATGAACATCAATGGGTGATTTGTGTGAACTTAAAAATGGTAAACTGTTTCCTTGGACAGCAAAGTGGCTACACAAAATATCTTTGCTTCTTGTGCTTCTGGGATAGCAGAGATAGAACACACCACTTGGTAAAAAAAAAAAAAGAGTGGCCAACCAGAGAAAATATGGACGTTGGGAAAAAGAATGTAATGAACGATCCCTTAGTTCAGCGTTAGCCATTACGCGGCCCGCGGGCAAGATTTGGCCCGCGATAAATTTTTATGCGGCCCGCCGGCACCACAGATGATATAAAAAAAATCAAATTTCACGGCATGGATCTTTTATTTTACATTACTGTAATTTATCCAAAATGATGTGTTAACTACAAATCACAGAATGAAAATCAATGACTTTTCAATGACATTTAAGGACCTAATTAATGTTTTTAAGGAACTTTCAAAATTTGTTTTCATGCATCATGTCTGTGTATTTAAATTTTTAATAAAGTATATTCTACCAAAAAAGTTACAAGTTGGTGGATGCTTAATACAAATATGTCGGATAACTCCTGTACGGTGCAGATAAGTGGCGGTAACGCGGGAATAGCAAGTCCGAGTTATATTTTTATAAATTTTGCAGTTGGACAACATGTGTCAAAATTAAGGACTTCTAAAGACCTCTAATCATTTTCAAGGACTTTTTTAAGCACCTCTAAGCATTTTTAAGCACTTTCAAGGCCTTGAAAACAAGTTCAAAAATATTAAGCACTTTTAAGGACTTTCAAGGCCTTGAAAACAAGTTCAAAAATATTAAGCACTTTTAAGGACTTTCAAGGCCTTGAAAACAAGTTCAAAAATATTAAGCACTTTTAAGGACTTTCAATGATCGTGGGAACCCTGAGAGTTCTCCACAATGTGCCCGAAGAAACTATATGAAGAAGCTTCATCAAGAATAAATTCAGGAATAACTTAACTGAATCTCATTTGGACAATTTATTAAAACTGATTGCGACAAATACTACGAAAGACGTCGACTCTTATCTTAAAATAAACTGAATGATTTGGACCACCATCGTCTCGCAATTGATATCAACTAAAACGGAGAAATTTGGAAGTACAGTTTAAATTCTTTTAGTAAAAATTATGTCAAGTCACACTGTCACGTTGAAACAATAGATTCACTTCTTTTACAGACTTTGATTTACTAATATTGAAAAATATATTTTTTTAATTATTTGAAGAAAAAAAGTAATTGGTTGGTTGTTTTCAGATTATCTGGCGCCGTCAGCAACACGAGGGCTATAATGCGCCGAAACATTCGTCATTAGACAAGCCAACATACATTTACAAACACCCATGCCTATCACGGGACTCGAACCCGCAACCTCCCGGTCCAGAAGCTAGCACGCTAACCACTATACCGTTTGGTCGGCAAAAAAAAAAAGAAAAAAAAAAGTAATTGAAGTAATTGAATATCAATAATAATTTTATTAAGATAATATATATATATATATATATATATATATATATATATATATATATATATATATATATATATGTAATGTATTCGCATTGGAATAGTCAATGAAGCTATTAGATCGCTCTAGTAAATTCTCCAGTTAGCGAGAACCACTTAGAACATAGTAGAACGTCCCTCAAACTCATATAAGCTACGTAATCCGTTTTGACTCCGCCTCTTGGAATATCAAATCTTGACTAGTGAACGCATCACCCACTTCACTGAGAACCTCTCTGAAAATAAACTTTTATATTTGTTTAATCTCGGCTGCTTTTTTATATCCCAAGAGTGTCAACACTATTTTACCGTTACATATATATATATATATTACCAGTTTTCAGAAATGCTATGTATTTTTAAATTAATAATAATTAAAGATACATATTTTGGTTTGTCCGGCCCGCGAAAAGCTTCAACTTAAGTCATACGGGCCGGCTCTAAAAGTTAGTGGCCGACGCTGCCTTAGTTGAACCAGAGAGAATCATCTTTCCTTCACTAAATATTAATCTGAGCCTTATGAAACGGTTCGTAAAAACTCTTGATAAGAAGGAATCAGGCTTGCATATGGAGGGAAGGGAGATGTCTCAGTTGAGTACCGAAAATATTAAAGGAGGAATATTTGATGATGCAGATGACGGCAGATTACTGCTGGAGTTCAAAGAGGGGCTGTTCCATAATACATTCAAGAAATTCGGAAAAGAAATTTCTGAAGTGTTCAGTGACTATAGTTTGTTCCATCGATGGCTTTTTCTTCCTCTATCTTTGTATATAATAATATTTCTATAATATAATAATACAAATTCAGTGTTTAGTTTTTTATTTCATCCATTGGTTTAACGTAAAATAGTGTAATGTATATTTGGTCAAATATCTGCTATGCACACGAGATGTGTCCCCTCCCCACTCGGAAACAAATTGGAATTGTAAAATTATGATGAATCTAACAGTTATGTTTTTGCCTTGTATCACTCTATACTAAACTTCAACTTAACTTGACATCACTAGTAGGCCTGGGCGATGTTAACATTTCTGCATCGTGATATATCGGGAAGAAAATATCACGATGTCACGATACATCGCGATGCTAACTATGCGCAGAGTCCCATAAAATGGACGTACGCAGGAAATCGTCAGATCCTGCAGGAAATTAAAATCAGGTTTTTTTTTTTTTTTTTTTTTTTTTTTTTTTTAATTTAAATTTTTTTTTTTTTTTTTTAATGGAGAACTTCCAGTTAGACAGGGCGGGAAAGGGGGATCATTGACTCCCGTAACACCGGGAGGGGTTTGGTTGGTTGTATTCAAATTATCTGGCACTGTCAGCAACACGAGGGGTATAATGCGCCGAAACATTCGTCATTAGACAAACCAACATACATTTACAAACACCCATGCCTAACACGGGACTCGAACCGGCAACCTCGCGGTCTAGAAGCTAGAACGCTAACCACTGTACCTTTTGGTCGGCAACGCCGGGAGGGGATAGGTCGGGGAAGGATGCTATTCTTCAAATAGTTCATCACCTGTTACTTCTATATGCTGGGTGGCCACAAAATTCAGGAAAAAAAGTTCCCTGATAATTCCCTGACAGATTTAAAAAAAAAATCCCTGATTTTCGGGCAAACTTTTTTCCAAATTTCCCCAATTTTCTTACGTTTTCCAGATGTCTAGACACCCTGGTCAAATAGAGCATGTATTCTAAAGAGATAATAAGCAATTTTTAAAAAAAATAGTTTTGCTGGTAAAATTGTTTTTTTTTTTTAATCGTATCTTTAAACTTTTAATGGCTTAACCACTCCAAATCTCCATGTAAATAGCGCCAAAATATGGATGAACGTGCCTTAAACAATACAAAATTTCTCTGATTTTTTCCAGAATCAGAAAGCTCCCTGACATTTCCTTGATTTCCAGGTTTTCTCGGTTCTGTGGCCACTCTGTATATAGGAAGGAGAAATTAAAGTTAGGTTGGACAGGGAAGGGAGAAGTGTTGCCATAAGGGGGAAAGGGGGTTTCATTTCCTTATTTTGGAATCTGAACCTATTGAAACATGTAATTGAGAGTTTATTTCCTTCATTCTTTTTAAATTGAAAGAATTCTTGGATACTCCATTGTAATTTAAAAGAAGCTACATTTTTCTTTAAAATGATAAGGAGCTATCTAGCAAAACAATGAAGATAAAATGCCGTATTTGCAAGAAATGTTAGAACAAAACTGCTTTATATAATTTTTGTTGTGATTTGTCTAACAAGCAAGAAAAATGCATAGCAGTGGTTATAGTTTAGTGATAAGTTTTATAAAGTGATTGATTACGAATTAATTTAGCACCTGCACACTAATCCTGACGTACACCCTAATCCAGAAGAAGTATTTTTAATACAATGCTGTTGTTTTTCGCACACTCATATTTCGACATAGTGCCCTTCTTAGTACTTTTTAAAGTGCTGGAAGTCTTAGTTTTTGAAGTACTACGGATACTTCAATAGGTAAAAATATTATCAAATACAATATTCCCAAAATGGCCTTGTTAAAAATCGACTACCTAAGAATTCCGAGGCCTGGTAACGCTGCTTATATGTTTAATTGGTTTTTCTCGTCCATAAATATCTGTGAGGGGCCGTTCAAATATTACGTAAGCACCTGGGGGGGGGGGGTAGCGATGTGCTTATTTTTGCTGACAAGGGGGGGGAGGGGTATGAGGAATGCTTACGTAAGCAATTAATAATCCCTTTATTTCTAAAAAAAATTGAAACTTACAAAAATTTTCACTTTTGTACACCGAGTTCTAGGATAGGCGACTTTCCATTCAAATCGATCTAAGGGATTTAAACTTACGTCACATAAGAGTGACGTACTCTGCCTTCAGCCAATTACAATCAAACATTGATGATGCAAAATACTGCAGTTTCAAAATGAATAAAGGGGATTCCCCTCTTTTGGGTGTTTGGAGACGTGAATCCTACATTAAACCTAACTTATGTGACAGACAATTTTTGTTTTGCTTGGCGACTGGCGGGCGCCTAAGATGGAACAGTGGTTGGTTTAAGGTTCAAGATTCCGAATTGAGTTGTGTTTTGAACAAGTTTCTTTTTCCACTGCGATCCTTCTTGAACTTTTTGAAGATTAAGCAAATATAGTTGCTCTGCTTTCTGTTTGCTTAAAAAAAACACAACATATGTCTTCATTTCGTGAAATTTTATATAAAAAGCTGTTTGAAGCTTTTAAAAAGTCTACATCAAACAAACCCTTGAAAGATATTCAGGATATAAATAATGAGGTATGGCGTCATTTTAAAAATGCCTCTAAAAATGACGAAGAACTAGAAGTGTTGGTGTTAAAAAGAGTCGAAGAAGAGTTGCGAAAGGCAACTAGAAAAAATTAAGTTAAAGTTCATTATCGGCATTGAATCCTAACTTTTTTTTTAGATTATTAACGTTACAAAAAAAAAAAAAAAAAAAAAAAAAATCAGTATATATATATATAAGCTATAGCGCAATATTGGCAACAGGAAAGAGTTTTTTCAATGATCGGTTAAATGCTATTTCAGGGCGATTGGATGACGGTAAGTTGGTTTATTAGTATTCCGGAAAAGCGACCTTTTATGTACAGCGAAAGCTCCCAAAATTTGATAGAATGAGTTGTCATCGACATCGAATCTATCTGCCAAGTTTCAGCCCGATTGGATGACGGCAAGTGGGTTAATTAGACTTCCATAGATTTGTCCGCCACCGACAAACATATAAAATTGAAGTTAATATAAAGGATTTAAGAAAATAAAATAAAAAAGGAGCATAAAAGTGTATATGGGGCAGAATAAGGGTGAATATACTTTTACAAAAAACTTGCACGTTTATTATTAAGTTAATCTTCAGCTAAGGACAGGTGGGTATCGGATACAATTTTATGCGATGGGATAAATTACCTTCTTGGGGGGAAAGGTGCAATGGAAATACAAAATCAAAGATGGTTAAAATTACCATAAATGCCATTTTATGGTAATTTCTGTCATCCAACTGAATAACATTAAAGACCGATGATTGATATTCTATTGCAACTCTAATGTGAAAAGAGACTTACCAAATGCGTGTTCAAACTATTCCATAATAATTAATCGTCAAGGGAATCTAAACGAATTCACTTCAGGCTGAATCAAATTAGATCGAATCGGAACGAACGTTACACGAATCCATTTCCCGTTGCATCCAGATAAAACGAACTGGCATTACATAAACATGTTCGTTCTTAACCATTTCACACAAAACAAACTATCCGTCATTGTTAAGGCGTCTTCTCACTTTAGGCACCTCGAAAATAGGCTATTTTCGCGATTTTTTTTTGAGGATTTTTGCAAACAATTATGGGATAAAATGGATCCTATATAATAAACACATCTTTCAAGTACAAGAAATTTTTATTTTTTTATTTTTTTGAACAATTATTATAATAAAACAGTAGCATCGAAAAACCCGTGTAGAAATGTAATGTTCGTGGCTTGTTGAAATTTGAATGACATATTCTTCATAGTTATGGCTATAGCGCATATCATCAGATTTTTGAAATTTTGATTTGAAGTATTTTTTTTTTACAAAAAACTGCAAAAAAAACGTTTTTTTTTTTTTTTTTACTTTTTCGAAAAACGTGCGCCATTTTGTTATTTTCGCGAATATCAAAAATCTGATGATATGCGCTATAGCCATAACTATGAAGAATATATCATTCAAATTTCAAGACAATCGGCCGGATAGTTTCCGAAATTTCATCAACAAGCCACGAACATTACATTTCTACACGGGTTTTTCGATGCTACTGTTTTATTATAATAATTGTTCCAAAAAATATTTTTTTATTTTTTCTTGTACTTGAAAGATGTGTTTATTATATAGGATCCATTTTATCCCATAATTGTTTGCAAAAATCCTCGAAAAAAAATCGCGAAAATAGCCTATTTTCGAGGTACCTTAAGTGAGAAGACGCCTTAATGCATCATAATCTGCATATAGAAGAAGCAATAACACGTTATCTTACAAACTGAAAAAGCAATTGATTACCATCTATTAATGAATGATTCTGAGACCTAATTTGACGGAAACGGAACCAAACGACTAAAATCACAAAAGCGCCATTTGTGTGTGTGTATTTGGGTCCGAAAAGTGGAATTAGAATTAAATCAAAACAACAGTTGCTATGGAGACACCCCAAGACTAATTACGCGCGAAAAGTGAAAAGAACAATTAACTTCCAAAAAGCAGAACACGAGGCCTTTAGCTGGAGAATAATTTAAACAGGTTAAAACGAGGAATAATTTAGAAAGTAGATGATAAATTTGGCTTTCGGAAAAAGGATAGGCGATTTGCTGAGTCTAACGACCCGTAGGAATTGCATTCGGACACGCGTTAAATTAAAGGCGGTTTCATGACACTTTGTGAATAGATAGATATTTAAATGAATATTTCATTTGATTTGATTCATATTCCGAAGTTAAATTTACATTTTAGTTCAGGTTGATTCATTGGTTTAAATATCATTTGGGGGAAGTTCGTGTTTGCTTTCTGTGTGATAAGGTATACGTAAAGGTTTCAACATTTTTTTTTTTTTTAATTTTCAATTTAAAAATTAGACCTTTGCACCTTGAAAAGTACATTATTTGTTAAACAGTTTCCAAATTTTTTTTTTTTTTAATTTCTTCAATTTTAATAATTAATTATCATTTAATCAACTAATTAGGCTAATTTCGAACGGCAATGACAAAAATTCTAATTAACCCACAGATACAATTTCGGTGTTCAATAATGCGGAATACCCTGCTCTATGTTTTGACCCTATTAACAGAATTTTACAGTGTATATTTTGTGACATCTTGCTTTAAGCGAATCTATTATTGGTTGATTGTTTTCAGATTATCTGGCGCCGTCAGCAACACGAGGGCTATAATGCGCCAAAACATTCGTCATTAGACAAGCCAACATACATTTACAAACACCCATGCCTAACACGGGACTCGGAACCCGCAACCTCGCGGTCTAGAAGCTAGCACGCTAACCACTATACCGTTTGGTCGGCGAATCTATTAGAAAAATCCAAGTTTTTTTTTCATACAGAATCTATCTTTAAAATTCAATTAAAAAAATATTTATTTACAAATCACTAAGTATTTAAGGTCAAAACATTCAACAAAGTATGCAGATATTATAGCAAAACACAAATTTCAAAAAATATTATTTAAACTGGAGTTATTACTGTTTGAATGAAATGCAAAATAGAAAAAATTACAATCTGAGAATAACTTTTAAAAAAGTATTTTTTATATAAAAAACTGTTATTATTATACTAATTATTATATATTTCCTTTTTAGTATGCTCCTCCATCATAGGGTTTCCTTCTTTTGTGTTGTTTTTATTTTGCTTTTGTTTTTTACGGCCTTACAAATCTTCCCCGATTTTTGCGAATTTTGCGATTTGAAGCCCCCTATACGTATACCTTAAAATAAATTTTCTAACTTTTAAGGAGAGGATGGAAATTTTAATTATACATTTAAAGATTTTTACTATTTTGTACAACCAATTCATACGCCAATAAACATCGCAACTCAAAAACTTGGTAAAATTTTTTTTTATATAGTTTTGTTTGCTGCTGAAATGCAATTCTCAGCAGTTAGTATACTTTTTTTAGGTTGGTCGTTCGATATAGACATTATCCTACGTAAGAGCTACACTAGGGCTTAGATGTGTCGAAACATCGTTTTAAACTGTAGAACAACAAGGAAATAGCTTTCCGGAAGGTCTTTCATAGGTAATTTGCGCTGCATTTGTGTCACGATTGGAAGGAAAACCAGAAAACTCCCACCAATCAAACACAATAATTGGAAATGTAGACATTTGATTAATCGGGGTGGAGTAGGGGGGGGGGGGGGAGTGATTGCAACAATTCGTTTACTGTTATTAAGAATTGAATTAAATTAAATTTCTAGGAGTGTTAAGCAGTTTGTTACTATGCATCAAATTTGGCTTCACTACTTGGAACTACTGAAGCGTCATTATAAATATTTTTTTTAAAAAAATCACCAAAACTGAATATTTTCTAATCTGAAGATTTGTGATGTAATCTAATATCAATTGAAATCATGTAAAATCGTTCTTTGAAAGATATTTCACAATTCTTAATATTGATATTATTATGACACCTAATTTATAAAAAAAAAAAAAACTTGACAGAATTGATCAATAAGCTTTTAAAATTGCAAAAATTATAACACTTTTAGAACTAACTCTATAAGATAGTACAGAAATAATAGTTAAATAGAAAAGAACAGGAATTTTTTTTTTACCAAACCTTGATTCTAAAAATATTTCCAATCCTCTGGACTTTCATACAATGCAAATTAAGTACAACATATGGTTAAATGTGTTACAATTCTTCAATGCTCCTGTAACAATCATATAACGTTTTCAAAAAGAGTTTAAAATATTCCATGGTTATCTAATAATACCTGACTAATTCGTAAAATTTTATTGTAGTCGACGACGTTCCAGAATACTCTTCAAAATGATTGACTTCAAAAACAGAACTTAATCACAATAGCACTTTGAATAATAAATTCGAAATTCCAAATTTAATTAGCCAATCAGAATGCTGCTTGGCTGTGTAGTCAGTAATTTCAGTGGTCTGTGTTAAAAGTTTTCCGGAAATATTTGGGGTCATTAAACATTTGAGGATTATGTCATTCAAATTTAAAAACTGTATAAAAATTCATTAGTTATTTGAATTATTTGTTCGTTTTAGTTGAAAAGAGTTTTGAGAGTAATTTATTCCAAATTCTTTAATACGGAAAGTGTGGTATAGATCGTCTGATGATGTCACTCAAATGTTGACAATGACAAATAGACTGAGAGGCGACTGCAATTTTTGGATCCCATCGAACATCATTCTGAATTTTTTATAGAAATTAGAGAAAAGTGAGTAGATTACGAATCCACTAGTCTGCCTTGGCAAAAATGGCCGAAACTGGTCAAAAATCGACTTTTAATAAGTTGAACTAAATCCAATTGCCAAATGCGCCATAACTTGCCAAATAATGAGCATTTTTTTTTATTTGGTAACCCTCACTCTTTAATTTTCAAATAAGAAGGTTGCAGACGATTTAGATATCTGGCGACGGTCTACTTGCATCTATTAAAAGGGAGCCAAGTTGGCAAAAAATATTACGTCACTTATGACGTAAGTGATGTCGCCAATTTGGCTTACTTTTAAAAGATATAAGTTTTCCGAGCCAAAGATCAGAAATCGTTTGCGCTTTTTCTCATTGAAAATCAAAATGAAGTGGGTTGCCAGACGAACAAGTTTGTTCTATTTTTGGCAAGTTATGACATATTTGGCAATCGGATATTAGTTCAACTCATTCCAAGTCAATTATTGATCAGTTTCGGCCATTTTTGCCACGGCCGACCACAGTGGATTCCTAATCTCACTTTTCTTCAATTTCTATAAAAAACTCAGAATGATGTTCGATGGGGTCCAAAAATTGCAGTCGCCTCTCGGACTAAAAGAATAAAACAATTTTAAACGAAACCTCACTACAGTCGAAGTATAATTCTAGCTATACATGGTAGAGATCGACTATTGGTAGAAAAGTCTTTGTGGAATAAGTTCATACATTTATAAAAATTTCATAAAATTAAAAAAAATTATCGAATTTAATAATTTTTCTTTCTTTTTTCACTATTGATACACTATAACGCTGCTATGCACCAAATGTCGCCCCTCTAGGTGTAAAACTGCGAACTTATTGATAAAGGGTGAAGATGGAAAGCCACGCAGTTATTATATGGGTTCCATTTCTTTCGAATTTAAAACTTTTGATTTTTCGTTAAGGTATACATATACAATTGAGATGATTTTCTTTAATTTTTAGGTTATAATTTCAAACTTTTTGACAGTATATCAGAATAAAAAATGATGCATTTTTATATGAAAACTTTTTTTTCCGGTCAATATTTTAATCAGCTAATTGCAATTAAAGTGACTAATTAGGACATTATTAGAACATACATAAATAAACTTGTGATTAACTTAGAGGTATTATTTTTATTGCAAATAAGAGATATTGTATTGACGCATGTTCCTATGGAGAAATTTGTATTTGGTTACAGTATTTATTAAATTATAAGTTTTTAAATAAAAAAGTTTAAAAAAATACATAATTTTTGACAGAAAATTAAGATTAAAATGTGCATAAAAAATATGTTTATAACAATATAAATTAGATTCTCCATAGAAAACACATTCACAACTATTGTCTACAAAACAAAATTAGAATTTTGGAAATCGGACTATTTATTATGAAGTTATGACCGTTGGCGTAAAGTCATATAACACCAAAATGTCATTCTTCAGAAAACGCGTTTAAAGTTTACTACACTAATGAAAGGGATACAAAACAAGTTCACAAATCTTACTGTAATTTAAAAAGTAATTTGAGTCTCAGAAAGAAAATGGCATCATTTTAATGGTAATAAATTCGGGAATATTTTAAAACCAAAAAACAAAAATGCAGATTTGAGTCAAATTTCGCAATTCCTAATGTATATGTATACCTTAAATGGATATTAAAAAATGCGATAAATAATTCAAGTTTACCAATATTTCAGTAGACTGTGTTTCCTGGAAAATATTTTAATTTGTCCATGGAAAGCGGAGAAGGAGGGAGAAAGAGGAAAGGGGAGGGGGGGGGGGGAGACGACTGGTAATCTTGGATCTTCAGAAAATATTGAGTACGAGAAATCCTCTGTAGAGAGTGAGTATCTAACTATACTAAACTTCAACTTAACTAGACATCACTTAGACGATAGATCGTCACAGTGCTCATAGGTATTTAATCCATTTTGGCGGCGTGAAAGCATAATGTTCGCCAAACCACAACCCTATAGAGAACAAAAGGCTCTAAGGTTTGGCGAGAATTATGTCTTCACTCCGCCAAAATGGATTAAATACCTATGAGCACTGTGACGATCTATCGTCTAAGTGATGTCTAGTTAAGTTGAAGTTTAGTATAGCCTGCTATAGACAGATAAATTTGCCTGAAGGACAAAACACACACGCTGTTACGATTCGTTCAAACCATTATTTCGATTGCAGAAAACAGCTGCTTCGAAATCAACAAGGTGTGACCTTGAAAAGCACTCGATGTGGGCAAAGCGGGTTTGTAACTCCCCATTGGACAGATGACGATTAGACACAAAAGAATCGAAGTATAAAACAATTTTCAACCCCCCCCCCCCCCCCCACATCAAGGCATATTACCATTAGTTATTATGCTACGTTGCCCTCCCGTATGGTGGGCAAATGTAGACAATTTCGATGGAGACTTAAGAACTTGGTTCTTGGTCGATGTGGGCACAGGAGATAATGTAGACTGGGAGGCGACTGCAATTTTTGGCCCCATCGAACATCATTCTGAATTTTTTTATAGAAATTAAAGAAAAGTGAGAAGATTACGAATCCACTGGTCTGCAGTGGCAAAAACGGGCGAAACTGGTCAAAAATCGACTTTTAATAAGTTGAACCAAATCCAATTGCCAAATGCGTCATAACTTGCCAAATAATGAGCATTTTTTTTTTTATTTATTAAGTAACCCTTACTCTTTAATTTTCAATTAAGAAGGTTGCAGACGATTCGGATGTGTGGCTATGGCTTACTTGCATCTTTCACAAATGAGCCAAATTGGCGATAAACATTACGTCACTGATGACGTAACTGATGTCGCCAATTTGGCTTACTTTTAAAAGATGCAGGTTTTCAGAGACAGAGATCAGAAATCGTTTGCGCTTTTTCTCATTGAAAATCAAAATGCAGTGGGTTGCCAGACGAAAAAGTTTGTTCTCTTTTTGGCAAGTTATGACATATTTGGCAATCGGATTTTAGTTCAACTCATTCTAAGTCGATTTTTGATCAGTTTCGGCCATTTTTGCCATGGCAGACCAGTGGATTCGTAATCTACTCACTTTACTGCAATTTCTATAAGAAATTCAGAATGATGTTCGATGGGGTCCAAAAATTGCAGTCGCCCCTCGGACTAATATCCAGGTGGTACAAAACCAGTTCAGTAAGAGACTCTTTTCCAGCTAAGATGGTCGTTAAATATAGGCTAATGCCTGTAATGGCAGTCGGTAAGTTGGCCACTGTCACGCGGTAATCTGAATGCCAGCTTTGCGTTTAGACAGTGCCAGCACTGGAGCAATCCAGCTATTGGGCGAGCACTACGCCGTCTTTCGGTGATAACAGGGGAGCGCAAGTGATTGGATGACAGTGAGTAAAAAAATTTTTTTTTTTTTTTTTTTTTTTTTTTTTGATAAGTAACCGTAGAAAGTAAATTTGATTTATTTGTTTTAACGAAAATTTAAATTAAATAACAAGTAAACACAAATAACCACCTTTTTAACACGCTTTTATTAGCTTCATATGTGTCTATCATCGATAGAGATAAACAACTGGATAGACTGTTCCATTGTCAATGCAAACAGAAAAACGCGCCGGGGATTGAGAGGCTGGTGGGATGATTGACCAATCACAGTTCACGTTTATAGTTGGATGGGAATGCGAAAAACCTTGTAAAGTGTTAGGGTTTATATTTTTTTGCACATTATTACTAATTAAGGTCTACTAATGACATTTCTGCTGTGTACAACCCAAAATTTTATTTACAATCCTCGGCAAGCCGTATTTTTTATCCCACCAATTGCATCTGGCAATGGCTTCATTTTCCCAGCGTTAAGCAGTCTATGCAGTTATTTATCTATATCGATGGTGTCTATGTATGTAACCGAATCTTTGAACTCGATTTTCGACCAATTCAAAACGTTGAATTAATTTTAAATTTTGCACAGTTTTCAAATCAAGGACCGATCAAAAAACAATAATTCAATAAGTTTGTCGCATTATCCTTAACAGGATCTTCAGGATTAGCGATTTTTCATATTCAGAGACACGGTAGTGTTTTGTGCAAAGTACTACGCGGCGTGTACTTAGGCTAACACATAACTTAAATTTGAGACAAGCATGTGACTATAGGCACGAACAGCTGGAGAGTTTTGTATACTCAACTAAAAAAATTAATTAAAAAAAAAAATTATAGTTTACAACAAAAAATTAATAGTTTAAAAAACTAAAAAACACACTTTAACAGGAAACCAAACTATTATTTATCACTCAAAAGAAGACTAAGAGGCATTTAACAAAAGAAAACATAATTTTCCCATGCCAAAAAAGTATTTGCACGCGAAATATTGACAGCTAAAAAAGATTTTTTATGCGTAAACATTAAGCAAATTTTAACACATTAGTCTCGCAGTACATTAGCAGTGCACTTTAAATCACGTAATATAATAACTGGACCTGGGATTCTGACAGTTTTGTTGCCATGTAGGCTTACTGTAACTATCCGTGAGAAGATTATAATATCGTTGCGTGTGTGGGTTCGAAAGATTTGAAGCCAAAGCGGATCAAAACTTGCAGAAATTTATTCCAATATAATTCTTCACAGATTCTCTTACAGCTCCAGAACTTCTCGTTCTAGTAGACACAATACAGCTCTTTTCACAACAACAGAGCACAAAACAGCAGTTAAAAACTTGAAAACACAACTGCTAAATCGCCGCAAAAGACAATGCAATGCAGTTCGCTTTAGAACTACTCGGAATGTTCACTGAGACTCAGTAATTCCAGTCAACTAATGGACTCGGCTAACAACTAACTCAGTATCTCAATACAGTAATTCCAGTCAACTCACTGACTCAACTCAGTCAACTAACTAACTGACTGACTAACCTCCTCGGCCGACTTATATAGGAGTCGAACCTTCTTGAGACTTCTAGAAGTAGATATTTGGAGAACTTTCCAGATCGTAGTCGAAAAGTCCTATACATGTATATGGGGACCGAAAATGTCGCCAAATGGTCGCCAAGTTTGGCGACATTTGGCAATTTCTCGCCAAGTTTGGCGACATTTGGCAATTTCTCGCCAAAAATTAGTCGCCAAAACCGTTGCCAATTTGGCGAGATTGCCATTACCATAATGTTAAATGCCCTGCTCCTTAAAACTCGCTTCCCACAGTTACCTTTGTAAAACTCGTTATCAAGCATCAATACACACCTTGCGGAAAAACAAACTAACGACGAACTATTGCACTGCCTTATGCGAAATGTACATAAATTTTACTATTTACAAAAATACAAAAATTCGTAACAATATAATTCGTCACGATCCTGGATTAAGTTATCAAGAAATAGATCAGAGATCGTCTGCAACTTTCCTCATTGAAAATTAAAATAGCGAGAATAAGACATTGTTAGAATTTAACTTTTCTAGTGTCAGTTGTTCAATAAAGAAGAGAGAGAGAGGGGAAAGACTGATACTTAGGAATAAAAGTTCTCTGACACCCTGATAAATTTGTACAAAATTCCCAGATTTTACGATAAACTTTTCTTTTTTTTTTAATTTCCCCAACTTTTCCAGATGTGTAGACACCCCGATCAAATAGAACATGCATGCTATAGAGATAATGTGCCAATATTTTTAAAAACTGTTTTGGCGGTAATGAAAAGTTTAAATTATTCCTTAACATTTAACGATTACCAAAATTCTTCGGGTAAATAGCGCCACAATACAGATGAGCGGGAAAAAGTGCTTTCGAAACAATAGAAAATTCAACTGATTTTCCAGAAATTTAAAATATTCCCTGACATTTCCCTGATTTTTTTTTCTCCAGAATTTGAAACAATAATTACACCAAAAACTGTTCAAAATATTTTCCATGATGCAAATATTCGAGGAAGAGACCCTCGAAAAAAAAAATACACATTTATTAGTGAAACAAGTTAGCTGAAAACACTCGAATTTACCAAAGCGTATATATATGTCAGCAAAACGCATAAGTTTTAAATTTTTTTTACTTTCTCCAATGAAAGCAAATTATTCTCGGCTCAAATGGATTGGCTGGTTGTTTTCAGATTATCTGGCGCCGTCAGCAACACGAGGGCTATTATGCGCCGAAATATTCGTCATTAGACAAGTCAACATACATTTACAAACACCCATTCCTAACACGGGACTCGGAACCCGCAACCTCGCGGTCTAGAAGCCAGCACGCTAACCACTATACCGTTTGGTCGGCCCTCTCTAAAATTGGGAATTCCCTATTCATATTACTTTTAACAAGAAAACGACCCGAAACACATGGCGTACATAACTAGATAATGGTTGTTCTATCATGAAAAAAAAAAAAAAAAAAAAAAAAAAAGTTCGCAAACGCTACCATAATCACCGGTTTTCAATCCTATTGAAAAATTGTGTCCTATTCTGGATATACAAGTCAGGAAAAGAAAATTTCTATCAAAAATGAGCTTAAGCAAGCTCTAAGAGAAAAATGGATAAAAATCAGCAGATGTCACACATTGATCGAATCAATAGCCAGACGATTATAAGCTGTAATATGCAATACATATAGAGGCCTGTTGCATGGATGGGTTCGAAAGATTTGAAGCTAAAGCAGATCAAAACTTGCAGGAATTTATTCCAAAATAATTCTTCACAGATTCTCTTATAGCTCCAGAACTTCTCGTTCTAGTAGACACAATACAGCTCTTTTCACAAAAATAGAGCACAAAACAACAGTTAAAAACTTGACAACACAACTGCTAAATCGCCGCAAAAGACAATGCAATACATTTGGCTTTAGAACTACTCGGAATGTTCACTGAGACTCAGTAATTCCAGTCAACTAACTGACTCAGCTAACAACTAACTTCCCCGCTCTCTTGGTCAGCTTTATATAGGACAGGTGAATCTTCGTGAATCTTCTAGAGGTAGATATTTGGAGAACTTTCCAGATCGTAGTCGAAAAGTCCTATACATGTACATGGGGACAGAAAATTTCGCCAAATGGTCGCCAAGTTTGGCGACATTTGGCGATTTCTCGCCAAATTTGGTGACAAAAATTAGTCGCCAAAACCATCGCCAACTTGGCGAGATTGCCATTACAATAATGTTAAATGCCCTGCTCCTTGTAAAACTCGCTTCCCAGCGTTACCTCTGTAAAACTCGTTATCAAGCATCAAGAGACTCATTGCAGGGAAACAAACTATTACATTGCCTTATGCGAAATGTACATAAATTTTACTATTTACAAAATTAACACTACGAAATATTTACAAATATACAAAAATTCGTAACATGTCTTTATAGTAGATACTTAAAAGGGAGTTGGTACCCTAAAATTTATGAAAAAGCGATTTTGAGTTTAATATTGTTTATTAAAACTGAAATCCTACCGTTTAAAATTATGCATCATTTGTAATAATATCTCATTTAGAAGTTTTTTTAGTAATTTTTTAAAGATAAAATTGGGAGCTATTAGAGTAAGTAAGGCAGGATTGGAAAAAAAAAACATTTTTTTTTTTTGAAAAATATACTTATAAATAAAATTTGATATTCACTAGAATAATTATTGTTAAAATAACAATTAATAGTATTTTTGAAAATAATTTAAACTAAGTATAAATAAACAATAGTTGCTACTTATGTGAACATTCAAAGTCTAAGTTTTGAAGGCAAAGTTAATGACATCAAATTTATGGGTTTCTTTCGTAGTAGTCAAACACAATGACAGCTCAATATCAGCTCAAAATTGCTAAAATAAGTTGCAATTGCACTTAAAAATGAGGTTTATATTACAAAAAATATTTATAAAATAAACTTTGTTTTTATGGGCTTATATTTTCCACCACATTCTTTTTTTTTTTTATGAAGAACTTCAGGTTCATATTTGAAGATTGAATATAGTAGCTCTTTAAAATTTTAAACGAAACCCATTCGTTCGGTATACCAGCAATTTTTACATTTATCAGAACAAAAATTCAAAGATCAATTTTTGATGCAAAAGTCCGATAATTTTAGAAAGTTTCGAATGCATTTAAGTTTTATAAAACATGCATTATCATTCAAAACAGAGACGTTATGACATAAACAAGGTTGAAAAAAGAATCGGAACTTCTATTAACGACTAAGGCATTCCTAAATAAGAAAACATTAATATATATATATATATATATATTGTTGCGTGGATGGATTCGAAAGATTTGAAGCCAAAGCAGATCAAAAGTTGCAGAAATTTATTAAAATATAACTCTTCACAGATTCTCTTCAACTCCAGAACTTCTCGTTCTAGTAGACAGAATACAGTTCTTTTCACAACAATAGAGCACAAAACAGCAGTTAAAAACTTGACAACACAACTGCTCAAATCGCTGCACAAGACAATGCAATACAGTTAGCTTTTTCGGAACTCTCTGAACGCTCACTGAGAACTCAGTATCAGTAATTCCAGTCAACTAATGGACTCAGCTAACAACTAACTCAGTGACTCAAAATCAGTCAACTCACTTCCCCGCTCTCTTGGTCAGCCTTATATAGACAGGTGAATCTTCTAGAGGTAGATATTTGGAGAACTTTCCAGATCGCAGTCAAAAAGTCCTATACATGTACATGGGGACCGAAAATGTCGCCAAATGGTCGCCAAGTTTGGCGACATTTAGTGATTTCTCGCCAAATTTGGCTACAAAAATTAGTCGCCAACTTGGCTCTACCTCGCCAATTTGGCGAGATTGCCATTACCATAATGTTAAATGACCTGCTCCTTGTAAAACTCGCTTCCCAGCGTTACCTCTGTAAAACTCGTTATCAAGCATCAAGAGACTCATTGCAGGGAAACAAACTATTGCATTGCTCTATGCGAAATGTACATACATTTTACTATTTGCAAAATTAACACTACGAAATATTTACAAATATACAAAAAATTCGTAACAATATATTCTTTACTAAGACTGTCGAAATACCTTGAACAAAACTTTTGATCAAATTATTCCAGCGTTGAAAACAATTTAGCTCATCTAAAAGATAAATTAGAACCAAAAATTATATTTTAATTAAAATTTTAAGTTTACCTTTATTTTTCTAGGAAATCCAATATTTTCTTCAGAAGTGTCAAAAGAGAGTAATCCGTTTTAATCCAAAAAATAAAGGCACTAAATTTAGATGTCTGTTCAATAACATTGGTCAGAAAGCCGCGAATTAATCCACTTGGAGGGTAAACACAATATACACTACAGATGAAAATCCCTGTAAAGAAAAGAAAAAAAAGTACATTTATTAAACGATATTATAGATATAGTAAAAACACATAACAGTACGTACTTAACCTAGAAACCATACTCAAATAGATCATTTACATGATGTTCTTTAGTGGACTGTGTATATGTCATATTTTATTATAGCACCGATAAAAAAATTTGTACTAAAAATAGAATGTACATCATCAGGGTTCCCACTCAAATCACAGAATGAAAATCAATGACTTTTCAATGACTTTTAAGGACCCAATTAATGTTTTTAAGGACCTATGAAAATTCTTTTTCAGGCATCATGTCTATATATAAATTTTTAATGAAGTATATTTTACCAAAAAAGTTACAAGTTGGTGGATGCATAATACAAATGTGTCGGAAAATTCTGATATGGTGCAGATAAGTGGCGGTCACGCGGAGATAGCAAGTCCGAGTTGTATTTTTATAAATTTTGCAGTTAGACAACATCTGTAAAAATTAAGGACTTTTAAAGACCTCTAAGCATTTTCAAGGACTTTTAAGCACCTCTAAGCATTTTCAAGCACTTTCAAGGCCTTGAAAACAAGTTAAAAAATATTAAGCACTTTTAAAGACCTCTAAGCATTTTTAGGGACTTTTAAGCACCTCTAAGCATTTTCAAGCACTTTCAAGGCCTTGAAAACAAGTTAAAAAATATTAAGCACTTTTAATGACTTTCAATGATCGGGGGAACCATGATCATACTCGTTTTGATTCAAGAACATACTCAAAATATGTACTAGTGTTTTATTCAATAAAAGTGGTATGAAAGACTAACTTTTTCTAATGGCGGACCCAAATAACTTACAGTCATTTTAGTGCTCGCAGTCACGTGGCCACTACAAGGCCGGTAGCGATGTCTTGTGAGGGGGCATTCAGTGGGAGGTCCATCGTTACCCCGGGTCATCCATGTATTACCCCGGATTCGAACTGAGACCCACCAGCCTGGTAGTCTGATGGGCTAACCACTATACTGAATGGGCAACTCAATTCGAAGTTGCCGACCAAACGGTATAGTGGTTAGCGTGCTAGCTTCTAGACCGCGAGGTTGCGGGTTCCGAGTCCCGTGTTAGGCATGGGTGTTTGTAAATGCATGTTGGCTTGTCTAATGACGAATGTTTCGGCGCATTATAGCCCTCGTGTTGCTGACGGAGCCAGATAATCTGAAAACAACCAACCAACCAATTCGAAGTTTAAATGTTAGAATATTTCACACTTTTTTTCGCGCAACACATTGGAAAAATTGATTAACTTAAATACGAATACTCAGGTGGAAATATCTTAAATTTTCCAGGAGCCCTATTTTTTTTTTTTTTTTTTTGAGAAGGGTGGGAAGGGGGGGGGGGGGGGGATGTGAAAATTACTGCTCATTTTCAAAAGTTTTCTTCCAGGATATATAGGAAATCCAAATATTGAATTTCTTAATTCGTAGATGCAAAAATGAAAACTAAACTAAACAGTGTCACACTGACAAATTTCGGGTTTTATTTTAAGGTAAATAACCGTCATGGAGCTAGTACATAAAACTGGAGAAACAAGTGTGCATACTGACACTTGTAACATCGCACACGGGAGTATACAAAGTTTTGAAACCAATAATTTCACCAGTTTTCTCACAATCGAAGTTAATATAAAGGATTTAAAAGAAAAACAGTCTACAAAAAATTATAAACATCACATTCAGGTTTAATATATAATTTTATAAATTATTAACGCATAACACGAGTACCTAAACGTTCTGTTGCGTCACTTCATATTTATACATGCCGACCAAACGGTATAGTGGTTAGCGTACTAGCTTCTAGACCGCGAGGTTGCGGGTTCCGAGTCCCGTGTTAGGCATGGGTGTTTGTAAATGTATGTTGGCTTGTCTAATGACGAATGTTTCGGCGCATTATAGCCCTCGTGTTGCTGACGGCGCTACATAATCTGAAAACAACCAACTAATCTAAGTCCATGGCCCTATTATTCCAGAACACCTACTGAGCTTAACATTTTTAGAGCTGGAGACCTATAAAAATCGACGCCAATAAAACCTTTTAACAAACAATTATTTTGAATAAATATCGCTTTCAATTTATAGCCAGTAAACAAATAATGAATACAAATAACAACAGCTCACGAAATTCGTAAAATGAAATCCCCGCTAATAAAAACAACTAACAACAAAAACCAAAATGATATTATTGTAACAACGTGCGTGCTCACGGCCACATGAATACTAATGCGCTTTAGGTTCCAGCTTATATTCTCTTCCATCAACTATAGTTGGAATAAAGTTTAGGAATTAATAATGCCCCTCGAAGAGATATTTTATGTCGTTTAGTGCCCTCCCTGTTTGTAAATGTATGTTGGCTTGTCTAATGACGAATGTTTCGGCGCATTATAACCCTCGTGCTGCTGGCGGCGCCAGATAATCTGAAAACAACCAACCAACCATATTTATACATAGAAAGATAATCACAAGATAAACATTTTTTTCCCTTTCTAATAGTGATATAATAAATTTCCCCGATACACACAAAATTCGCATTCCATAATCAAAAACCCACAACAATCCCTCAAAAAACAGCCCAAAACAGCAAACAAAACATTCCAAAATAGCCAACAAAAATGACGAGTCGTGAAATCGTTTCATAAACTTTGCAAATATCGTAATTCTGACAGATCTCGGAAAGTAGATTATTCCCTTTAGCACGAGGGGGGGGGGGGGGGGGGGATAGGGACTACATCATTTACAAACTCGCGGAGAACAGCAAAACCTTACCTATTGCTACAACAATAATCGATCAAAAAGTCCTTCCAACCCTATTTCCGGTTGCCCTGGGGGAAGCAAGAGACAACTTATCTCGGAGGTCACGTGAGTGGGGGGGAAGGAAGGGAGGGAGGGCGTTTTATAAAAAGCTCTCTTCACTTGACTTCGTGTGCGTAGAAGGGAAGCACTGTCATAGTAAAAAAATAAAAAGAGCATCTGGTTTTATCTATTTATTTGCTTTGGAGAGAACTGCGTACGAAATCACCGTTACCTTTTGCACAGACACAGCATTGAAATGCTGAAAAATGAACTGCGGTCAAATAATCTTCTTTTGTCTTTTGTGGGGGGGTTTAAAGAAAGAAGGCTTAAAGTCAAGTTTTAACAATTCTTACCGTTGATCTCTAATGTAATGATTTGAAATAGTGATCAGCAAGCTCAATTTCGAATTTCAAAGTACCGCAAGTTCTCGAATTGACCCACTGACTGTCATGGGAATGGGCGAAATTCCCCAGTTGTTTTCCCTGCAATAATTTTTAAATTATATTTCTAATTCAAATACATAATTTTTTTTAATTATTTTTTATTTATTTTGTTTTAGATCGGTTATAGACTATTATCCTAATAAAAAATATCTAAAATATATCGTATTTTAACTTTTATTTATAAACTTAAAAATGTTGTGTATTGATAGAAAAACTGGAGATCCTAAGACGTATATATACGTGCATGACCGTCAATTGGTTAAGAAACTGCAAGACTAACACACAAGAAAGAGTCTTGTTCAACTACAACTTCCGGAAAGTGCATGCTAGGTTACTGACTTGAAGCCGAAGAAGACCAAACGATCACCATAAAAATCTATATTAGCAACTACACCTAAACTAGTTAGAATGTGTTAGTAACCATGAGCAACCTAGGACGTAGCATAGAAATATTCATTAGGCTTCATCTGCATGCAGAGCAGAAACCGCTTTTAAGTCAGTTAGAGATCAGCGATTCTTACTTTTGTAATATATTTTGGCAGAAATATAATGTATAAAGGCTTTTCTCTCTATATTTGTTGAAAGAATAAGTTAACCAAGGTACAATCTCAAAAGTTCGCCACCAGGCTTACAGAATAACATAGTCATGTGAACAGGGTTCCCACTCAAATCACAGAATGAAAATCAATGACTTTTAAGGACCTAATCAATGTTTTCAAGGACCTTTGAAAATTTGTTTTCAGGCATCATATCAATAAATAAATTTTTAATAAAGTATATTTTGTCAAAAATTTACAAATTGGTGGATGCGTAATACAAATATGTCGGAAATTTTCGATATGGTGCAAATACGTGGCGATCAAGCGGGGATAGCAAGTCCGAGTTGTATTTTTATAAATTTTGCAGTTAGCCACATAACATCTGCAAAAAATTAAGGACTTTTAGGCACCTCAAAGCAGTTTCAAGGTCTTGAAAACAAGTTCAAAAATATTAAGCACTTTTAATGACAGTGGGAACCCTGATAAATAAAGCAGGTTTGTTAAGAGTAAATTATTTTGTTAATGAACATGAAGATGAATCGACTTATACCATTTTTGACTTTTCAAGTCCAGCACCCTGAATTTTTACACATAAATTCGCCCCCGAATTGTTCAGTTAGTTAAGGTTGGTCCATAGATATACAAACAAATAATAATTCAAAAAGCTAGGTTTTTTTTTTTTTTTTGTAAAAGGGAATAAATTATCTAGTGAGGAACTCGCATTGAGACATGGGCGCAGGCAGGATTATTTTCAGTGGTGTACAAGGTGGCTAAATTTTGCTTAAACCTTGATTTTTTTAAATTAGATTTCCGAATAAAGTTTTAACGCATAGTTATGTAATAAATTTCTATTCCATTGAATATTTTCAAACATGTTTTATACCTCTGTTTTCCAGCTATTCATACCACTTTTCTCACAATATTCAAATTCCAGGGGGGTGCAAGTCTCCTTGCACCCCCCCCCCCCCTGGCAAGCCCTTTTGCACCTTCCTGCCCATGCATTAAGATTTGTGAAATATCATGGAAAAATAACAGGTGGATGAACATAAGAAAAGTCATTTGGAGACACAAAAGAAAGAATACGATTTTTTTTGGTCAAATTCCTTAAATATTTACAAATTACGAGAGTCGAAAACTGACTGAATTAATTTAAAGTTTCTTGTGTTTTTTGAAGGAATCGGTATGCTTAACCTAAGTCTAGAATATTGTCTCAACTAAAAGTTGTATTGATTTGCAATGCTCAGAATCAAAAAGAGAGCCGATGCGTTGACTAATTCCACGTGCCTTATTTTTCATTTACAAATATACACCTGAGCTTCAAAAACAAACTGCATTAAAAAAAAAAAAAAAAAAAAAAATCATCCAACCGCAACAAGCAGTTTAGAACCAAAATAGGCGAAATCAAACTAAAAAAAAAAAAAAGTAAACTCGCACCGATTTTCTTTTCAATAACATAACATAATCTGTATCATTAGAAACCGATTTCAAAGCAAACAAGATAAAGCCTGTTATTCTCTTTAATAACAAAAAACAATTCAATTCAAAGTGTAGCCAGGAAATTGCAAACAGCATGCTTCTTTCCCGAATGCCGCCTAGCAATCAGAAGACAGGTAGAATAGCTCACTGAATAGTGAGGGAGTGGGGGGGGGGGGACACTAAACGACATAAAATATCTCTTCCGAGGGGCATTATTAATTCCTAAACTTTATTCCAACTATAGTTGATGGAAGAGAATATAAGCTGGAACCTAAAGCGCATTAGTATTCATGTGGTCGTGAGCACGCACGTTGTTACAATAATATCATTTCGGTTTTTGTTGTTGGTTGTTTTTATTAGCGGGGATTTCATTTTACGAATTTCGTGAGCTGTTGTTATTTGTATTCATTATTTGTTTACTGGCTATAAAAAGGAAAGCGATGATATTCATTCAAAATAATTGTTTGTTAAAAGGTTTTATTGGCGTCGATTTTCATAGTTCTCCAACTCTAAGAATGTTAAGTTCAGTAGGTGTTCTGGAATAATAGGGCCATGGATTTAGGTTAGTTGGTTGTTTTCAGCTTATCTGGCGCCGTCAGCAACACGAGGGCTATAATGCGCCGAAACATTCGTCATTTGACAAGCCAATACACATTTACAAACACCCTTGCCTTACACGGGACTCGAATCCGCAATCTCGCGGTCTAGAAGCTAGCACGCTAACCATTATACCGTTTGGTCGGCCATGGACTTACAAATATACTTTCCTAGCTTGTTATATTTTCAATTGCTTGATATGCAATATAAGGAATGTAAATATCGGGCAATATAAATAATAAATATAGTATGTAATTGGATAGAGGAGTGGGGATCAAAATATATATTTTATATTGACATCTTGGAAAGTACCGAATAAAAAAAAAAAAAATGGTTTTCTAGAAAATGGATTGTTTGTAAGCATCGTAATTTTCGAATGGCTCATGTTGATGACGTCAAAGTTACCCGTCTTTACCCAACAATGAAATTGTGAGTTCAGTAACTTTCGATGTTTTAGATAACAAAATAATTGGTAGAAAAATTCCAAAATGAGTAAAATTTCTCCAAAAATGAATAATTTTTTTTTTTATCGATGTGTAAATGGTCACTGAACCTTCAAATGTCTACTTAGAATTAATAAAATCAATAAATTGGCACAAAAATCATAGTTCAACTTAGTCCACCATGCATCATTTTGAAATTCCAGAAGACTTATTAGTTGGTTGGTTGTTTTCAGATTATCTGGCGCCGTCAGCAACACGAGGGCTATAATGCCCCGAAACATTCGTCATTAGACAAGCCAACATACATTTACAAACACCCATGCCTAACACGGGACTCGGAACCCGCAACCTCGCGGTCTAGAAGCTAGCACGCTAACCACTATACCGTTTGGTCGGCCCCCTGGGTAGGAAACCGACCTTTTATCTCGCGGTTAGTCGCGTGGGGGACAAACGTCCAAATTTCCGTGCATACCTTCGAATTCGTGACCAAATCGTAAGTGGGTATTTTAATTAAAAACACAACATTATTGAACCTAATAAAGCAAAAATTAAAAAATATTTTAAAAAAAATAACTTGAAAAACACTGTAAGAAGGCTTTGATCATGGGCTGCTATCTACTGAGAAATTGATTGTGTGTGTGTGGGGGGGGGGGGGGGGGGGCGTCAACCGAGCGACTAACCAAGGTTTAAACCAGGGTTCCCGCTCAAACCACAGAATTAAAATCAATGACTTTTAAGGAACTAATTAATGTTTTTAAGGACCTTTAAAAATTTGCTTTCAGGCATCATTTCTATATATAAATTTTTTTATAAAGTATATTCTACCAAAACAGTTACAAGTTGGCGCATGCGTAATACAAATATGTCAGAAAATTACGATACAGCGAGCATAAGTGGCGGACACGCGGGGATAGCAAATCCGAGTTGCATTTTTGTAAATTTTGCAATTGGTCAACATACACAAAAATTAAGGACTTTTAACGACCTCTAAGCATTTTCAAGGATTTTTAAGCACCTCTAAGCATTTTCAAGACCTTGAAAACAGGTTCAAAAATATCAAGCACTTTTAATGCCTTTCAGTGATCTTGGGAACCCTGTTAAACAGGTAAAGCGACCAGTACAAGTAGTTGGACTTTACCAACAGAAAAATACCAGCAAGTGAAACTAAACTTCGCTTCATGATAAATCTCCTTTTGGATAAATTCAGCATTGTACAAACGCAGGTAATTATTATCTTCAAATCAACGTTATCTCCATGTGTACATTACATTATGTGTTCGAAACCGATTATTGATAAGCTATCACAACTTTGATAAAACGCTCGCAGAAGATAACAACTACTTTTATCACTCGGAACTTTTACATTCAGTTCACAGCGTGATGGAACCGTGGGTTTCTGGTTAAGTCATCAGTAGTGACGATTGCTTTTGGCAACAACGCTTTTAATTGAATGTTTGCGAGATTCCTAATCTTCATTAACGCGCCACGAACGGGAGGGGTGGGAGAGGGGGGGGGGGTTGTAACTTTAAGAGAGCAGGTGATGAGTTTCGAATAGCATTTGAAGGCGAAAGTAGGTAGATAATTGTCTTGGAATATACAACGATCGATGACTTGGAGGGAAAATAGGAAAAGTATTTCGCAGCATACGAATTCGAAAATGTCTGCAAATTAATTTATAAACGGTATGAATTAAATTACGCGTTAATTAAAAAAAGATAATTATTATCCGAAGAGTAACTTTGGATACTTAACAACAAATGTTTCAAATAGTAATTCTACTTCAATTTTATCCAACGTAATTGTACTTAAAAGTTATTTAGGGGAATTTTATTTGATTAAACCAGGTGAATTCTTTTTGACCACTAATAGAGGGGAATTCTACTTGAAACTTATCCAGGTGAATTCTTTTTGTCCCTAATACAGGGGAATTCTATGTACTTGCAATTTATCTAGTTGAATTCTACCTAAAAGTTATTCAAAATAATTCCACTTAAAACTAACTAAATAAAATTCTTCTTAAAAGTTATACGGGGATATTCTACTTGAAATTAAAGTGCAGTTATTCCAAGTTAAAATTAATTAGAAGTTGATTTTGTATCAAACTAAACCAGGTGAATGTTATTTGACTAAACCAGGTGAATGCTTTTTGATACTAATAGAGGGAATTCTATTTGAGACTTATACAGGTGAATTCTTTTGTCACTAATACAAAGGAATTCTATGTAATTGAATCTTATCCAAGTGAATTCTACTTGAAATTTATCTAGTTGAATTCTACCCAAAAGTTATTCAGAATAATTCCACTTAAAACTAACTAAATAAAATTCTACTTAAAAGTTATCCAGGGATATTCTACTTGAAATTCAAGTGCAGTTATTCCAAGTTAAAATTAATTAGAAGTTGATTTTGTATCAAACTAAACCAGGTGAATGTTATTTGACTAAACCAGGTGAATGCTTTTTGATACTAATAGAGGGGAATTCTACTTGAGACTTATCCCGGTGAATTCTTTTCGCCACTAATACAAGGGAATTCTATGTACTTGAATCTTATCCAAGTGAATTCTACTTGAAATTTATCTAGTTGAATTCTACCTAAAAGTTATTCAGAATAATTCCACTTAAAACTAACTAAATAAAATTCTACTTGAAAGTTATCCAGGGATACTCTACTTGAAATTCAAGTGCCTAGCTAATTCCTAGTTAAAATTAATTAGAAGTTGATTTTGTATCAAACTAAACCAGGTGAATGTTATTTGACTAAACCAGGTGAATGCTTTTTGATACTAATAGAGGGGAATTCTACTTGAGACCTATCCTGGTGAATTCTTTTCGCCACTAATACAAGGGAATTCTATGTACTTGAATCTTATCCAAGTGAATTCTACTTGAAATTTATCTAGTTGAATTCTACCTAAAAGTTATTCAGAATAATTCCACTTAAAACTAACTAAATAAAATTCTACTTAAAAGTTATCCAGGGATACTCTACTTGAAATTCAAGTGCAGTTATTCCAAGTTAAAATTAATTTTGTATCAAACTAATCACAGTTGATTCCGATACAAACTATTCACAGAGTCGACTAAAAAGAACTATTCATAGAACAATGTAATTATAAACTATTTACAGAGTAATACAAATAAAAATTTTATTGCAATGAAACTAAAAAAAACCCTCTTGGCAGCTTTAATTCTGGATAATAAATTAACGCAAGCTTCCATTCAAAATAAAGTAATGAATTAAGTCATAAAAAGTGCAAAGCTGAAATAAAAATGTCATCCAATTAATAACTGTTTCATTTATTTCCTAATTACACTTGTTTATGTATATTTTTAGGTAAATCCCATTAATTTTTAATGATACTCACTACAATAGCTACTAAAATAAACTTTAAACTTGACAACATAATTCAACATTCAAGATAAGTGTTCCAGCAGGACTTAACACAGTTAACATTTAAAAATGTAAGAAATTCCACGCAGGGTAAAAATTAACACTACATCAATTAGAGGCATTTATTTAACGCTATTAAATATTGAACATTTTAATCCCTTCAATCTTTTAAAATTAGTATTTTATTTCTTTAACACTAGAAAGACGGGAGCTTAGTATATACCTATATTGCCTGAAAGCAGTCAAAAAGACTGCATTGTGAAAAAATAACTAATGCGCAAAGAAATTTGTTTAACAGTAATTTTTAATATATTTATATCACTTACAGTCATATAACAAGTTATTAATAAGTATTAACAATAAAAAAAATCTATTTCAGTTCGAAAAAAATAATTTATACATTATCTGGACATTTTAGCCGTATCGATTACAGTATGAGATCATACACTCAGTGATCCTCCTTCCCATCTGAATTACGTTACAGCGCGTTCAAAGGGAACAAAGCGCGTGGCCAGGCCTGGCATAAAGATTCGAATAACAAGTACGAATAACAATAACAATAACTTTAGTTATTGAACAACTGCAACTTATCAAGTATATGTCGTAATCGACAATTTATCATGAACTTGTATGTTATGTTATTCCAATCCAGAGCCGAACTGGTCTTTTCCAAGCAGTCAAAATGACTGTTTTTCGGCAATATAGGTATAACACACATATATATGCCGGAAGTGAAGGAGGGGGGGGGGCAACAACAATGATTAATTAACCCATTTATATGTTGTAGAAAAAGTCACAAAATTATAAGAAGCTGTGTCATTATTTAAATAATTATTTTTTTAATTGAAATTCAAAAGCAGTCAAAATGACTTGCTTAGGCAATCTAGTGTTAAAATTGAGATATTCTACAGGTTCCCTGTCAGTTACAGAAGCACTTGTACTAATATTATTACCTGTCTTTTAGCAATGACTTTACATTTTATTGTACAAACCAAAAAAATAACTAAGCCTTAATTGCATTAATTAAAGCTTAGTCAACACTAATCAAATTAGAGCAAAAATATGCGTGCCAAAAATTTAAACGATAAAATAAGTAAAATACTTAAATAAAATTTCAAATATTAAAAAGTGTCTTTACTTTCCAAAACACAATGTAAATTAAATGAGCAGAAAACCACTAAAAAAAAAAGCACCAAATAATTTTAAAATATGCAGAACCTTAACCTGCAAAACGCAACGTAAAGAGAACCAAAATATTAAAAGGCTGCTTTTAAGTAATATTTTTACACAGAAAATGATTTTTAAGACTTTTTTTTTTATTAAAAGAAAGAAATTTCCTTAGGCGAAAGATTTTTTTGCGCTTATATTTTAACAATTTCTGCTAATATAAATCTGACGCTCGGATAATTTTTAATGGCAAGCAGCTCAGCATTTGTTTTCTTTTTCACTAAGGTTATAAATAAAAGAAACAAAATCTTGGCATCTTATGATTCAAGTAAAAAAAATTGCGACCTTTATTACATGTCAACGTGGTTTCGTACCTCGACTAGAGTCCCTAGATTTAAAAAAAAAAAAAAAAAAAATTAGATTGAGAGGGGGGGGGGGGGGGGGGGCTGGAAAAGAGGCCGCATTCAAACTGTTTGAGTTCAAGGTTGTCGTAATTTGGACTAATTAAGTCAGAATTTTTTTTATATATATAGGCGGGGAGAGCAAAAGAAACAATTTAGGGAAGTTTTTTTTTTCCCTTTTTCCCATCATCAAGCAATAGAGCCTTAATATGATTTAAGTCTACTTTTTAAAGAAACTGACTCTCGACCCAGATTAGATTACAACAGGCAAAAAATTAACCCATTTTTACTATAAATCCATTATATGCATAGCCAGTTTTTATAGAAATAGGTTGCAATTGAACTTATTTCAGCGATTTTGAGCTGGGATTGAGATTTTATAGTGTTGGAGAACTACGAAGAAAAAAATCCGTGCTGTTAACCCCCTTCCCCACGTAAAGAAAACAACAAAACACCTCGAATAAATGATCCACCAACGACAAGTCTGACGGCAAGTGGATTAATTATCTTTTCGAAGATTTTTCTCGCCACAAACAAACATAGAAACCTGTCCATGTCCCATAACCCTAATGCTCATTTAAAAAAATAAATAATAATATCTGCCGAATTATTGTTTTACAAAATATGAATTCGTACACGCTGTTAAACAACAACAATAAAAGATAATTTTGACAAAATTTAAAAGGGAAATAGCAAGTAGTTTCTTCATTATTGAGCTAGCAAGTTAGCTTTTTATAAGTTAGTGTTTAACTACTTACACCCAGCTATTTTCTCAATGGTCTTTTATTACAATAACTGTTATATATTGTTAAGAATTTTGCAGGGAGAAAATGATGACGGAGCTTTACAAAATAAAATTGATTATTTAATCTTCGTTTCAGATGTTCACAAAACTTCTTTAAACCAGTGAACGCATTACCAAAGCTTTAACAAAAGCTTCTATACACCCATATTCAGATTTAGCGATAATTCAGACTCCACAAAAGTAAACAACCACTGAGCTACTTTCAAAACGGCTCTAAAATCCAACAAACTCAAATTCCATTTTCCGGCGGGATTTATATCCTAGAGTGCGAATTTTCGCGAAAAATACAGAGAAAACCTATCTGGAGATCAGCACGAGCTGGAAAACATCTCGAAAATATTTATTCACTCGGGTGTTGCCAACATCTTCAAGCCAGTATAGCCGTTTACAAATAAATTTAAGAAAATCAAACTTTAAAGAAATGTATACTATTTACACATACATATTTAGAACCAAAAAAAATGGATTGCCACTTGAAAAAATAAAAATTAAAAATTGGTCATTTAAGTTAATTCTGATTATGAATGCCTCTTTGTCTGGGCTGACTTTTCAATTATAGGTGCCATTGTATAAAACTTAAAAAAAAAAAAAAAAAAAAAAATATCCATAACAATCGAGAAAATTAAAATTCTCTTTATAAAAAAAAACACACCTTTCTTTACAATATAAGTTCTATAAACTAAATACCTTTAATGAGATAGGGCGTGAGAGCAAACACAATCAGCAACTGAAGTGAAAAAAACGGAAATCATATATGAATTCTTTTTTTCTTTTAAAGAAACAATTCCTTCAAGAAAATGAAAAAGGAAAATTGCTCGAATTCCGAGTCGCGTCTAATTCATATAATTTCGTTTTTCTGAAGTAATTTTATTTTGGCTACAATTAGACGTTAAAATACCTGTTATTTCCATAACAAGTTCGTTCACATGATTTTATTCTTTAAATATTTTTTTTCCTTCTTTAGCTTAGTTGGAGACCAAGAGCAAAATAAAAATGTAAATAAGTTTATAACTCGTCATAGACATACAATTTGCGATAAAGTGTTTTTAAATTTGAAATTTTTTTTTATATATATATTTCTTTTAATTTTATCAAGATCAAATCAAGTTTAACTGTCTAGACATGAATAATATAATCCATAAAAACAAAGTTTTTAATATAAATACTTTACATGCATTGCCAATTGTTATATTCATTAATAAAGCGCCGTTTCTGTTGCCAGCGTGTGTTTGGTGTTGGCATCTAATTTTAAATATTAAAAACATCTCTATCAGTAAAATATTAGGTAAACAACTTTTAAAAATTTATTCATTGAAAATGAATGTGAATTTATGCACTCCGATCCAATCATCTTTTATTTATTCTGATTAAAACAATTTATTTTATTATTTACTTATCAAAAAAATTTTGGCAACAGGAAAGAGTTTCTTCAATGATCGTTTAAATGCTATTTCAGAGCGATTAGACGATTGCAAGTTGGTTTATTATTATTCTTTAAAAATGACCTTTTAGTGACATTGACAGCCATCAAAATTTGATAGAATGCTTTGTCGTCGACATCGAATCTATCTACCAAGTTTCAGCCCGATTAGATGAAATCAAGTTAGTTAATTAGGCCTCAGCAGATTTGCCCTCCATCTACAAGCATACACACAAAAACCAAAGTTAATATTAAAGATTTAAAAATGATATGGTTTTTCTAATCAATTTATAAATTAAATAAAAAATGGCTAAATTAGAACAATCTTTGAAAACGAAAACAAAAAAAAGCTTCTGGAAGACATATCTTTCTCTAATTAGGATCGGAATATTTGTCTGGATTTTTTAATAAAAAACTATAAATAGGATTAAAGAAACTTGTTATTTTTCAAACATATTCATTATGCTGAATAGAGTAATTATTGAATTACTTTATTGAAATACATACCATTACATTGCTATTTACTACAAGCGAATTAATTATCTAAGTTTTCTACGATTAATTAAAATAAATTTTTAAAACATGGGAAAATTGAAATACATAATTAAGATGTTTTATTAAAAAAAAAAAAAAATTCCACAATATTTAAGTTTCATGTTAATTAGTACAATATGCGAAGTAATTTATCACTTCGAAAATAATTATCAATATATTTGTTAGCACACAGTGTTAACAAGTGTTTCATTTTCACAATATTTTATCTGCTTTTTATATATAGGAAAATCAATATTTTGCGACGAAAAGATTTTAATTAATCTAAATCATGACTGGGGAGCTTTTCAGCAAAATGCTAAAGAGCTTTCATAAATACTAAAATTTAAAAATAATGATTAAGCGTTTTTTTCTAGCCAGAAAACTTGTAAAATTGTAAGAAAAAAAAAGAGAGGAAAATATGTATGCAGTGTTATTTTGAACTACAAAATAGCCGAATAAGAATATATTTGTGAACTAATGTTGGTACAGAACAATGGCAAAGCTAGAATTTTTTTCTGAGGGGTGTTTTAGGTAAGTTTAGTCTGATAAAGCCCTAACAAAGTCCATTAAAAATAATAAAATTGTAGAAAAAGTGAAAAACCTCAGAAAAGAAAAAGCGGAAATCGGCGTAAAAGCGAAAGTTTTCACCTGTTTTTCAGACAAGAAAATATCATATGAAATATAAAATTTTCAGAATGCAGACGTGCGTTCTGAAAAAAATTACCGAACTACTGCCTGAATAGGTAAGAAATTCCATGACTTTTCCAGAAAATATCACATTTTTTAGTTTTCCTTGATATTTCCCTGAACTTTTTTACGCATTTTCATTTTCCCTGACAATTCCAGGTTTTCCAGGTGCGTGCCACAAATATAGTTTGTTGGCCAAACATTTTTCAATGCTACAGTATTTGAAAGCTAAAAATTCCTTTTATCGTTGTTAAAATGACTTAATAAACGTTTAGCCATAAAATAATTGCAATATTTACTTCAGGGTGGGCACAAAATTCAGGAAAAAAAGTTCCCTGATAATTTCCTGACAGATTTCTAAAAATTTCCCTAAATTTAGGGCAAACTTTTTTTCAAATTTCCCCAATTTTCTTACGTTTTCCAAATGTCTAGACACTCTGATCAAATGGAACATGTATGCTAAAGAGATAATATGTAAATTTTTTTAAAAAATAGTTTTGCTGGTAATGAAAAATTTAAATTATTCCGCAACATTAAATTTCTAATGACCACTACAAATCTCCATGTAAATAGAGCCAAAATATGGATAAACGTGCCTTAAACAATACAAAATGTCCCTGATTTTCGTGAAATTTTAAAAAGTTCCCTGAAATTTCCCTGATTTCCAGGTTTTTCCCGGTTCTGTGGCCACTCTGTACTTGCATATTCAAGGGTAAGGGAAAAAAAAAATTCCATTTTCCGAATGTAGATCTTAGGGTTCCCACTCAAATCACAAAATGAAAATCAATGACTTTTAAGGACCTAATTAATGTTTTTAAGGACCTAAGAAAATTTGTTTTCATGCATCATGTCTGTATTTAAATTTTTAATAAAGTATATTCTTCCAAAAAAGTTACAAGTTGGTGGATGCGTAATACAAATATGTCGGGAAAACTCATGTACGGTGCAGATAAGTGGCGGTGACGAGTTATATTTTTATTTATATATTTATAATTATTATATAGTTATATTTTTATAAATTTTGCAGTTGGACAACATGTGTCAAAATTAAGGACTTTTAAGGACCTCTAATCATTTTCAAGGACTTTTAAGCACCTCAAAGCATTTTCAAGCACTTTCAAGGCCTTGAAAACAAGTTCAAAAATATTAAGCACTTTTAAGGACTTTCAATGACCGTGGGAACCTTGGATCTATAACCTTTATTTCTGCAAATATGCTATTAACCTAAAATGCAGAACTTTTATTCCATCCCTATCAGTAGTATCATATCCACTCTTTGCCCCCCCCCCCCTCTCCCCCATTAGTTGCCCAAAGGACAACTGAAATTTTTGTTTAGTTGCACTTTTAAAAATTCCGGTTGCCTCGGGCAACAGCAAGTTCCGAATCCTGGCTATATATATACTAAACTTCAACTTAACTAGACATCACTTAGACGGTAGATCGTCACAGTGCTCATAGGTATTTAATCCATTTTGGCGGAGTGAAGACATAATTCTCGCCAAACCTTATAGCCTTTTGTTCTCTACAGGGTTGTGGTTTGGCGATCATTATGCTTTCACTCCGCCAAAATGGATTAAATACCTACTAGGGGGCTTCGCCCCCTGCTCGCTAACTCTCGCCAACCCCCAAACGCCTCGCTGCGTTCGAATAGGTTTGCCAGCCATAAAAAATTTAACCAAATTTTTATAAATTTAATGTAAGGCCTAATAGAGAAAACACCCAAATTGCAAGTTTCATAATAGAAAGTTAAATATACTATCCTGCAAAATTCTGACTTAAAACTTCATTAGCTATGCCCTTACATTGAAGTCCTAATATTTTTTATTTATTCTGATAAGTCGCCCCGTTAGAGAACGACGTCCAACGCGAAGCATTTCTGGATAGAAATACTTCAAAATAATAATTACTCTAATACAAAAATGCTTCAGAAAAACAGAAAAAATCAACTTTGAAACGAAGAGTTTAAAAAGAGCTTTAAAATTAGCAACGGGTTTGGTGTTTACATACGTAAGGATAGCTTAACGGTTGGTTGGTTGAACCCCCGAGCAGCTGGTTTGTTGTTTACATACTTAAGGATGTTGCCAATCATATATTCAAAATCATTGAGGCTTTGTAGTAGCTTAATGATGAAAAATATTGAAATTTAACTAATTAATAAAGTGTTAATAAATTATTTTGGCACGTTTTGGCAAATCTACAGCTTATTTCCTTTAAAATGACACCTTGATCATTGAAATTGGTTCAGCAGTTTAGGCCGACGGACTAACCCCATAAAACGTATTGCCTATTAAATATATAGATGAGCACTGTCACGATCTACCGTCTAAGTGATGTCTAGTTAAGTTGAAGTCTAGTATAGTATTTTTTAAGTAAAACAATGTTAGGTTCGATTGGGGAATTTAAATGATATGGTATTCCTATTTCAACTAAAATAAAATTCACGTCGGTAATACTGGTAGGGAGATTGAATAAAATATATATAAAAGCAGGGGAGACTTCTTTTCATCTAACTGCAACCGAAATGTTCCAGATATCAAGATGTACCATTAAGTCGAAAGAAAGCCCATAAGCTCTATCCAGGTTTGTCTTCTCCTAATATATCTCCGGACGAATAATATTTTGTTTAGCTTATATTCATCATTCCCCCCCGCTTATGAAATAAGGGTACCATCGATTCATGCAGAAGAATTCAATATTCTTAAGAAGAATAGTAGTTTGTTGTCCGGAAAAGGCGCAGTTTCAGCAAATATTTAGATTTCTCAATGCGGTATTTGAGATTGAGGCCTTTTGGCAGAATCGAGGCCTATTACCATAATTTAAAACTTTTATTAATAACTAGGGGGCTCCGCCCCCTGCTCGCTGACGCTCACCAACCCCCTGGATTGCTATGCAATCCCCTTGGCTCGCTTTGCTCGCCTCAAAGTGAAGCATTTAAAATATGCCCTAGCAAAAAGCTATTTCAGCTGCCTAATGCCATGAAATTGAAAACGTTTTGTTATTTATGAAGAGTCAGAATAATTACCACGTCATTATCCTACTGCTGTCGAGACGTGTTAAGCAGGGACAGTGTGGCAACGTAGTAGAAAGTTCTTGGAAAACAACAAAAATAAACAGTATCGTACATATATTTAAAAAAAAAAAATCGGTTATTTCATTGAAAGATTAAAATTTACGTGCTGGTATCGTATGAAGCGCCAAAATAATTAAAGATGTTTATCGAAATTTCTTAACGAAGCAATCATATGTTTGCATAATCTTTTTTGCGATACTTAGAAAATAAAATAGTGAAAGGCCAATTATCCGGCATCAATCAACAGGAATTTTTTGAAAATCAAATTTGGCGAGAAAATTAGCCCTATTTCACCAAAAGTTTTTATTTTTTTTATTTCATATGAGATTTTGAAGTTGAGTGGGTGGTTTTATTCATTATTTTGATAGTTTTCAATTCGTAATAGCTGAATTTGCACCGATTAGAAATTAATATAGATTCAGATTTACTGTACAATGTCTTTTAGCGACTTTTTGAAAGTTGACGATTTAGCTCTGAATGAAATCCGACGACCAGCAGATGACTTTTCCGAAAAGTCTGCTTCATCCGGAATTCCAATCGAAAAGAAATATACACAACTTGTATCTATTTATTCATGCATCATCGTAACTATTAAATCAATACGTTTTAAATAGGCAATAATTTCTATCTGTAGACTGTAATAAGAAAAACAAAATATAGCGAATCCAGGTTGTTGCTGTTGCCAGATGTATTAGTCAAATTTCAAAAGATATATTGTGATTGGCTGGATTGTTGAACTTGGAAAATTGTGCATAGAGTGCATTCAGAAGATTTGTTTGAAATCATTGCCATTCTGCTCACAGAAATACAGCCGAATTTGGACGTTACGCAAGAGAATTATATATATAGATTATCATTCTTCCCTCGGGTTGATTCTCAACACTGGCTCGTTTTTAGGGGCGCAATTACAATTTCCTTCCTTTTTTCCCTTTTTATAAACCGAACTTGCAATAAAATATAGTGGAAAGTTATACGTTGGAGTCAAAAAAAGATGTAGCTCTTTTTTTCTCTTTACTTTCAATTACCCATATGTATAGTACATAGGATAATAAAAGTATAGCATGCAGTCAAAAATTATTATTATTATTTTCTTTGCATTTCTCCACTATTTAGAACATCCTGATTTCAAAAAAGTTGTACAGAAAAAATGTGTGTCTGTGGTCAGCATAACTACATAACAAATTGACCTAGGATGTTGAAATTAGGTATGCGGGATAGTGGTTACCATGAGACCAATCATTAAGGTTTTTGTCAAAATCTCGCATGCGCATAAGGTAGCTTTTATTTCAAAAAATCATGTTTTTCGATGATTGTTAAAAAGGGGCTTTGACGATTTTGATCAAAAATTGCAGTGGCAATTCCTTTTAAGTTGTTCTAAACATCCCCACCACCGAAATTCCCGAAAAAAATACTTAAATGGAGTAAAAAGTTGAAAAACGAATGCCTTCAAAACTGAGTCCTCTTTCCTTGAGCATACCTAATCAATGATCGTTTTATCTTCTCTCCTCATTTTCACTTATAGGAAAGGATAATATAAGGATTATAGAAAAGTATATCGCCCAAAATCATCAATTTGGGGATTTTTTTTCTTCTTTTAAAGACCCATACAAGAATTATCGCCAAAAATATCGCCAAACTGGCCATTTTTTCTAAATGAATGATGAAAATATTAAAATGGCAAATAACACAAATTGACACCAGTATTATAGTGTAATTGAAAGTTGTGCAATGCAAGGTCTTTTTTTAACGATTTTTCGAAGTCGTTCAAGTCCGTATGTGAGAAAAGATTTTACCTTAACCACATATGCATACGCTGAAGGTACAATTGCCAAAAACAGAAAGAAATTGTTCTTAAAATCCTTCTGGTAATGCCCTGTTAGGAGTTCATTACATCAACATAATCGAAACTCAAACAAAAATTAACTAAAAACGGGAAGAAATTTAAAAACAAGTTTCATCCCACAAGAGATAACCGGCCTTCCCTAACAACCAGTCTTCATTCAGCATTGAAATTTTAAAGGTCGAAATTGAGGAACAGACGCATTTAATTTTTACTGCTAAAACAAAAACTTTAATTTTCTTTTGTGTACTACATTAATTTATGTACTAAACTTATAACAAAACTATAACACAAAATCCATTTATGTCATTGGTCAATTTTTGTCAGACGTAACTGGAAGTTGGCAGCTATTTTTGCCGCCAATCTAATAAACTTGATGCGTTTCAAAATAATTATTGCAAAGAACTTGAACCACTGTCGCAAAATTGTAGATGCTTTAAAACTAAAATATTTTAATGATCGCGTTTACTCAACGCAGTGAATTTTTAAAATTATTTTATTTCTATATTAGCTAAAAATAAAATTTTATTCTTTGTCATATCGACTCATAACTTACAAACATTTTTTTAAAATAATTTTGAGTAAATTAATTTTAAAAAAGTGTACCTGGCGAATTTCCAACTACAAAACATTATCCATTCAAATATTAATTGACATTATTTATTTTGATTAAATGTTTCAACGGTCATGTATTGACGGTCATATCAATGATTCCGGCTCCGTAGCCATTATAATAAGGGTTAAAATACAAAGAGTGTCTATACAGCAAATGAGATGTAAATAATTAAGATAAAGAGTAAAATGTACAATATACATTATGTTTTACCTTACTCCTTCTTTCTTATGGCGTCTTCTCACTTTAGGCACCTCGAAAATAGGTTATTTTCGCGATTTTTTTTCGAGGATTTTTGCAAATAATTATGGGATAAAATGGATCCTATATAATAAACACATCTTTCAAGTACAAGAAAATTTTAATTTTTTAATTTTTTTGAACAATTATTATAATAAAACAGTAGCATCGAAAAACCCGTGTAGAAATGTAATGTTCGTGGCTTGTTGATGAAATTTCGGAAACTATCTGGCCGATTGTCATGAAATTTGAATGACATATTATTCATAGGTATGGCTATAGCGCATATAATCAGATTTTTGAAATTTTGATTTGAAGTATTTTTTTTTTTTACAAAAAACTGCAAAAAAACGCGTTTTTTTTTTTTACTTTTTCGAAAAACGTGCGCCATTTTGTTATTTTCGCGAATATCAAAAATCTGATGGTATGCGCTATAGCCATAACTATGAAGAATATGTCATTCAAATTTCACGACAATCGGCCGGATAGTTTCCGAAATTTCATCAACAAGCCACGAACATTACATTTCTACACGGGTTTTTCGATGCTACTGTTTTATTATAATAATTGTTCAAAAAAATGAAAAAAATAAAAAAATTCTTGTACTTGAAAGATGTGTTTATTATATAGGATCCATTTTATCCCATAATTGTTTGCAAAAATCCTCGAAAAAAAATCGCGAAAATAGCCAATTTTCGAGATGCCTAAAGTGAGAAGACGCCTTATCAATACAATTGAGAAACATACAATACGGTTCTTACGTCGCGTATTAATTTCTTTATGACTAATTTGTTCCTGGAAATCATTTTTATAATCCTCATTAAAACCAGTTACAATCCGCCATTTTTTTTTTTCCCCCGACCTCCACTCCACATATTTTTTTTCTATTTGTCGGTCAACTGTCGTTTGCGAAAATGACCTCGTCGGCTATTTATTTCCGTTATTATGAGAAGATTTACGAGTGCTGCTTTTGTAATCCTGACACTGAGGCAACACTACACTCCGCAGTCAAGTTTATAGTCCTTTTTTTTATTTTTTTAAGCCGGCGGAATCGAAAGTGTAGCTATAAATTCTTCGCTCCTTCGGGAAGTACCTCGTATCGGTCTTATAATGGGTGTAACTCTTAACAGAAATATCTGTCGGATTAGTGCTACAACAACAGCAGCAGGTAGTTGGAAAAGACCAAATCTATTTGTCTAAATGTCACGTAACTGTCTAATCTCGTGAATGATATAAAACCCTGGAAGAGGACGAACCACGATCGCGATTGGAATAGTATTAAGTAAAGGAGTGGTGAGGAGTATAAAGATTAAAAAAAAATCAGCGACTGGAAATTCGTTTGAAGACGAGTGCAACTAATTTTTAAAAAAAATTAATTATTTAAATATTTATGGACCAGTGGTAGATATGAAGCATTCTATACACGTGGGTTGTACATATGCAAATCTGCACGCTCAAACAAAAGTATATTTGTAAGAGTACGTAGACAAAAGTACATAAACAAAAGTATATAAATATCAGAGGGTGAGGGGAGTTTTCAAAAAAATTTAGGTTGCAATTTTAGGGATAATTTCAAAAATTTCAGGCACACTTCAGGGATAAATCTTAAAATTTTAGGGATACTTCTGAAAATTTTATGGATAATTTAGGAGGGATTTTAGGGATAATAGGGAATTTTAGGCATAATTTTTTAAACGTTAGGGAAAATTCAAACATTTTTTAGAGAAAATTGAATTTTTTTTTAAGGATATTTCCTTTGAAGCTGACATAGGCTCCTAACTCAGATATATTCTTTCCAAAGCTTGTTTCAATACTGGTCAAAAACTACTAATTTTCAAAAAAATTGAATACCGAATAAACAAAAAAGCAAGCAAACAAAAAAGTTTACAAAAATAAGAGTTACATAATTAAACTATTATACAA
Organism: Linyphia triangularis; assembly: GCA_963978545.1. NCBI lineage: Eukaryota > Metazoa > Arthropoda > Arachnida > Araneae > Linyphiidae > Linyphia > Linyphia triangularis. The sequence continues at coordinate 87,019,960 of OZ021728.1, forward strand.
TTTTGACAAACATGCGAATTTAATGAAATCCACTTTTCTCATTTAGAGGAATATCGTTTTTTTTTTTTTTTCCTTTCTTTTTTTTTTTTTTCTCGCGGGGATTGGAGGAAAATCAGAGAATTTACGGGGTATTCAATTTTTGTTAGGAATTATCGTAAAATGTAAGCATAATTTTAAGAATTTTAGTGAGAAACAAAAATTTAAGGAACATTAGGAATTTTAAGGCGAAGGCGACCCCTAATACATACTTATTTAAAAAAATTGCGGGGGAAAAAAACACAGAAAAAACAACATTTGCTTGATTAAATTCAGAAATTAAATATCACTCGTTCACAAATCGCGTAAGTTTTTCCACATCCATTAATAGTACAGTAGAACCTCGATTAACCGTCCCTCCTTTATCCGGAACTCTCTGTTAACCGGCAATCATTTAGTCGACATCAAAAATCTCCCAAATGAGTGATAAATCATTTGTTCCTTTTTAAACCGTAATCTTTTCCCTTGCTCTAAAGTTACATAAGTAATGACGTGGCTTTTGACTGTTTTTCTAAAGAACTGTTAGAGCAACCTTCGGATGCAGATCAAACTAAACTATTGCCTTCAAAGAGACTCCGGGATAGAGCAACGAAACAAAGATTATCAAGATTATTGCAACAAAAACTCATTTCCAACAATTATGTCATAAAAAAAAACATTAAAAATCCTGTATTCAATAAACGAAAATCATTTACTTTTATTGTTTTTTACAACTCTCTTTTATCCTGAATTTTCGCTTAACCTTTGGTCCGAATTAGGTCGGTTAATCGAGATTCTATTGTAGTTTTTTATATTTAGGATATAGTTGGGCTTCATGTCGGGTCATTTTCTCGTTAGAAACCTTCATTGTAGATGGCAATACCATCTTTTTATTTTTAGTTTATTAATCTGTAACTTGAAAGATAAACAAACCACCTCAATACATCTTACAGTCCGAGAGACGACAGCAAGTTTAGATACAGCATTGAAGATCACTCTGAAACTTATATGGAATGTAGAGTTATGCTAGCTGACCACCAATCGCGCGGTCTGCCGAAGTGCATTTGTCCGGAAGTGTCCGAAAAGCATGACCGCAAGTGCAATTTTTAGGTACCTAAATACGTTATCGAACATCATTCTGAAATTCACAGGGAACCGCAATTCTTATCAAAATTAGATAAATCTCATTTAAAGAAGTTGTATTGGTAAAATATCTTGATCTACTATTACATAATAGAAATAAGTTAAACGACTATGAAATTGGTCTTTCCAAAATGAACATTTTTTTTTTACATTTTTTTATTTAAATATGACACCTCAAATTGTATTAAATTTTTCATTCGTGACAAAAGAGCTAGATGTAATGTATACTGTGCAACTTTTTTTTTCTTTTTACCCAGGGTAAACAGAAATTCAACCGATCCCCCGTAAAACATATATAATTATTTTTCTTTTCGGAATTAAGCAGCACTATCACCTAATAATATGTTACAGACATGGTGCAGTTCCCAAACAAAAGAAGTTGAGCTTCACGCGAAAGCGATGAAAACCGACAAAAAAAATTAAAATTTTCAAAAACAAATAAAGAAATTAACAAATAAAAAAACTATAAAATTAAATTCCATCACAATACACTTTACTTTAAATTAAAAAAAAATAAATAATAATATCTTTATTTCCGTAATTAACTTAACTTAAATATAAGTTGAATAAATATTAATACATTTTAAGGAATAGAGCAAAATGGAATGATCTTTTGGAGATATAAGTAACAAAACAAATCTTAATTAAAAATAGGAAATGAATATCCATAAATATGAAAAATAAATAGTGAAAGTCATACAAATTAATATACATAGGAATTACTGCTATTAATTGCCAAAATGTATATTGCCCTCCCCCTAAAAAAAAAACCCAACAACATTTGAAAAGTTACGTTAATACGCCATTAGTTTATCATATATGTATCGTTTGAATATAATACAGGACGCCTTCATGGAAAAGCAGGTTAGCTACGTAGAAATTGCACTACACGTACCTGTTATTTGCAGAAAGCAGTCCTGTTCATATATTGCCACATCGGATTTTGCACCCATGAATACATTTCAAATACTTGAATACAAAAAAATTTCCTAACGCGCTTAAATAGTTGTAAGGCAAACCTTAACTTTAACCGACACTGAACACATCGGTGAGTTAGATTCCCTGTGAAACGGGATAGAAATGGGTTTCGAGGAAATAGGTCAAAGAAATGTAGAAGTTCCGTTTCCAATCATTTTCTTTCGAAAACTACCTGCGCATATACAGTAGAGAAATCTAACTCCCACTTTGACAAGAGTGATAATTCAAGGGAGCATGTTATTGAACGTTATGGTGTCAAATAACGATAAATAACACGCATTTTGATTGTAATATCAGGAAAATTTATAACGAATTATTTGAGGAATTGATTAAAAATAATATAACCAATAAAAACAAAGTTTTTAATATAAATCTTGCATATACATAGCCAATATTTTTATATTCGCTAACACAGCGCCGATTCTGTAAGCAGCGTGTGCTTCCATCTAATTTTAAATACAAAGAAACATTTCTATCAGCAAAATATCCGGTAAACTTCTTTTCAAAATAAATCATTAAAAATGAATGCGAATTTATACACTTATATCCAAATATATTTTATTAATTCCGATTAAAACAATTTTATTATTTATTTATTAAAACAATTTTATTATTTATTTATTAAAACAATTTTATTATTTATTTATTAAAACAATTTTATTATTCAAAATTTATTTATTAAAAATGAACGTGAATTTATGATCCCACATCCAATTATATTTTATTAATTCTGATTAAAACAATTTTATTATTTATTTATTAAAACAATTTTATTATTTATTTATTAAAACAATTTTATCATTCAAAATTTATTTATTAAAAATGAACGTGAATTTATGACCCCACATCCAAATATCTTTTATTTATTCTGATTAAAACAATTTTATTATTTACTTATTAAAAAAAATTAGCAACAGGAACGAGTTTCTTTAATGGTCGGTAAAATACTATTTTAGCGGAATTGGATCACAGCAAGTTGGTTTACTAGTATTCCGTAAAAGATACCTTTTAGTATCAGCGACAGCCGCCACAATTTGATAGAATGCATCGTCATCGACGTCAAATCTATCTGCCAAGTTTCAGCCCGATTGGATGACGGCAAGGGAGTCATTAGGCCTCTGCAGATTCGCCCGTCATCGACACACAAAATCGGAGTTAATATAAAAGGGAAATATTTGCACTTTTTCTTACAGGAAAAAAAAAACTAATAAATAATGTTCGAAATTTATAATACTGCAAGATATCCGCCTTGTTGTTGCACAAAGTAATCAGGGTTCTCTCCCACTCATATCACAGAATGAAAATCAATGACTTTGCAATGACTTTTAAGGACCTAATTAATGTTTTTAAGGACCTATGAAAATTTGTTTTCAGGCACCACGTCTGTATTTAAATTTTTAATAAAGTATATTCTATCAGAAAAGTTACAAGTTGGTGGATGCGTAATACAAATATGTCGGAAAATTCCTATAAGGTGCAGATAAGTGGCGGTCACGAAGGAATAGCAAGTCCGATTTCTATTTTTATGAATTTTGCAGTTGGACAATATCGGTAAAAATTAAGGACTTTTAAGGACCTCTAAGCATTTTCAAGGACTTTAAGCACCTCTAAGCATTTTCAAGGACTTTAAGCACCTCTAAGCATTTTCAAGGCCTTGAAAACAAGTTCAAAAATATTAAGCACTTTTAATGACCGTGGGAACCCTGGTAATTATCAGTGTATAACGTTTAGTTCTGCATACATATTTTCGGAACGATTTTGCAACTTAATCTTTTAATAAACTCAATATGGGTAAACTATGCACCTGTACGTTTATCCATTACAAAGTAGTTTGATTTACAATTATAAAAAAATATAGCGATAAATGAACGTAAATAAAAATTTGGGTGCTCAAATTTGAGAAAGTTAGAATACTTGTAGAGATATTGTAAACTTTATAGATCTAACTATAAGTTTATTATTTTTTTAATTAATCAAATTATTATTTTAATTTAAATTATTTAATTAATAATCGCTTAAAAATTATTCATACTATTTTATTTTATTACAATTATTTTATCTTTAACTGATAATCAGAAAATCCATTAACTTTTATAAAGTTTATTTGAGAAAATAAAGTAATATTTAAGAAAATGGAAATTTAAACGTTTTTCGTTCCTAAGAACTACATCTGCTTTTCAATTAAACCCACGTTTCCTTTTTTTTTTTTTAATATAATTATTCAGTTGAAAACTAACCTTTAAATCTGTGCACTAAAAAAAATATTAAAATCAGTTAAAATTTTTATGTTTTTATTTAACATCTTTTCTAAAGATGACAAAAAACATACCGATCTTTTCTTAGATCATTTATAGTAGCTTTAATTTAGTAAGTTAGTTTGTTTGTGAAGGGCAAATCATTGAAGGGCTACAAACTCACTTCCCTTCATTAAATCGACTTGGAAATTTGACAGAATGCTTTGTCATTTAACTTCGCCACAACGATTTTATCAACTGTTGGGGGCAAATAGAGCTAGTCCATGGAAAGTATGCTTTTCATCCTAGCAGTTAAATACTATGAAAAGTCGATCTAAGATCAAAAGCGCTTGAATAAGTTGCAATTGCTCATAAAAGTTGCAATGCAGATACAATATTTATCGTAAACACTTTTTTTTTTATATAGGTTAATTTTTTCGTTCTTTAGTAAATCTTTGTTTCAACAAAATTCAAACACAACGTTTCCTTATTTATTACAAGGTTAAAAACAAACCTTTAAATTTGTAAATATAGGAGTCTTAAAAGTAAGGGCCGATCAAACGGTATAGTGGCTAGCATACTAGCTTCTAGACCGCGAGGTTGCGGGTTCTAGTCCCGTGTAAGGCATGGCTGTTTGTAAATGTATGTTGGCTTGTCAAATGACGAATGTTTCGGCGCATTATAGCCCTCGTGTTACTGACGGTGTCAGATAATCTGAAAACAACAAACAACTTAAAAGTAAGGCTGTTTAATTAATTTAATCTCTTTTTCTAAAAGTGACCACGGTACCAACCAATCTTTTTTCCAGTTTAAACTTTTGCAAATCATTTACAATTTTTTTTTTACGCCAGGCAGAGTACTTATATTCATTTCAGTAATGTACGCACGCATATTCTAATAAATATTAAATTGGCGAAATTGGAAATTGGCTGAATCCGAATTTTAATTAAAAACACCGCAATCAAGTCAGATGGTTTAAAACGATGATCATAATAAATAAACCAATTGGCTAAATGCTTACTTAAAAAAAAGCATGAAACGTACGCATATTCTAATAAATATTGAATTGGCGAAATTGGAACTTGGCTGAATCCGAATTTTAATTAAAAACACCGCAATCAAGTCAGAAGGTTTAAAACGATGATCATAAATAAAAATAAACCAATTGGCTAAATACTTACTTAAAATAAAGCATGAAATGTAAGCATATTCTAATAAATATTAAATTGGCGAAATTGGAACTTGGCTGAATCCGAATTTTAATTAAAAACACCGCAATCAAGTCAGAAGGTTTAAAACGATGATCATAAATAAAAATAAACCAATTGGCTAAATACTTACTTAAAATAAAGCATGAAATGTAAGCATATTCTAATAAATATTAAATTGGCGAAATTGGAACTTGGCTGAATCCGAATTTTAATTAAAAACACCGCAATCAAGTCAGAAGGTTTAAAACGATGATCATAAATAAAAATAAACCAATTGGCTAAATACTTACTTAAAATAAAGCATGAAATGTAAGCATATTCTAATAAATATTAAATTGGCGAAATTGGAACTTGGCTGAATCCGAATTTTAATTAAAAACACCGCAATCAAGTCAGAAGGTTTAAAACGATGATCATAAATAAAAATAAACCAATTGGCTAAATACTTACTTAAAATAAAGCATGAAATGTAAGCATATTCTAATAAATATTAAATTGGCGAAATTGGAACTTGGCTGAATCCGAATTTTAATTAAAAACACCGCAATCAAGTCAGAAGGTTTAAAACGATGATCATAAATAAAAATAAACCAATTGGCTAAATACTTACTTAAAATAAAGCATGAAATGTAAGCATATTCTAATAAATATTAAATTGGCGAAATTGGAACTTGGCTGAATCCGAATTTTAATTAAAAACACCGCAATCAAGTCAGAAGGTTTAAAACGATGATCATAAATAAAAATAAACCAATTGGCTAAATACTTACTTAAAATAAAGCATGAAATGTAAGCATATTCTAATAAATATTAAATTGGCGAAATTGGAACTTGGCTGAATCCGAATTTTAATTAAAAACACCGCAATCAAGTCAGAAGGTTTAAAACGATGATCATAAATAAAAATAAACCAATTGGCTAAATACTTACTTAAAATAAAGCATGAAATGTAAGCATATTCTAATAAATATTAAATTGGCGAAATTGGAACTTGGCTGAATCCGAATTTTAATTAAAAACACCGCAATCAAGTCAGAAGGTTTAAAACGATGATCATAAATAAAAATAAACCAATTGGCTAAATACTTACTTAAAATAAAGCATGAAATGTAAGCATATTCTAATAAATATTAAATTGGCGAAATTGGAACTTGGCTGAATCCGAATTTTAATTAAAAACACCGCAATCAAGTCAGAAGGTTTAAAACGATGATCATAAATAAAAATAAACCAATTGGCTAAATACTTACTTAAAATAAAGCATGAAATGTAAGCATATTCTAATAAATATTAAATTGGCGAAATCGGAACTTGGCTGAATCCGAATTTTAATTAAAAACACCGCAATCAAGTCAGATGGTTTAAAACGATGATCATAATAAATAAAGCAATTGGCTAAATGCTTTCTTTAAAAAAAAAAAAAAAAAAAGCATGATACGTACCTATCCAATATGTCATTTCTCCATTTCCAAAATAATCATTAATTCGCCAAAAAGTGCGTTTTTTTTGTGTTTTTTTTTTTACCTTAACTTCCCCACGAGCGAGATTTTCCTGGAAGAAAACTTTATCAGCCCATTTAATTGATTGTTCAGACTTATTGTCCGGGACGTTAAGCCAGCGAAAGTAGTTTGTTTTCGTCACTTCAAATTAACGATGCCGGTCGGGCGGATATTGCGTGAAGAACAGGGGGACACCATGTGCGCATACAATTTTCTTGGCTGTGAAGTCTTAATGATGGCTATGCAGATTTAACGATTGCTTTTCCCCGCCATGTGCGTACGTGCGCATTTTATTGGACCAGCATTTGGCAAATGGAGCAGATTTTTTTTTAATTTCCGTCCATCTCAAGGACGGATTGATTGGCTAATTTATTTTGTTTTATTTATTTATTTATTTTTGTCGTCTGGATTATTGGAAACACTTCCCGAATCCAGGAAAATTAAAAAAAAAAAAAAAAAAAATTAAAAAAATGGTTGGAAAAGTTGCCTCGGATTTGATCGGAAATGGGAGAAAAAGTAAAGAATGATGGATGAAATTGAGTTTTTAATTAAATGAATTTTGAGGACCTTTTGTGTGATTTTCTTAAACGGGGTTCTTACTGAAATCATAGATTAAATACCAATGACATTTCAAGGTCTTTTTAGGACCCAAATAATGTTTAAGGTATACGTATAAGCTTCAAATCGCAAAAATCGGGGAAAATTTGTAAGGCCGTAAAAAACAACACAAAAGAAGGAAACCCTATGATGGAGGAGCATACTAAAAAGGAAATATATAATAATTAGTATAATAATAACAGTTTTTTATTTAAAAAATACTTTTTTAAAAGTTATTCTCAGATTGTAGTTTTTTCTATTTTGCATTTCATTCCAACAGTATAACTCCAGTTTAAATAATATTTTTTGAAATTTGTGTTTTGCTATATAATCTGCATACATTGTTGAATGTTTTGACCCTAAATACTAAGTGATTTGTAAATAAATATTTTTTTAATTGAATTTTAAAGATAAGATTCTGTATAAAAAAACTTGGATTTTTCGAACAGATTCAGTTAAAGCAAGATATCACAAAATATACACACTGTAAAATTCTGTTAATAGGGTCAAAACATAGAACAGGGTATTCCGCATTATTGAACACCAAAATTGTATCTGTGAGTTAATTAGAATTTTTGTCATTACCTTTCGAAATTAGCCTAATTAGTTGATTGAATGTTAATTAATTATTAAAATTGAAGAAATTAAAAAAAAAAAAATATTGGAAACAGTTTAACAAATAATGTACTTTTCAAGGTGCAAAAGTCTAATTTTTAAATTGAAAATTAAAAAAAAATGTTGAAACCTATACGTATACCTTAAGGACGAATTTTTTTTTTTTTTTCATGCATCAGGTCTTTAATGCGTGACTTAAGCAGCTTCTTTGCCCAAAGCGTTAATATCAAAATTTTGATGATGATGGTCTTAAGGCGTCTTCTCACTTTAGGCACCTCGAAAATAGGCTATTTTCGCGATTTTTTTTCGAGGATTTTTGCAAACAATTATGGGATTAAATGGATCCTATATAATAAACACATCTTTCAAGTACAAGAAAAAAAAATATTTTTTTGAACAATTATTATAATAAAACAGTAGCATCGAAAAACCCGTGTAGAAATGTAATGTTCGTGGCTTGTTGATGAAATTTCGGAAACTATCCGGCCGATTGTCATGAAATATAAATGACATATTCTTCATAGTTATGGCTATAGCGCATATCATCAGATTTTTGATATTCGCGAAAATAACAAAATGGCGCACGTTTTTCAAAAAAGTAAAAAAAAAAAAAAAAACGCGTTTTTTTGCAGTTTTTTGTAAAAAAAAATACTTTAAATCAAAATTTCAAAAATCTGATGATATGCGCTATAGCCATAACTATGAAGAATATGTCATTCAAATTTCATGACAATCGGCCGGATAGTTTCCGAAATTTCATCAACAAGCCACGAACACGGGTACACGGTTTTTTCGATGCTAATGTTTTATTATAATAATTGTTCAAAAAAATTAAAAAAAAAAATTTTTTTTAAAAAAAAGCAAGTCCCGAGTTGTATTTTTATAAATTTTGCAGTTGGCCACACAATATTTGCAAAAATTAAGGACTTTTAAGCATTTTGAAGGACTTTTAAGCACCTCTAAGCCTTTTCAAGCACTTTCAAGGCCTTGAAAACATGTTCAAAAATATTAAGCACTTTTAATGACTTTCAATGACCGTGGGAACCCTGCACTACAAATCTCCATGTAAATAGTGCCAAAATACGGATGAAGGTGCCTTAAGCAATACAAAATTTTCCTGATTTTCATGAAATTTTAAAAAGTTCCCCGACATTTCCCTGATTTTTTCCAGAATCAGAAAGCTCCCTGACATTTCCCTGATTTCCAGGTTTTCCCGGTTCTGTGGCCACTTTGTATAATCTTTGAAACCTTCTGCTTATTTTAACAAGTTTTTGAGCTGATCCGATAACTGCAATTCCAGAAAAACTATATTTTATGGAGAATTTAGCATTGCTGCAATAGCTCCTTTGATGTTTCGAAAGCATTTTTCTCAATTCGTGCTTTTTGAAATTCTCACCTTAATCAAAATGATAAAACTTCAGCAAATATGAATGAAATGACTTAAATTTTGTGTGTGCCATTCTTAATATCTACTTGACAAAAATAGGCATGGATTTTTGAATAAAATAAAAACTTAAAAAAAAAAAAAAAAAAATTAAATGCTGAAAATACCCGTTTTGTACGCTTTTTTTACATATAGATACATTAATCATCGTTTTTCTCAAAACCTATTTTACTTTTTATAAATCCGATGCCTAAAAAATTGGAGTATATTACTAGGGACATCTTTTAACAAAAAAACAAGAAAAAATATTGAAAAATGAAAAAGAAGATAGAATTTAAAATTTGATAATTTAAAAAAAAATAATTAAAATTTTGAAAATTTAGAGCACTGTGGGGGCTTTTTTTTTTCAATAAAATTTAGTTTTTACTTAGGAATACTTCCAAATATGTAAACATTATAATTTTAAAGGCTTAAAGAAAAAAGAAAAGTTTAGTTTTAAAGGTACCAATTACCCTTAAGCATTTTCAAGTACTTTTAAGGGCTGAAAAACCAGTTAAAAATTATGAAGCACTTTTCATGACCGTGGGAAAACTGTTAAAAGTGGTTGAGCATCGTTCTTTTCAAATGCTTTATTATAACTAGTTTCTTGTTTGTTTGGTTTATGGCGAACAAAGTGGCGAATTCCTCCACTTGCCATCATCCAATCGAACTGAAACACAGAATCGTTGCCGATGGCAATACATTCTATACTAGTCCGAGAGGCGACTGCAATTTTTGGACCCCATCGAACATCATTCTGAATTTTTTTATAGACATTAGAGAAAAGTTAGTAGATTAGGAATCCACTGGTCTGTCGTGGCAAAAATGGCCGAAACTGATCAATAATCGACTTGGAATGAGTTGAACTAAAATCCGATTGCCAAATATGTCATAACTTGCCAAAAATAGAACAAACTTATTCGTCTGGCAACCTACTTTATTTTGATTTTCAATGAGAAAAAGCGCAAACGATTTCTGATCTTTCGCTCGGAAAACTTGTATCTTTTAAAAGTAAGCCAAATTGGCGACATCAGTTACATCATAAGTGACGTAATGTTTATTGCCAACTTGGCTCCCTTTTAATAGATGCAAGGAGACCGTCGCCAGATATCTGAATCGTCTGCAACCTTCTTAATTGAAAATTAAAGAGTGAGGGTTACCAAATAAAAAAAATGCTCATTATTTGGCAAGTTATGGCGCATTTGGCAATTGGATTTAGTTCCAACTTATTAAAAGTCGATTTTTGACCAGTTTCGGCCATTTTTGCCACGGAAGACCAGTGGATTCGTAATCTACTCACTTTTCTCTAATTTCTATAAAAAATTCAGAATGATGTTCGATGGGGTCCAAAAATTGCAGTCGCCTCTCAGTCTATACAGTATTTAGAGCGGTGGGAAAAAAAAGTCAATAGAACAGAGTCGACGATTTTCTTCGTAGTAGTTAAACACAATGAAAACTCGATCTGAAGTCCAAAATAGCTTAAATAAATGGTAACTGCATACAAAAGTTGACAACTGCATATAGATTTATAGTAAAAACTATTTTTTCAGCCTCCAGTATATTATCAGAATATACTGGTTCCTTATACATTCATTTATCTAATACTATACGAATAATTTCAAAATAAGAAGAAAGAAACAGGATTTCCATTCATATCGTATATTATCATTTTAATTTTGCGGGTCCAATTAATTTGCCCGGGACCAACTACTAGACTCTAAAGAAGACTATGGTTAAAATACAGTGATATTATTTACAGTCACAGAACACAGGATAAAATTTTAACGAAATTCAAATTATCACCATTAAATACTAGATGAAAATATCTTAAGGGGGTCCAGTACCGATATTTCTTCAAAAATTCCAATTTTTTTTTCAGATTTTAAAAAATAGTTCATACATTCCTGAAGAGAATGATGTTTTTATCTTATTCCTCCGGTGAGTAGAAAGTCACAAAATTACCTGTGATTTAAACATCACTAATGGGTGTAACACCTTGAAGCGTCTGCTTAAAGTGCGTTTTTCGAGCATTAGTGTTTTTCACAGATGTTGCATATTCAAATCGATATATATCTCCAGAACCATTAACAATTGGCTATTCAAATTTTTGGAGCATTTAATTTAAATAGTTTTAAATATTTTGTCTTCGCAGAATTTTATTTTTTTAATTCTGTTTTAAAATATAATTTTTAGCGTAAAAGATAACATAAAACAAAACAAAAATTTCAATATTTTAACTTTGAGAATTTTTTTAATTTTTTTTAATTCACCTATCGAAATTCTGTGAAGACAAAATTTTCTTTATATAATTATGTATTAGAGAAAGCTTTCACTATGAAAAAAATTATTTTCTTGACTTATATCAAAATACACAAACATCAATTATTATGGATTTTTCTTGGTTTTTAAATTTTTTTTAAATAACTAAACACAATACTTAAAAAAACATTTTCTCAAAGATATATAAATAGTATCTAATACATAAAAAAAAATTTGACATAAAAATATACATAAATAAAGTTTTTTTTTATTTTCGGTATCGGACCCTTAAAGTGCACACATACTTTCTAAAATGTACGAAAATTTGTTAGCCCAAAATAACTAAGACAATAACTAAATAATATTACCCGTAAAAACAGATTTTCTAAAAAATCCTTTGTATGCATTTTCAATTTTTATATTCATTAATACAGAGTTGATATCAAACATATTTCTATCAGCAAAATTTGCGGCAAACTACGCTTCAAAATTTATTTATTAAAAATGAAAGCGAATTTATGTGTGAATTATTTTATCATTTATTACGTGAATTATTTTATCATTTATTTATTCTGATAGTTTTATTATTCATTTATTAAAAACAAATTAGGCAGCAAGAAAGGTCGGTTCAATGCTTTTTTTAATGCGATTGGATGACGGCAAGTTGGTTCATTAGTATTCCGTAAAAGCGACCTTTTAGTGACAGTAACTTCCCTAAAATTTTGATAGATTGCATTGTCATCGACAACGAACCTATCTGCCAAGTTTCAGTCTGATTGGATAACAGCAAGGGGGTTAATTATGCCCCCACAGACTCCGATCCCATCGACAAGAAAACAAACCAACACACAAAATCGAAGGTAATATAAAGGATTTAAAATAGCCCAAATTTACCACATAGTTTTAATTAGTACGTATATAAAGATTAATTTATGTGAATAAATTTGTGCGGTTTTATTCTTAAGGGGGTATGGTACCGAAATTTCTTCAAAAATCCCAATTTTTTTTCTGATTTTAAAAAATAGTTCATACATTCCTGAAGAGAATGATGTTTTTATCTTATTCCTCCGGTGATTAGAACGCCACAAAATTACCCGTGATTTAAACATCACTAATGGGCGTAACACATTGAAGCGTCTGCTTAAAGTGCGTTTTTCGAGCACTAGTGTTTTTCACAGATGTTGCATATTCAAATCGATATATCTCCAGAACCATTAACAATTGGCTATTCAAATTTTTGGAGCATTTAATTTAAATAGTTTTAAATATTTTGTCTTCGCAGAATTTTATTTTTTTAATTCTGTTTTAAAATATAATTTTTAGCGTAAAAGATAACATAAAACAAAACAAAAATTTCAATATTTTAACTTTGAGAATTTTTTTAATTTTTTTTAGTTCACCTATTAAAATTCTGTGAAAACAAAATTTTCTTTATATAATTATGTATTACAGAAAGCTTTCCCTTTGAAATTTTTTTTAATATTTTCTTGACTTATATCAAAATACGCAAACATCAATTATTATGGATTTTTCTTGGTTTTTAAATTTCTTTTAAATAACAAAACACTATATTTAAAAAAACATTTTCTCAAAGATATATAAATAGTATCGCATACATAAAATAAATTTTTGACGTAAAAATGTACATAAATAAAGTTTTTTTTTATTTTCGGTACCGCACCCCCTTAAAAGAATTAAATTAAAAAAAAAAAAAAAAATGCTCTGAAAGCGAATATCCTTTTTCAAATTGGCGGCGGTAGCATTAAATCCAATTTAATTGGAGTATTTACGCAAGTTAAAATTGTTTTTCTGAAAAAGTATGAACTAAATTTAAACAAACACAATCAACCGCATTCAAGTTATTGACGAATCTAAAATTTCAGCAAATATAAAGACTTTGATGTTTTATATTACATCAGAATTATTTTTTTCATTCCCTTATTAAAGGATTATTTCTTTAAAAACTTAAAATGAATAAAAGTTTCGTATACATATTACTATTTTTGGATATGAAAAAACGTAATTACTCCCAAATAAAATCTCCCCCCCCCCAAAAAAAAAAAAAAAAATTAAAAGCAAACTAACTTGTATTCTATTTATAAAAATGAATTAACACTAAAGTGTAAGATATTGAAATGAAAGCAAAATAATTGGTTATATTCTGTCGATAACTTTTATTTCTTGCAAGTTATAACTTTGACATTTTCCTTTAAAATCGATATGTATTTTTTAAAGAAGTATTAAAACTGCTATGAAATACACTACACATAAAATTCTTATACTTTTGTAAACGCTTTTTTTACAAATCAATTTTTCAACTCACAAACCTTATATGTGCTATGTAATGAATTAAATAAAAGAAACTATTTCAACAACTGGTAACAAATCCAAAATATTAAAACAACATGTTATTAAAAAAAAAAAAAAAAAAAAAAAAAAAAAAAACTACATAATGAAATTCATTTCACACGTAAAATTCTGTAAGTTCTTTATCACAAATCGACTGTCCACAAAATTCAGGAAAAAATGTTCCCCGATTGATTTCTAAAAAATTCCCTGATTTTACGACAATTTTTTTTTTTTTTTTTTAATTCCCTTAACTTTTCCAGATGTGTGATCAAATAGAACATGCATGGTAGATAATATACCAATTTTTTAAAAAATTATTTTGGGCGGTAATGAAAATTTGAAATTATTCTGTAACATTAAACATCTAACAATTACCAGCACATTTCTACGGGAAAATGGCGCCCAAATACAGATGAACGGGGAAACGTATCTTCAAAAAAAAAAAAAAAATTCTCTGACATTTCCCTGATTTTTTCCAGAATCAGAAAGCTCCCTAACATTTCCCTGATTTCCAGGTTCTGTGGCCACTCTTAAATATAAGAGAACCACAGGCGATAAAATTATATATTGAACAATATATGCTTTTTGAACTAATGAAAGCAAATCCTAAGAATTGAATTAAATCAGAATTAACAGGGGAGGGGAGTAGGGAGTTTTTAAGGATAGTTACCAAAACTTTAAGGATAATTCAACAGGGTTCCCACTCAAATCACAGAATGAAAATCAATGACTTTTAAGGACCTAATTAATGTTTTTAAGGACCTTTAAAAATTCGTTTTCAGGCATCATATCAGTATTTAAATTTTTAATAAAGTATATTCTACCAAAAAAGTTACGAGTTGGTGGATGCGTAATACAAATATGTCGGAAAATTTTGATACGGTGCAGATAAGTGGCGGTCACGCGGGGATAGCAAGTCCGAGTTGTATTTTTATAAATTTTGCAGTCGGACAACATCTGTAAAAATTAAGGACTTTTAAGGACCTCTAAGCTTTTTCAAGGAATTTTAAGCACCTCTAAGCATTTTCAAGCACTTTCAAGGCCTTGAAAACAAGTTCAAAAATATTAAGCATTTTTAAAGACTTTCAATGACCGTGGGAACCCTGTTCAAAAACGTTTAGTGATATTTCTTTTGAAGCTGATACAGGCTCCTAACAAAGACATACTCTTTCCAAAGCTTGTTTCCAATACCGGCAAAAAACTTGCAATTTTCAAAAAAAAAAAAAAAAAAATTAACTTCAAAAACTTTTTAACAAAATATAAGTTAGATTAAATAATAGTATAAAGTTCATTAAACAATTATACTGTTTTAACAAACATCCAAATTTAATTAAATCCCTTTTTCTCTTTCTGGAGAAATATCAAAATAATCGTCGGAGAAAAAAATCGGGGAATTTTAAGGGTTTTTAATTTTTTTTTAGGAATTATCGAAATTTTAGGAATTTTTGGGCGACATAAAAATGTAAGGAATATTAGGAATTTAAGGGCAAATGGGATCTCTGTATTAAACATGCAATGCCACTTCATAGGTAAAATTCTTATAGCTTTTACGTCAGTTCAAGATAAACATATTATTTAAACACAATACTAGAAACCATATAACGCATCTCACCTATCAAAAAAATAACGCTTAAAATAAAAATAGAATCTTAATTCATCCATTCTTTGGGGAAAAAAATAAGACGCAATAGAAAGAACATGTATGGCTTCAAAGAGTGTGCGGGAGCTTCCCGCATTGATTTTTTTTTTTTTTTTTGGGTACTTTTTGGCGTGGGTGAAAGTCGTTAAGCATTTGATAAAAAATCGAATTATTTGCTTTAGAAATCTGACCAGTTCTTTAATGTTCAATTGCAAGCCTCTTTAAAAAAAAAAAAAAAGTAGGCGAAAAGTGTTATTTTTAAATTGAAAGGAGGGTAAATTAAGTTTTATTTTTAACCAAAGGATCAAATAGAAAATAAGAAATATTTATTCCCCTTAAACATTTCCTTTCAAAAGTTAAATATCTTCCAGTTTCTGGTGTTCAAACAGTAGGGGGTAAATGATAGACTATTAGACAGTTGTTTTAAATTTAATTCTACGAAAACTGAAGTTTTATGGTGTATTAATTATAGAGTGTCCTATAAATGACTGACCTCTTTTAAATTTTTAAACACGAATAATTAAACTACGATTGGAGGTAGGAATGTACCGTCTGCTACATTGATACTAGAAAAATAGCAAGTTTTGAAAAATACAGTGGTTTGCCAATGAGTTTTTATCTTAAAACCGTGTTTCTATTATTTAAGTTCAACATGGGTCAGTCATTTATTAGCCCATTCTGTATAAGAACCTTACATGCAGTTATGTGGAATATGGTTTTATCGTCTGCCAAAAGTTGTTAAAAATCATGCCTTTAAAATTAAATTCCGATTTTCAGCCAATTAAATAACTTGTATTTATTTTTTCCTAGTGATCATTGCGAAGAGCAGTTGCATCGAACGTGTCTACGCTTGATATATCTATGATACTATATAAAATTTATGAGTATTATGCAAGTGACGTCACAGGTCAATTCCTAACCGACGTCACGGCTATTACGTGTGGTTACGTTATTCTTTATTTTTGGAATAATATATTACAATTTTCACAATCAAAGCAAGTGTATATTTAAAATTTGTAAAATAATAGTCGCATCGGACATATTTTGAAAATAAGTAAAAAAAAAGGCATTTTTTTAAAAAGGTGTTGTGATTGGCAACAAGCCGTTGTCATCGACGCAACCCAATTCCAAATTCGATTTTATATAAAATTCTAGAAGTACCGTAAAATGGGGTGAATCGGAACACTTTTCAACTTTCAAAGTAAAAATCGGTTGTAATAAAATCGTTAAGGAACATATTTTTGACATTGAAACTTGGGTCTTACCTTCTTTGAGGATCAGCCCAAAAAATGTTGAAAAAACTTAGACTTTAATTTATTTTGAATTTTTTCATGGTGTTCCGATCCACCCCGCAGAAAGGGGTGAATCGGAACACTCGTTACAATTTATGTCTGATCTTATTTAAATGTTTACAGGGTGACAAAAAACAAGTAATAATGCATTGCGGTGAATAGGAACACAAAATTATCATGAAAAATCATTTAATATGACGGATAAAATTGGTTTTTGTCAATTATTGTCAAAACAAATCATATGTTTGAAAGCCTATCAACTCTTCTGATATAACTCATCCAAATAGTCTTTAAAATTAATAATATTTTTTAATCTACTTTATGTTTGCGTGCCGTATGACTGCAAATTCCTTAAATTATCTTGAGAAAGGAGAAAAGTATCCTCATTTGTTTCAGAAAATATCTTCGTTCATGGACGCTTTTTGTAAAACGCACTTACATAGCAATAATCTTGTGGGTGTAAAACTTTGCTCACATAGAGTCTTCATACATTTTTCCATATAACTTAAAGATAACGAAGAGATCTGGAGAAAAAACCACTATAACAATCGGGTTTTCTGCCATGCGGAAACTAGGCTCTCCTTCTGACATTTATTCAAGCCTGCAATCTTGATTACTGTCATGAAGGGAGTAATTAGACTCTTCTTCAGTCGTTGAATCTTGTGTAGAAGATAATTTTGCCAAAAACAGCTTTTTAATATCACTTTTCAAGTGTTCCGATTCACCCCGCAAATCTCAAAATCGAGACGAGGAAAAACATACAAATTCGTAAAATAAAAAGTTTTTAAAACCAAGTTAAATTAAGTATGGCATGCTGTCGTGGATGTTTATACTTATCTAAAAATATATTAGTTAAGTCTATAACTGGTACATGTTATTAATTACGCGATAAGTTTTGGAGAGGTTAAAACTCATTGGATTGTATGCACGCTGTTTCAGAATTAAAAAAAAAAAAAAAAAAGAACAGTGTTGAAAACCCCACAAAACATGTTCCAAGATTCCAAACATGTTAGACAAGTAAAAAAAATATATTTAATTAATAAAATTGCATTATTTGTGTAAAGTAATAATTTCTTTGTAATTTCATGAAGTTTCGTTCCGATTCACCCTGCTGTTCCTATTCACCCCATTTTACGGTACTTTTCAGTTACAGTTTATTTCCAGTATAACTTTTTGTTCGTATTTAATTAAAAAAAATGTGGTGCAAAGTTTTAATTTTTTTTTTTTAAATGATACAAAACTGGCACATAATAATTATGGTCGCAAGCGCTTGTACGCAAGAACCGGAAAGACCCATGAAAATAAAAAGCTTCGATAATAACCAATTTAATTTAACTTGTTAAATATTCATATCAGAATATCTTCAGCGTAGTTTTTGTATGCAATCAGCTGAAAGCACAACCCAGAATTTCCGGAAATATTTTAATCATTGTTAATTCACTATTAAATATATTAATGAATTCGCCAGTTTTTTAATGAAATAAACCTAAAGAAGCAGAAACTGGCATAGCTGTCGGTAACTTTTATCTTTTACAGAAAATCGCTCGGCATCCCGAACAATTAAACAAATGACAATTAAACAATGAAACAATCTTCATTTAACAATTTACTTACAAAATTGCAAAGTTTAAATCTTGTAACAAAATGAAAAACGTTCCTTAATGATATGTGAAACCACCACACTACGTGAACGCTCCTTTCGAGTTTTCTAGCATCTAATCTTTAATTCTAATTTATCCAAGATTATTAAGCATGATCAACTAATTGCCACGCAAAATTTATTTTGTTTACGTAGCATCAGGATTCATGCGCTGGTTTAACGGAACTCAATTAATTTTAGCGCAAAAAGTCTCCGAACTTTATTTTTATCCTATGATCGGGAAGGGATTGAATAAATATCGCATTTCGTCTTTTAAACCTTATATAATCTTTTACAAAGATAACAAAGCTTAAAATAGATAATAAAATAAATTACCTTAAGGAAGCATAGGGTGCAAAAATAAACATTCTCCAACTTTCAAGTGATTGTTTCTGATATTTTTTGTGTAGGTTTATATTAATAACTATAGTTAAATACATTTTCTTTTTTATAGTAAAATAGCACTTTTAAATGCTTTTGATAATTTAAATATGCGAAAAATGTTGACTATTTTTCTTTTAGAAATGACCAAAATTTAAAATACAATTTACAAATTTTGATATTAAACTATTCACAAAAAATCGCATAATAAAAGATTTTTTTAAATTTTTTTTTAATTTTTCTAAAAGATAATTAGAATTATTTTTTTAAAGTTTAACTCGAAAACTTCAAATAATATTTCGTCAATGACCTACTTTTCAAAAAATTCTATAATTTCTTAAAATAAGCATATCAATAATTCAAAAAGTAAAATTGAAGAAATATATATTTAAATTAATACCTCTGAGGGCGGAGTCAGATTTCTAAAAAAAATAAATTAGGTAGGAATTTTAGCGATAATTCCAAAAATTTCGGGAAGATTTTAGGGGCGATTCCTAAAATTTTATGGGAGATTCCAAAATTTTAGGAGTAATTCCAAAAAATTTAATGATAATTTTAAAAAAATGTAGGGATTTTTCTTTTGAAGCTGACACAGGCTCTTTACACATACTTTCTTTTCAAATCATGTTTCAATATCCAGGGATGAGAGTGATCAGAGAGCAAAAAAGGAGGAAATCCAAAAATTCGTTAAAAAAGCTCGCGGAAGGAATACACAAAAAATCTACAAAATAAGTATGCAGGAAGGATGATTCAATAATTTTGAAGATACAATGAAACTTCTCATACTATATAATAATTTCATTTCAAATATTAGGAGTTAGTGAAGTAATCTGTGAGGAAAGGGGAGCTACGAGGGAAAATTTTCTGTTCAGACATGAGGAAAAGTATACTTTTTACACGAAAAACTGGTTCAGATAAAAAAAAAAATGCAGATCCTTAAAACAGGGACAAAGAGAAGGAAGATGTTACATAAAAAATAAAAAAAGGAGGAAATCCTCCAAAAGGAGAAAAACTGTCATCCCGGTTGGTTGGTTGGTTGGTTGTTTTCAGATTATCTGGCGACGTCAGCAACACGAGGGCTATAATGCGCCGAAACATTCGTCATTAGACAAGCCAACATACATTTACAAACACCCATGCCTAACAAGGGACTCGAACCCGCAACCTCGTGGTCTAGAAGCTAGCACGCTAACCACTATACCGTTTGGTCGGCAACTGTCATCCCGGAATATCGGGAACAAATTGCAGATTTTCAAAAAATTGAATAATTAACAGTTAAAATCTCAGAAGAACTTTTTTTTCTGGAACATTATTTGAGATTTTTTTGCAGATTTTGGAAGTTTTTTTTTTTTTTTTTTAAGGAATTTTCGAAACATTTAAGTACAACTTTAGGAATTTTAGAGAGCAAGTAAAATTTAAGGAATATAGTCCTTTCCAAGACTTTCTCTTAAGAACAAATGATTTTTATCTCGTTTATTTGAAGTTCTTTTCAATACCTGACTCAAAAGCGATCGCCGGGTTCGCCTGTTACCAAATACGCTAACACACAGTGCTAGAAGTGTGGGTAGACGCTGGGTGACGCGTCCCCCCACTTTTTAAGAAAATACCCATACGTCTCCCCACTTCTAAAACTACTGAAATCCATCCCCCCACTTTTAAAAACACTCAATTCGTCTAAAAACTAATACAGAAAAATAACATTAACTTTTCAATGCAGTGGCACCGAGAAAAAGTGATTTAAAGTTTTTAAAAGTTTAAAAAAAAAAAATTACGGTATATCAAAAATGCATTATATTACTTTGTATAATAAAGATATAAGTATTTTTATTAACAAATACTGTCACACTTGGTCAACTTTTAACTTTGGAAGGGCTTCCTTTTAAGTTAAATTTCTATTCTTGTTTCATAAAAAGACAAGCTATTAAAAAAAAAAAAAAAAAAAAAAAAAAACATTTTAGAGTTCTCTATTAATTTAATTTAATGAAATTATGCACATTTTGAAGCACTATTTAAATCTAAATAAACAGTAATGTATAAAATGTTGAATTATTTCTTCACTTCATCTCTTACTTCCAAGTAAAAAAACTTAGTAATAGAATATTCATTAAAATAACAATAAATTTTGAACCCTCGCTCAATGCTAGTGTTAGGAAGTAAAAATTGTTCCCTTATAGTCCGAGAGGCGACTGCAATTTTTGGACTTCATCGAACATCATTCTGAATTTTTTTATAGAGATTGGAGAAAAGTGAGTGGATTAGGAATCCACTGGTCTGCCGTGGCAAAAATGGCCGAAACTGATCAAAAATCGACTTGGATTAAGTTGAACTAAAATCCGATTGCCAAATATGTCATAACTTGCCAAAAAGAGAACAAACTTTTCCGTCTGGCAACCCTGCATTTTGATTTTCAATGAGAAAAAGCGCAAACGATTTTTGATCTCTGGCTTGGAAAATATGTATCTTTTAAAAGTAAGCCAAATTGGCGACATCAGTTACGTCATCCGTGACGTAATGTTTATTGCCAACTTGGCTCCCTTTTAATAGATGCAAGTAGACCGTCGCCAGATATCTGAATCGTCTGCAACCTTCTTAATTGAAAATTAAAGAGTGAGGGTTACCAAATAAAAAAAAATGCTCATTATTTGGCAAGTTATGGCTCATTTGGCAATTGGATTTAGTTCAACTTATTAAAAGTCGATTTTTGACCAGTTTCGGCCATTTTTGCCACGGCAGACCAGTGGATTCGTAATCTACTCATTTTTCTCTAATTTCTATAAAAAAATCAGAATGATGTTCGATGGGGTCCAAAAATTGCAGTCGCCTCTCAGTCTATTACTAATTAATATTTTTATTATAAGATACGAAATTATAAAATTTATCGTTGGGGACGGGGAGGGGCTTGTACTTATCATCAACTGCATCCTCCCACTTTTTTGTTTTCCACTTCTACCACTGCTAACACATAACCAGAACTGTAAGCTGACGTAAAGAGTTTTATTCGGGCTTATGGTCCACTAAGTAGTCTGCTTCCACTATTGCAAAATAAAAGATAAAATAACACTTCCATGTCAACTTTCCAATTTTAAATCTGATGCTAGAAGACAAAGAATAAAAACATAGAAAGCGTTTTGTTTTTTGTTTCAAAATAATACCAAGTGCAGCGTCTGCATCATATCGATTCACGTTTAACTACATCTTTTGTTGGATTTTTTTTTAAGGCACCATAATATGAAATGTCTAGCCGAATTATGTAGAAGAAATTCACCAATCTTACCCTCGCCTCTTTGTCTTACATAAATATTGTTGCACAAATTGTCTGTATATAGTGTAAATAGTGACGTACTATTTTAAAATTCGATTGTAATTTATTTTATCTTATTTATTAACAGCGATTATACGGTCTAGAAAAAGGTGGCAACACCTAAAGCAATCGAGAAATTTCGAGAAGTTTCTTTTCCGACGAATTGGCTGGAAATTTCGGGAATGTTCTCTCGCGCCAAGTATAAATAAGACTGGAGATCGGGAATGTTTTCAGATTGACTTCGGACTTCGATGAAATCGGATCGCTTTGTTTACCTACTAGAGTGAACTTGTATAATTGCTGTATTCGAAGTTGTTCTTATTGAAGCTTGAGGATGATTAAACTGTTGTCTTTGAATAAATTTTGTGCCTTTAAAGAGTGAATAAACAATAGTTTATATCTTAAAAACTGTGCCATCATTGCCTCAGTGGAAAAATTTATAACAATATACAGCGCATTGTCAATGCTTGTGTTAGTACACGAGGCATTGTATATCTAGAAAGCGATTACGAATGGACATTTCCAGCATTTTTTAAAAAGCGAGTGAAATTAGTTTATATTTATGATGAGTTTCTTTCCGATTCCAAAAAATTAAAAAAAAAATTAGTTATTTAAATATTAAGAAAAGAAAATGCACGAAAACTTAGCACGATTGCAGTCCGATCAAAACGCTACTTTATATCTGTGACGTCAAAGCATCCTTCCGTTTCTATGGTTATCATGAGGTTTCCGCCAAATAGTTGGTGTGTTTGGCATCGGTGTTTGGTAGACATCAATTGCCATACACCATACCGATTGGCTATGGCAATTGTCCGATTTGTGAGAAACTTGCATAACTGTATTTTCACTGTTGCATTTCAAGTCGAGTTGTTTCAGATGCAGTAACGTCACATTCGCTTTGTACCGAATGTTTTCGTTTTCCCCGCCAAAACTAACAAGCGAACTTTGGTTGCAAATTCAAAAAAAAAGAAAGAAAGAAAAAGCGCAATGATCAGAAATTTTTTGTGTTTATGATCTTTTCGAAACATTTAGAATTGAATAAAAACTAGGAGTGCGGAACATCGCACAACTTTCAATTACACTATATTACTGATGTGGATTTGGGTTATTTACTGTTTTTATATTTTCCTCATTCAATGAGAAAAAATTGCCAGTTTGGTGATATTTTTTTCCGGTAGTTTTTATATCCGTCTTTTTTTTAAAAAAAAAAAGCATCGCCAAAATTGTGATTCTGGTGATATACTTTTCGATAATCCTTACATTATCCTGTATTATAAGTGAATTTGAGGGGAGAAGAAAAAACTGTCGTTGATGAGGTATGCTCAAGGAAAGAGAACTCTGTGTTGAAGGCATTCGTTTTTTCACTTTTCACGCCATTAAAACATTTTTACGGGAATTTCGGAGGTGGGGATGTTTAGAACACCTTAAGAGGCATTACCACAGCGATTTTTATCAAAATCGTTGGAGCCGTTTTTTAGCAACCATTGAAAAAAAATGATTTTTTTCAATAGCAGCTACCTTATGCGCATGCGCGATTTTGACGAAAACCTTAATGGTAGGTCCCATGGACGCCAGCAGCCCGCAAACCAAATTCGAACATCGTAGGTTAATTTGTTCGGGAGTAATGCTGACCACAGACACATATACAGACATAAATTTTTTCTAGATCACTTTTTTGAAATCAGGGTGTTCCAAAACGTAAAAAAATGCAAAAAAAAAAAAAAAAAATTAAAAATCGATTTTTTTATTTTTTATTATTGAATGCTATACTTTTATTATCCTACGTATAATACATATGAGTAATTAAAAATAAAATATTGTCCATCATACAAAAAGAGGAGTTGGCAGCTATGTTCATTTTATTTATTTTCTTTCTCTTTATATATGCATTGTCATAAACTCGGACTTAATTATTCTTTATTTTATTTTTTATTTTCATATTCGATATTTGCATCCGAAGAATTGTAAAGAAAGAGCTGGAGCTAAAATACGTAGATGACTTTAAAAAACCAATTTTGAACGAAAGGTTATGCAAATTCGAAATCGTTATCAGCAGCTCAGTTTTAGGTTTCCAAGATACCGCAAGTTGTCGAATTGAAATTAAGAAACTGCAAGCAAACATAAGCAAAATCTTGTTAAGTGATCTCTAACTACAATTTCTGGATAGTGCATGATTGGTGATGGGATTGAAGCCGAAGAAGGCTTGACCAATCACCATAGAGATATAGACACAGAGGTAACTGCAAGTTTAGATAACTCATCGAACATCATTCTAAATTTTTTTGTATAGAACGTAGAGAAATGTTTGTAGATCACATGAACCCACTGGTCTGCCCAAACAAAAATTGCCGAAACTATTCGAAAATCGACTTTGAAAGACTTGAACCATATATACGATTTCCAAATATTTCATAACTTGCCAAACAAATTAACATCCTCTTATTTCTGATAGCCCACCACTCTTTAATTTTCAATTAAAAAGGTTGCAGTCGACTTGTCTTACCTGGCGCCAAGATATTTCATCTTTTATAAGTCAGTCAAGTTGGTTATCAATATTACGTCATCAGTGGCGCAATATTTATCGCCAATTTGGCTCATTTAAAAAAAAAATGGAAGTATTTTTCGCCAAAGAATAAATATCGTCTGCACTTTTCCTCATTGAAAATTAAAGAGCAGTGGGTTGCCATATCAAAAAGAATGCTCATTTTTTGGCAAGTTATGACATATTTGGCCATCGGAATTAGTTCAACTCATTCAGTGTCGATTTTTGAATAGTTTCAGCCATTTTTGCCTCGGCAGGCCAGTAAAATTATAATGAACTTCAAAAATATGAAGTTAATTTTTGTTCAACCTTCAGCTAACTAATTCTTTTAAATCAATCTATACATAATTACAAATATAGTGATTTTACAAATAATGTGCCTGAACATTTTAACAAAACAGCTAAATCCCATTTTCTAAGTTAAACATTTAAGAAAGTTCATTAACAAATTAAAAAAAAAAGTAGAATAAAAAACCCCACAGCTTAACCCCTGATAAATTAATGGAATTCATTTGAGAGAATCTCGATAAATATAACTTTTCATCGCTATACTGCAATTGAGAAGAAGGCATAATCCAGTTCTGCCACCCAAGTTGAGGAGAAATATGTTTCTTTCTGAGACGTCAAAATCCGAAACAAATTCCATCTTCGATAAATGATCGCATGAGACCCCGACAAGCATCAAGTGACGTTTGTATTATCTCTTTTCTTTTCAACTTCCTCCGATATCATCTTCTCCTTGGGAAAGATGACACCCCAAGCTCATGTCGAATCGAATTTCTCGAGTCGACGCCTATCTCTTTTTTTTTTATATATATATATATATTCTTTTCTTTCAGCAACTCGCAATATCTTGATCGCTTCATTTCTTAAGGAAGTCGGTCGTCAAATTGGTCCCGTTTTCTGTTGTTGTGTTTAAGACCCTTTAAGGATCGGTTTACCACCAGGGTGATAGTTGGGAAACGATCAGAGTGAGGGTTCATTTCAATTTTAACGATATAGTCCGAGAGGCGACTGCAATTTTTGAACCCCATCCGAACATCATTCTGAATTTTTTTTATAGAAATTGGAGAAAAGTGAGCAGATTACGATTCCACTGGTCTGCCGAGGCAAAAATGGCCGAAACTGATCAAAATTCGACTTGGAATGAGTTGAACTAAAATCCGATTGCCGTATATTTCATAACTTGCCAAACAGAGAACAAACTTTTTCGTCTGGCAACCCACTGCATTTTGATTTTCAAAGAGAGAAAGCGCAAACGATTTCTGATCTCTGGCTTGAAAAATGTGTATCTTTTTAAAGTAAGCCAAATTGGCGACATCAGTTACGTCATAAGTGACGTAATATTTTTTGCCAACTTGGCTTCCTTTTAATAGATGCAAGTAGACCGTCGCCAGATATCTGGATCGTCTGCAACCTTCTTAATTGAAAATTAAAGAGTGAGGGTTACCAAATAAAAAAAATGCTTATTATTTGGCAAGTTATGGCGCATTTGGAAATTGGATTTAGTTCCAACTTATTAAAAGTCGATTTTTGACCAGTTTCGGCCATTTTTGCCACGGCAGACCAGTGGATTCGTAATCTACTCACTTTTCTCTAATTTCTATAAAAAATTCAGAATGATGTTCGATGAGGTCCAAAGATTGCAGTCGCCTCTCAGTCTATTAGAATCATTTGATAAACCAAACTGCGATCGGTTCTTTTGAGATTGGACCTCATAGACTTCCGCACATTTTCTTACAAAATAAACAAAACAAGAATAGGATAATGTGCATAAATAGATGAACAATAAAGATGTATCCGAAGCACTTCAGTAATGCGACATCAGTTCGACATATACATCTTCCGGGGACTGCATTTATTTATTGTGATCGAAGAAGTCACATCCCACAAAAGAAGGTCGCCTTTGGAAAAGCTGTCATTAAATTCCATACTTGGATCTGATCTTCCCCATCAAACCCTTCTAGATTGAGAGACGAATGCAATTTTTGGACCCCATCGAACATCATTCTGAATTTTTTATAGAAATTGGAGAAAAGTGAGTTGATTACGAATCCACTGGTCTGCCGTGGCAAAAATTTTCGAAACTGGTCAAAAATCGACTTTTAATAAGTTGGAACTAAATCCAATTGCCAAATGCGCCATAACTTGCCAAATAATGAGCATTTTTTTTTTTTTTAATTTGGTAACCCTCACTCTTTAATTTTCAATTAAGAAGGTTGCAGACGATTCAGATATCTGGCGACGGTCTACTTGCATCTATTAAAAAAGAGCAAAGTTGGCAATAAACATTACGTCACGGATGACGTAACTGATGTCGCCAATTTGGCTTACTTTTAAAAAGATACAAATTTTCCAAGCCAGATATCAGAAATCGTTTGCGCTTTTTCGCATTAAAAATCAAAATGCAGGGTTGCCAGACGAAAAAGTTTGTTCTTTTTTTTGGCAAGTTATGACATATTTGGCAATCGGATTTTAGTCCAACTCATTCCAAGTCGATTTTTGACCAGTTTCGGCCATTTTTGCCACGGCAGACAAGTGGATTCCTAATCTACTAACTTTTCTCCAATCTCTATACAAAATTCAGAAGGATGTTCGATGAGATCCAAAAATTGCAGTCGCCACTCGGACTATAGTCAAATTCCACAAAAGAATGTCGTCTTGGAAAAGCTGTCATTAAATTCCATGCTTGGATCTGATCTTCCCCCATCAAACTCTTCGTTTATCCGAGATATGTATTACAGCTAAAAACCCAAGGTTTCAACCATTAATTTCAAAGGGAAAAAAATTGCTAAAAGCAATAGTAATTAATATACGTTCTATTGTCATTTAAAACTGAATTAGTACTCGATAATTGAATAAAACGACACAAAATTTAAACAGCGTATTAATATTCAATAAGAGTCTAGAGAGTGAAGTTTTGAAAAGCAGTGTGATTAATGGATTATACGTTAGATTTTCGGGACTAAAAGTAATTTATTTAATCTAGTTAAGGGGACTGTTAAGGCAAAAATTTCAAAAATTTCTATTTTTATATTTTAGTGGAAATATATAGCCTGCAATTCTAGCTTTCAGTACATACCTTACTTTTGCTGATCCGAGAAGAATTAAGAATATTATTTGAGTTTTTGTAAGCGCGCATATCAGAAATCGTATGTATTTCAGTTTCTTAAATTGCATTTTTCTCTTCTGTGTATTTTAAGATTTTTAGGTATTCGATTTGTTCCTTGCGATTCAAAAGTTGATGTATTTTTCTTAAATTTGGAGATATTGTTTACTATACTATTTTGAACACAATTGTGCATTGATTTTGGAATCTGCTATTTTTTTATTGTTTTACAGTAATTTTCGTAATGCTTCTATTTAAAAAGTTTAAATTTTTTGCCGTAGTACCAAAGTTTTACTTTTAAATAATTAACTAATGAGTCAAATTCAAAATCCATGCACAATTTTGTCAATATATATTAAATTAGCTTGTACAAAAAAATTTAGATAGATTGCAAAAAATTTGAATCGCAAAGAGCGTTTTTAAAATTACGGAAAAAACGCTAAATTTTTCAATAAAAATTTACTTTCTTGAAAAAAAATCAATAAAATTTTTTGAAATTTTAGGTTGTGTTTCATCTAATTGCTATTGAACTGCACAAAAAAATTCATGAATTTCAGACAAAAATTGAAGAATTTTTATTTTTGACTTAACAGTCCCCTTAATCTGTTGTATGATAAACAGCGTTTTGCGATTTTTTAAATTATTTTTTTTTCGTAACAGTAAAGAGTTAAAACAATGGTCATTTAAAATTCCTTCAGTTAAAAGCGTAACTATGCGACGCAAAATCTGAATTGGAATCGATTCCGTAATGAATTTATGCTTTCGCTTCCAATTACCTTTCATTTATTCCGATTTAAACAATTTTGGCAACACGAAAGAATGCCTTCAATGGTCGGTTAAATGCGATTTCAGCGCGATTGGATGACGGCAAGTTGGTTTATTAATATTCCGTAAAAAGCGACCACTTAGTGAGAGGGACAAGCCCCCAAAATTTGATAGAATGCGTTGTCATCGACATCGTATCTATCTGCCGAGTTTAAGCCCGATTGGATTACGGCTAGTGGGTCCGGATCCACCAGCGACATTCGCATCCACCCACACACATAAAATCGAAGTTAATATAAAGGAATCCCCGATTTGAAATCACACAACTGCGAAACAGTGACAAATAAAGAAAAAAAGAGACCAGTTGTAAGTAGGAAAGACAAGTGTGGAATTTTAAATATACCAGAGTGAAAAATTAGTTACAATATTGAAATTGGGCAACAAATTGTTGTAAAATTTAATTTGAATACAACGGAATGGGTTCATCTTTTTCCTCATGGAAAAAAAAGGATCCTATGTTCCCTTTACGTGATAGAGCAACTCTAACGGTCACTTTTGAGAATGGATTAGCTTAGCAAGAGTTTCCAGTATATGTATTCCACAGTGTCTTTATTGACAAATCCATCTAAATGAAAATAGACCTTACCCATATAGACTGAGAGGCAATTTTTGGACCTCATCGAACATCATTCTGAATTTTTTATA
Organism: Linyphia triangularis; assembly: GCA_963978545.1. Lineage (NCBI taxonomy): Eukaryota > Metazoa > Arthropoda > Arachnida > Araneae > Linyphiidae > Linyphia > Linyphia triangularis. The sequence continues at coordinate 87,049,656 of OZ021728.1, forward strand.
GAAATTGGAGAAAAGTGAGTAGATTACGAATCCACTGGTCTGCCGTGGCAAAAATGGCCGAAACTGGTCAAAAATCGACTTTTAATGAGTTGAACTAAATCCGATTGCCAAATGCGCCATAACTTGCCAAATAATGAGCATTTTTTTTATTTGGTAACCCTCACTCTTTAATTTTCAATTAAGAAGGTTGCAGACGATTCGGATGTGTGGCGATGGCTTACTTGCATCTTTCACAAATGAGCCAAATTGGCAATAAACATTACGTCATTACGACGTAACTGATGTCGCCAATTTGGCTTACTTTTAAAAGATACAAGTTTTCCAAGCCAGAGATCAGAAATCGTTTGCGCTTTTTCTCATTGAAAATCAAAATGCAGTGGGTTGCCAGACGAAGAAGTTTGTTCTCTTTTTGACAAGTTATGACATATTTGGCAATCGGATTTTAGTTCAACTCATTCCGAGTCGATTTTTGATCAGTTTCGGCCATTTTCGCCACGGCAGACCAGTGGATTAGTAATCGACTCACTTTTCTAAAATTTCTATAAAAAATTCAGAATGATGTTCGATGAGGTCCAAAAATTGCAGTCGCCTCTCGGACTAATACGCAATTTGAAGACTGGCTGCGTATGGGTAACCGATAAGGTCTATTTTGCACTCGCATCAATCAATTTTGCACAAACAGGAGTATTTAAAATTCCATACAATTCTCTCCCAGATACACAACTTGATTCTTGTTTCTGTCTCTCACGCAGTTGTGTTAATTCGAAGTTAGGGACACGTTTCTGGAAGACTACCGTAAAAAAAATATGCGTAAAACTAGTTTTATTAATAAATTAATACCATAGGTGAAAGTTAGGACAATTTTTTTTTTTTTTACTGAAGATTTCTTTTTAGAGAGTTGATAATAAAAAAAATAAACGTAACGGAGAACACAAATGCTTGATTTAAGTGTTTATTATGCACACAAAAGTTACACATAAACCATTTCAGAAACCAACCAATTCAATACATTAATTATACTTACACTTATTAAATCAGTTAAAAAAAAATTCTGAAAAAAAAAAAAAAGAAATGTTTAATAACAAGGTGTCCATCAAAATGTATCATAAAAATTCAAGCATATTTGAAAGCTCATTCCAAAAATTTTCAAGGACCACTAACCGCGATCAATTAATTACCACCATATTTTCCAAAGTATATCCTCACCCAAATGTGAGCAGAGTTAATTTTAAAAATTACAAAAAAATAATAATAATAACAATAATTCAAAGAAAATTATCACGTAACAACGTGATTCTCAGCGCCAAAGCCAGACATAATTTACGGGAATAGCGGGCACTTCAACACTGCAACGCTCAGCAAAATGGCCATCACTTACCAACGTAAATATTGACGCTAGAAGCTACCACTTTCGAAAAAATACTTGCATTTTTTAAAAACGATTGAAATTAGTTTATATATGTATGAAGAATTTCCTCGATTCCAAATATTCAAACAAAAGTTCTTTAAAAAAAATTAGTTATTTAAATATTAAGAAAAGAAATTTTACCGAAACCCCGTCCAATTGCAATCCGATCAAAACGATCCGCTATAGCTGTGAAGTCAAAACATCCTTCCGCTTCCTTGGTTATCATGAGGTTTCTGCCAAATAGTTGGCGTTGGTTTGGTAGACAGTTGCCGTATCCCGTACAGGTTGGCGCGATTTGCGAGGAACTGGTTTCCGCTGCTGCGTTTCAAGTCAAGTTGTTTCAGATCAAGTGACGTCACATTCTATTCTAGCTGAATGAATCGTTTTCTCGCCTAAGTCTTACAGGTGAACTTAGGTTGCAAATTTAAAAAAAAAAAAAAAAAAAAGCGCACTGAGCAGAATTTTTAGTGTTTATAGCCTTTTCAAAACATTTAGAATTGAATAAAAAATTAAATAAAAATTCAGGAATTGTTCATTGTCCGTAAAAAAAGTTCCCTGACAGATTTCTAAAAAATTCCCTGATTTTAGGGCAAATTTTTTTTCGAATTTCCCCAATTTTCTAAGGTTTTCCAGATGTCTAGAAACCCTTATCAAATAGAACATGTATTCTAAAGAGATAATATGCAATTTAAAAAAAAAAAAAAAAATAGTTTTGCTAGTAATGAAAAGTTTAAATTATTCCCTAGCATTAAACTTCTAATGGCTTACCACTACAAATCTCCATGTAAATAGCGCCAAAATATGGATAAACGTACCTTAAACAATACAAAATTTCCCTGATTTTCATAAAATTTTAAAAAGTTCCATGACATTTCCCTAACTTTTTCCAGAATCAAAAAGCTCCCTGACATTTCCCTGATTTCCAGATTTTTCTCTGTTCTGTGACCACTCTGAATAAGTTACGGAAATCCGCAAACGTACTGAAAACCTTTACCCATGCGTAATATACTTGGAGACAAAGCTACATGCTTCTCTAACGTTCAAGAGATTGCATTTTCATTCATCACTTTTTGAAGTCACAGTCACTGAAGCATAAGCATGAACCATAAAGCTCTTCCGAGAGAATTTCCAGTCAAGTTCGACCGCTCAAGTATTCGGTCGTAGGTGACATTGGCATACTCAATAGCAGCTAAGTAAACACATAGTCAAAGCAGCTTCCTTTACTTAAGAGATCAGAACGATGCAGACGCACACTACTTCGTGTTACTTCCTTGCGAGAAATATCACATTGACACACAACTATTATAATGATGAGAAGTTAGCACTGCAAATAGTAAGACTACTGTTGCACAAATTGTCTATATATTGTAAATAGTGACGTATTATTTCAAAATTCTATTGTAATTTATTTTTATCCTATTTTATTTAGTAATTAATAGCGATTATACAAGTTAGAAAAAGGTGGCAACACCTAAAGCAATCGAGAAGTTTCGAGATATTTCTTTTCTATGAATTAGCTGGAAATTTCGAGAATGTCTCACGCGCTTGTATATAAAAGACTGGAGAACGGGAAAGTTTTCAGATTGAATTCGGACTTCGTTGAAAGCTGATCGCTTTGTTTACCTATTGGAGTGAGCTTGTATAATCGCTGAATTCGAAGTTATTTTTGTTGAAGCTTGTGTTGAAGCTTGAGAGTAGTTAAACTGTTGCCTGTGAATAAATTTTGTGAGTTTTCTAAAGAGAGAATAAATACTTTTAAACCGTGAAAACTGTGCCATCATTGCCTCAGTGGAAAAATTCGTAACACTACTTACTGAGTTAGTTGTTTTCAGATTATCTGGCGCCGTCAGCAACACGAGGGCTATAATGCGCCGAAACATTCGTCATTAGACAAACTAACATACATTTACAAACACCCATGCCTAACACGGGACTCGAACCCGCAACCTCGTGGACTAGAAGCTAGCACGTTAACCACTATACCGTTTGGTCGGGGACTACTTACTGGGACCAAGAAAAGCAGGTCAAGTGTAGAGAAGAATTTATTCTTAAATCCTTTATAATAACTTAGATTTTATGTGTATGTTAACTCCCTTGTCGACATCCAATCAGGCTAAAACGAGACAGATAGATTCGATATCAAAGACAATGCATTCTACCAAATTTTGGGGTTGTAACTGTCACTAAAAGGTCGCTTTTGCGGAATACTAATAAACCAACTTGCCGTCACCCAATCGCGATGAACTAGCAATTAACCGACCATTGAAGACACTCTTTCCTGTTGCCAAAATTATTTGAATAAATAATAAAATTGTTTTAATTACAATAAATAAAAGATATTTGGGTGAATAGTGCATAAATATACGTTGATTTTTAATAAATAAATTTTGAAACGCAGTTTGCCGCTCACTTTGCTAACGAAAATGTTCTTGATATTTAAAATTAGATGCCAAACACCCCAAGCACACGCTGTTTACACAATCGGCGCCATGTTAATGTATACAAAAATTGGCAATGCAAATAAAAGCTTTATATTAAAAACTTTGTTTGTATGGGATATATTATTAATTGCATTTCCTTATAAAAAGGCGACAAAGAATTCTTTTTAAAAAAAAGCTGGATGGTTCTCTGGCACACCTAGGCGGGACTTCATAGTTGAGGGACCGCAGGGGCGTAGGCAAAACTTGTTAATGTATTTAATCAAATCTTCGAACATAACCCCACCCCCCTCGAAAAAAAAAACCCCCTGGCTACGGGTTAGAGGGACCATGATAAAGATACGCCTGTTAGAGTTGGTGACATACGGTAACAAAAATCTTACCAATTTGGGAACTAACAGTTACCAATACCACTTTTGGAGCAGAGACTGATGTTTGGCCCTTCTGACAGTTAAATTTCCGGTTGAAATTGGGTACATATGCTAATGTCAGCGAGACTTTTGACACATAAAATTTGTAGTTCGGTTAGTGGATATACCGGAAGTGTGTTTCAGGTGAACTGTCGGTGGAAATCGTCACTTCCGGGTAAATTTTGGTATTGACATATCACCATGACAGACTGATAGCGTTTCAGCAGCTATTATATATTGGGCTGTAAATGTTACCAAATACGAAAGGAAAGGCCTCTGTATAGCACGAGCTACGGTATAACATAGTAGCTAAACAAGCATGGGCGCCCCCAGGAGGGTGCAAGGAGGTGCACTTGCACCCCCCTAGCTCTTGAAAATTAAATAAAAAAAGATGAGAAAAAAGGTGCAAATTCCAAGTTAAACAGAAAAGCACTTATGCCGTTTCGGTTTTGATGTTACAATAACAGGGTTCCCACTCAAATTACAGAAAGAAAATCAATGACTTTTCAATGACTTTCAAGGACAAAACTAATGTTTTTAAAGACCTTTGAAAATTTGTTTTTAGGCCCATCATGTCTATATATAAATTTTTAATAAAGTATATTCTATCAAAAAAGTTACAAATTGGTGGATGCGTAGTACAAATATGTCAGAGAATTCCAATACGATGCAGATAAGTGGTGGTCACGCGGGGATAGCAAGTCCGAGTTGTATTTTTTTAACTTTTGCAGTTGTTACAAGATTCGCAAAAATTAAGGACTTTTAAGCACCTCTATGCATTTTCAAGGCCTTGAAAACAAGTTAAAAATATTAAGCACTTTTAATGACTTTCAATGACCGTGGGAACCCTGAATAAGCATTTGTTTGTCTATTATTTTAGTCTTTTGTTTCTTTTCTATGTCGTTTTTTTATAGCTACTGGCGCCTATTGTCTAGGATTATTGGAGGCTGAGTAGAAGTATTTATTCCTTTTACTGTATAATCATTTCCTGTGTAGTTCTCAAAATTCTAGGACAAATATTTTGCTTTTTAAATCGTCAGATATCTTGAAATCTAATTTTAGATTTCAATTAAACATATCCAATACTGCCTTTGTATTTCATTTTTTTTTTTTTTTTTAATAATTATTTTCAAAACTTAGAAGAAATATAATGTTACTCCTCTGTATTTTTGCATCTTAGTGTTCCTCTGTTCTAAACACTGTCTCTTGAATGCCGTGAAATCTAGTTGGACGATTAAAAAATCGTTAAAAATATTTTTACTTTTTAACAGGGTTGCGCTTTCAAAAACATATACTATGAATTTTTTAAAACTATTCTCAAAGAGTAAAATTTAAAATGCATAACTATAATTAAAATTTCTAAAAAATTAATGATTTTGATAAAAATCTAGTCTTGCACCCCTCCCCTCCCCCCCCCCCCCCCACTGCAAATATTTCTGCAGGCGCCCATGTAAACAGGGTGTCAAAGAAGCTCAAAATATTACTTTTCCACCACAATAAATAATTTTAAATTTTCGATTGTTTGAAGAAAAAAAAAAATAATAATGCAAAAGACTTGCAATCAAAAACTTGTTCAGAAACTCAAAAGACATCAAAATACTGATAAAATGCTTCAGTCCGACATCTGCTGGAATGAGACTTAGAAAATTATTAAAATTAAAGAAACATCTACACAGTAAAATTTTCGCCAAATATTAATTTTTATAAAAATATCAATTTATAATACAGAAAAATTAAAATAAGAATGTTTTGATGTAATGAATGTTAGGATAAGAACTTTTCACAATGTATTCCCTTACAAAAAATTTTAAAGTTTTATTGAATCAACCTTAAATTTCATTTTTTAGGATTGCCTTTGTTAGATAGAAAATAGAGTTTCTCAAAATTTAACATTGTTCATTGTGAGGTATCACGAGGAGTATTTTGACTAAAGAACTTGGACTATGTCATAAAATTCGTGCATTTTTTTTTTTATTTTCCAAATCGGATCAAATTTAGAGTTAAAATGGCAATTTTTCGCCGTGCATGTCGGTATTATATAGGCTGTAATAGAAGTTTTATTTTTTTTTAAAACGGAAACAATCCGGGATTATGATTGTGTGACACTCTCTATATAACTCTTTCCCCGGACTGTACTACTAACGCCATCTATGGACATAGTAAAGACCTACTTAGTGTAGATCATTATTCAGTTTAGCTCCAGCACTCGAACAGTAAACATGTGAGGTGAGGAATTCCCCCCAAAAATATATGTTCCCAGTCTAATTGAATTAATGTTTATTTTGTGGTGTGTGTGTGACTTGTAAATAAGTATTTTGTGTTTATATCTTATTAAACTTTTAACGTCACACCGTTGATGGATATTATTTTGAGTCAACCATTCACCATAATTGCATTTTTGTGATGTTTAATTTTAAATATAAAACGGATGTTTAAGAAATTAATAGGTAACAAATTACCAAAAAATAACCCTAAATTTAACAGGAGGGCATCGCAGTTACGCGTGTCCAAACGAAAATATTCTTTTTAAATTCTTAGTTTAAACATTTGATGGTTGTGCACCTTTAACTAAGTTAATCAAGTCTTACAAAATTCCTTTCTTCTTTATTTCGAAGAAGGCATGGTTAAAATCTGGTGAAATATGCTTAATCAAAACCATCGATATAGATAAACAACTGGATAGACTGCTCCATTGTCAATGAAAAGAGAAAAACGCGCCGGGGATTGCGAAGCTGGTGGGAAGATTAACCAATCACAGTTCACTTTAATAGTTGGATGGGAATGCGAAAAACCTTGTAAAGTGTTAGAGTATATATTTTTTTGCACATTATTACTAATTAAGGTCTACTATTGACATTTCTGCTGTGTACAACCCAAAATTTCATTTTCAATTCTCGGCAATCCGTATTTTTTATCCCACCAATGGCATCTGGCAACGGCTTCATTTTCCCAGCGTTAAGCAGTCTATCCAGTTGTTAATCTATATCGATGATCAAAACACGTACGAAATGGCCATCCGGATTTACTAATGAGCATTTGGGAAATTGTAAGACGTCCCCCTACAATCCACCTACTAATGAGGCTTGTTATATGAACATCTATTCAGTGATTTCAGTCCTTGATATATACGTTGCGCGTTTGAACATGAATGCGCATGCGCGACAGTCGATTTCAGTCGGGGTGATCCACATATTGAGTACTGTTGGGGGGGGGGGGGGCGAAAGTTTTTGGAATTCTTGCAGGATGAAATTTTTCTAAAAAAGGGCAGGAAGGGCGCTATTTTTAAATAAAATGGGCAGGCAGGGCGCGCCGCCCCTCGAAAACGGGTGAACTCTGGTACAGACTTCCTCCTTGTCAGCGTGATCTGTATTATTATTATTATTTTTGTAAAAACATTTTAAATGCAATATAATCTGTAGTATGTAGTTACACACTTCTGAAAAACTTGAAATAAACAATGACTTTTTGATCGGCTTTCCCCAAGAAAGTACACTTATTAAATTAATTCCGCAACTTTAGAAGAAAAGGGCCTTAACCGAATTTGTTCCAAGACTCCAAACTATTTCCTTGGGCAAAAAAAAAAAAAAAAAAGGTAACTCAACCGAGCCCCCTCGACTTCACCCTCACCAAAGAAAGTAGTTTATCGTTAAGTGATTTTATGGTTCTTTTTAAAACCGACCTCAAAAACTTGATCGGTAGAGGATCGTCCAAGATGGTGCCTAATGATGCTGAATTTAGGAGGGGGCTTTTGTCGGATGAAAATACCAACATAAAAGAATACCACTTCTAGTATTAGCATAAGATGACAATATTTTCTGTGCGTGATCTGGTTTGAATATTTTATACAAGCAGGGTTAAAATTCTACATGTATTGGATGTAAAAAAAAATAACATCCATTCTAGATCATTGCCGTATTACACTTTTATTATTTTAAAGTTATTTCTGTGTTTCGATTGTGGTTTACATCCCAATGTTAAATACAATTACGGTATATTTTTGTCGATGTTTTTTTAAATAATTTATATTAACTTCGATTTTGAAAAAATATTTCAGGTTTGTCCTCGTCCTCACCAGTTGGTTGTTTTCAAATTATCTGGCGCCGTCAGCAACACGAGGGCTATAATGCGCCGAAACATTCGTCATTTGACAAGCCAACATGCATTTACAAACACCCATGCCTAACACGGGACTCGAACCCGCAACCTCGCAGTCTAGAAGCTAGCACGCTAACCACTATACCGTTTGGTCGGCCGTCCTCACCCGGAGAAAGCATTAAAATGACAACTTCACAAAATTCCTTCTACACCGAAATGATTTTATATACCCCCACCCTTTTATTTTTATTAGTTCTTTTTTTTACTTCAACCTGTTCCAGAGAGGTGGTTCTCTCACATATGTACGCGAAGGCAGGTGCTAGTTCACAAAGTCCTTCCTTTCCACTCCCAGCCGGGAGTTCAACCAACCAACCAACCAACTTCGATTTTTGTGTCGATGGCGGGCAAACCTGCGGAGGCCTAACCCACTTACCGTCATCAAATCGGGCTGAAACTTGGCAAATAGGTTCGATGTCGATGACATTCTGTCCAATTTTTGGGCTGTAACTGACACTAATAGGCCGCTTTTACGGAATACTAATAAACCAACTTGCCGTGATCCAATCGCGCTAAAATAGCATTTAACCAACCACTGAAGAAACTTTTTCCTGTTGCCAATTTTTTTTTTTAAATAAATAAATTATAAAATTAACTTAATCAGAATAAATAAATGGTATTTGGTTCTGAGTGCATAAATTCACCTTTCATTTTTAATAAATAAATTTTGAAACTTAGTTTGCCACACATTTTGCTGATAGAAAGGCTTTTGATATTTAAAATTAGATGCAAACAAGCACGCGTTTTTTACAGAAACGGCGCTTTTTCAAGGAATATAAAAATTGGCAATGCATATAAAGGATTTATATTAAAAGCTTTGTTTTCATGGAATTTATTTCCCTTTATACAAAACTAAAATTGATAGACGATGTACCAATTCAAAGGCCAAGACAACCGCTATTGGCGAATAGTTTATTCAGAGTTGCATATTTCGTTATTTATTTGAAAATCAAAGTAATGTTTTCAATCGGTCAAAAGTATGGTCCGGTGTCGGTCCCGACGTTAATGTTTGGGCATGCGCAGGAATGGCATTATGTGCGCATGCGCCTGCTCGTATAAAAAGAGATGTATGCTGATGTTGTTCTGTTGTATTGATGAATCGATCTTTTAAAAAACACAAATAATAATAATAATAAATACTACTATCGGATAGTAAGAGCTCAATCCAACATGTAAGTGACTGGAGTAATGTGGGAGACAGGATTGGTGTTTCTATTCTTAACATGCTGAAACAGATATCTCGAACAATTCACCTGCAATGGATCCCCTCGCGTGTAGATGTCCATGGCAATGAGGCAAGCCTAGCAAAGGAAGGCCCCAGCACCCTTCCCGGTCTGGACTTTCCCGGAGGCCTACTCGATCAAGAAAAACAGGGCTAAATTGAAATGGATAATCCCTCCGGCAAACGATTCGTACAGGAGAAGGAGTCCTGGAGGTTCTCTTGGCCTCACCTGTGACCGAAAGGATCAGACGGCTTTGTCCAGATTCGCCAGCGGACATCTAAAGACACTTACTCTTCATGGAAAACTCAAGATTTTTCCAATTTGCGGAAAATGTGCTACAGAAATGGGTCTCCCCAGACCACATTTTGGACTGCCTTCAGCTTCCTTGGGAAGATCTGGCCAAGGAGCCCTTGAGAGTTTTGGACTTTTTGCGTGTTTTTAACCTCATGGAATTTGTCTAGCTGTCGCTAGCTTGGAGATTTGTTAAAAAATAATAATAATAATAAATAAAAACCTTTGTGATGGGCTTAGACTTAAGGTCCAGGGTAAACAGTAGATCGGCTCTATGCGGCTCATTTTATTTATCAGGGTTCCCACTCAAATCACAGAATGAAAATCCATGACTTTTTAATGACTTTTAAGGACCTAATTAATGTTTTTAAGGACCTTTGAAATTTTGTTTTTAGGCATTATGTCGATATATAAAATTTTTATTAAAGTATATTCTACCAAAAGAGTTACAAATTGGTGAATGCATAGTACAAATTAGTCGGAAAATTCTGATACGGTACAGGTAAATGGCGATCACGCAGAAATAGCAAGTCCGACTTGGAATTTTTATAAATTTTGCAGTTGGACAACATCTGCAAAAATTAAGGACTTTTAAGGACCTCTAAGCATTTTCAAGGACTTTTAAGCACCTCTAAGCATTTTCAAGGCCTTGAAAACAAGTTCAAAAATATTAAGCACTTTTAATGACTTTCAATAACCGTGGGAACCCTGTTTATTTTAAAGTTCATCTTTCTACCACTAAAATGCTATAAGCCCAAATTATTTCGAATTCTTACGAATCGCTGTCCCAATAATCTTTTACCATGCCACTATTTACATAACTCCACTTTCCTAAGCAAATCATAAAATAGTCTTTCCAATTGCCTTTTTTTTTTCTTCTCAAAAGAAAGCCAAAGGAGAAAGGTATCTGGCAGGCAGCTTAAATTATCCATTGAAGTTATCCCCCATCTTAAGCTTTTAGGAGTTGGGGCCGCGTTTATTTTTATATTCGTTCGCCGAATACGTAACCAGTCTATTGTATAATTACATTGAAAGAAGAAAAAAAAAAGTCGCTTAGGAGATAGTTTTAAAGCGCCTTTTAGAAAAAGCAATCGAAATTTAGTCCTCCAAATTGCTCCGGAAAATAGCTTATAGAGGCTTTAACTGCATAAATGTTATTTGAAGGAAAGAAAAGTTATTATTTTTACAAACCAAATTCAAATAAGAATTGATAGATGTGATTTTTTTCAGTATATATATCTATTTCTTTCGATGAGTAAACGATCAAATAGTATTTTATAAAAGTAAAAAAAAATTCAAGAATAACCGTACTATTCCAGATAGTTTCCCATTATCTTCAGACAAATTTAGCTTTCCCCAGACCTAGTCAAGTACTTATCAAATATTATTCATACCGTAAGAATAAGCGTAAAAAAAAAAGATAACCGTATGTCTAGACCGCGACTTTCAAATTTGATGAATTTGTATTCAAAAGCATTGTTGGGATATCTCGATCATAAGTTCTTAAAAAAACAGGAGAAATCCAACCAAGTGCACAAGTTATTTTGAAAGAGAGACGAGAAACACTCCCCCCCCCCCCCTCCTCGTTTTGTTCTTAACAATTCATGACTTTGAAGTCCTTGTGGTTTAGAGCTGTACATTGTTCTTATTGAAATCTTTTTATGACAACGTAGTAGAAGAATTTTCGAAAACTCTTTAAGTAAGTTTTTCGTTGTGTTTTTTTATGTACACAACTGATTTTGGAAGTGGTTGGCTCGTATACTTCGCGGTTTTTGAAAGTTGAATCGCAATGTTAAATTACTTCATATTTTCTTTGGAATGAGTTATATCCTGTATTTTATAGGAAATAACACAAAAATATATTTTTACAAAATAAAACATTGGTTTAGATATATGTGTTTAAGGGGGTCCAGTATCGAAACTTTTTCAAAAATCCCAAATTTTTTTTCTGATCTTAAAAAATAGTTCATACATTCCTGAAGAAAATGATGTTTTTATCATATTCCTCCGGTGATTAGAACGCCACAAAATTACCTGTTAATTAAACATCACTAATGGGCGTAACACCTTGAAGCGTCTGCTTAAAGTGCGTTTTTCGAACACTAGTGTTTTTCACAGATGTTGCATATTCAAATCGATATATCTCCAGAACCATTAATAATTGGCTATTCAAATTTTTGGAGCATTTAATTTATACAGTTTTAAATATTTTGTCTTCACAGAATTTTATTTTTTTAATTCCTGTTTTAAAATATAACATTTAGCGTAAAAGATAACATAAAAAAAAGCAAAAATTTCAATATTTTAACTTTGAGAATTTTTTTAATTTTTTTTTAATTCACCTATCAAAATTCTGTGAAGACAAAATTTTCTTTATATAGTTATGTATTACAAAAAGCTTTCACTTTGAAAAAAAATTTATTTGTTCTTGACTTATATCAAAATACGCAAACATCAATTATTATGGATTTTTCTTGGTTTTCAATTTTTTTTTAAATAACTTAACACAATATTTAAAAAAACATTTTCTCAAAGACATATAAATAGTATCTCATACATAAAATAAATTTTTTACATAAAAATTTACATAAATAAAGTTTTTTTATTTTCGGTACCGGACCCCCTTAAATATATAATCTCAAAAAAGCAATGGGCCAAATTATCCTATTTCAACTTCCTGGCGGAATTTCAAGCATACAACGTTATCACATTGCCATTCAGCTGTACAGCGTCTATTATAATTTAAATTCAATATTATATTCGTCAAAATTTAGTGAATTTTTTATCAACATTTGTTACTTCACTAACAAGGAGACCTTACGGTCTCGGAAATTCAGATCGGGATGAAATTTGGCAGATTGATAGTATACCTTAAGGGTATCCACACTGTAAAGTAATAAAGCGCACTAGCCAGAAAATTCCGAGAAAATAGGCTTTAAAGTGTTATGCGTAGCTTACATACTAGTAGAGATTTTTGATCCGTAACTCCCCGGTGGCTAAGTGGTCAGCGTGATGGGTTCCAGTAGGGGCGATCCGGGTTCGATACCTCGTGAGGCAATTTTTTTTTTTCAATTTATAAAGCGATTGTTACAGCTAATTGAAATTTGAATTAAAGATAATACTTTATTTTTAAATACGTAATGTATTTTTAATAGAGAAAATAGAGATAAATTAAATAGATATAAATTAAAATTCTAATTACCACGGCAACAAAATTAGGGTAGAACTTAATTTATCTATGGATTTCGACGTATAGTTTTTATTTGTCAATTATTTATTTATATACTTACACCAGAATGACACTTATCATAAAAACATGGAAAACAAAAACTGTTTTGACATCTTGCACAATTTATAAAGGAAGATTGTTTACAGGAACAACCTTTTTGTAAAAGATTCGTTGGAAAACATACTTCATTAAGGGGTCTCAGGACCCTTAACTTTTAAAATTATCGATTTTTTGAAAAAAATATATGTTATGAGCCATTTTATTCTGAATATTTTGGTACCAAAATTATGAAGATACTCAAATTATTTGCGAAGTTATTCGAAAAAGTTTAAACCAACATTTAGAAATCAGTCGATGCCACGCCCACTTATTGTTAGCAGACGATACAATTTCAAGCTTATAGTATGTTTCATTTCACTTTTAATCTACATGCAAAGCCTTTGCTAATATTATTTTAATGTTTGTAAACAAGCAGAAGGTATACAACTAAACTTTAGAATTACTTGCTGGTTATTTAATGTTATTATTTTGTTTTGGAGCGCGTGTTTTGGACTGTTCTTTTGAGGATTCGATTTTGTTTTGATTCCGAAAGCTTTTTAAAGTCATGAAAATGCGAGTAAATTATCATTAAAAGAGATCATGAGGACAGCGGTCGAAAAAGAAGAAGTTTAACGGTAATAAATATGCTTACAAAATGTAAATAGTAGCAGTACAACACTCATCAAAGTGCATGCTTCTAAAAGCTTATCAGCAAAAAAAAAAAAAAAAAATGCCTTCTTCTAACTCTATCATAGAAGAATGATGATATTTCCACTGAATTTTGTGGATATAGAATTGTTGATATTTTTATGTTTGATAATTTAAAAAACTGTTTGTAGTTTTTTGTATCATGGACATATAAAATTCTCTGATAAATCAACAAGTACACAGTCCCAGTACTCTACTTACACAGTCACGTGTGTTCATTGTACTTCTGAGGCTTCATTTAAATCTTGTTTAATGATTGGCCCAAATAAAAACATTTCAGAAATAAATTGACTTTAGCCATGAGATATTGTGGAGCTGAAATGACTTCTCTTCAAACATTCTGCAACGTGATAAGTTTATCAACACCCATTTAAAAAAAATCATATGCTATATCAACAAAAATTTGACTGAGGTCATCCAGGTAGTTGCCGAAGACTCTTTGAAACAGGCTGCGTCTGATGAAATTTCCCTTAATGACAACAATAGTTCCGTTGCTATTAGTGGGGATAGTACATGGAAGAGTCGAGGCCACATGTCGCTTGTCGGTGCCTGTGTGTTGATTGACAGTGATTCGGGTAAAGTCATTGATGTCAAGGTAATGTCGGCACATTACAAAGGATGCCAGTTGTACAAAGGTTGTAAATTTGGACCCAGATATAAATCTTGGATTTCAAAGCTCAGATCATTTTGTACTAAAAATCATGTTTGGATCTGCCGGAAAGATGGGGGTCGATGGAATCTTTCGGAGATCGGAAACTGAACGAGGGTTGAAGTGTAAAGAGTACAAGACATCTGCGGCTGTTTCAGAAAGCAAACAATGTGGGATAGATTTTAAAATTAAGATAGTAGAATACGTGGGCCACATACAGAAAAGAATGGGTACTCGTTTACGAAAAATGAAGTCAGTTCTTGTAAATAAGAAATTTTCAGATGGCAAAACTATAGGCGGCAAAGGTCAATTAACAGAAACCAACGTCAAGAAACTGACTTCATACTACGGGAATGCTATAAGGGACAATTCAATTAGCGTTAATGATGAGGCAATCTATTTCGGCTGTATGGGCTCATACAGGCAGCTCTGACCAAGAGCTTATACTCTGGGTTTGCCCGAAAGGTGAAAAGACTTGGTGTAAGTATAACATTGCAGAAGCTAACGGTTAACTGAGGGTTTTTAAGCATAAGAACACTTTACCTTTGGCCGTTATTGACACTATTAAACCCGTTTTTAAAGATATATCCCAAGTGGTTCTATTATGGTAATGCCTTGGCGGTCGAACACAGAAAACCAATGAATCCATGAATTCTCTCGTATGGAAGTATAGTTCGAAAGTTATTGGGCCGTGTATAACAGTAACTAAGCTAGCTGCATATTCAGCTTAATGTATATATAATGGTGAAGAGAAGTCAACATTAGCTAACTTGAAAGTTTTAGACTTAAAATATACAAAAAAATATTTATAACTACTACTTGTATTTCACATAGCAAACGCGTGTCGCTGTGGCTGAAAAAAGAGCCAGCAGTGCTTTGTTAGAGGCTCGGAAAGCCAAAAAAACTAAAAAATGCTGTAATAAATGAGTCTCTGTAGGTGAAGGAAGGAATGGCTTATGGTACAGGAGAATTTGATTAGGTAATTAATCTCATTTTATTTAATTTAGGTAAAATTTTAACTTTAACTTGATTTTTCTCAAAATGTAAATTTCTAGTTTGCGCGCATGATTTAAAAAAAAGTATTTATTGTATGAACTTGAAATTTGTTGCAAATGTTCTTTATAACTTACTCTATAACTTATACTTCAATTTGGGAAAATTTTTATTTACAAAAAAAAATTGGAGCATTTTTGTGTGAAAATTTTTCGAAAAAATAAATTTTTTGAATTTTTATTTAAATAAAAAATACTTAAGCCTTATAAAATATACTAAAATGATGTATAACTTCTAGGTAGCTATTGTATGGGTTATTTGAAACCAATTTGAGACACTTTGGGTCATAATTTATTTCATAATCATGCGCGCAGCAAATTGCATTTTTTTCTGATTATTAAAAATTTTATGATTTACATTTCCAAATATATATAATAATTATTTGAATGCTGTTTAAGTTTAAGAGTGATGTAAATAACAATAGTGTAAAGTTTCAAATGTAAAAAACCAGAACCTTAAACTTTGCTTGGTTAAAAAGTTATATTGACTCGAAAACTGAGATTTCTCATATGCCTGCAGAATTTTTTAAGGGTACTGAGACCCCTTAACATTCATGAAAATATATCTTTCGTCAGAAAACTTGGAAACATACCTCATCATTTTATTAAAAATTGATGATGGACTATTGATTGTATTTTTATGCAGTCTTCACGGGTATTTATTTCTCTATTATTTCCAACCAGATACGCGCAATTTTGCATACGCTTTAGTAGATTCTTTACCTGTCTATAAAAATAGACGTCGCAAAGTGCCGTTAGGGTTTTGAAAATTTCTGACTACCTGCTTGAGTACAATAGGACAACATTCTTACTCTTCCATATAGAAACTGGTTCTTCATGTTTTTTGGGAAAATCATTTACTTCTCTACATCTTATAATATCTCAAAATTTATAATCACTTGTTTGTGAAAATAGTAAATAGAGTTTTAATGTACCTTCATTAAAAATACATTACGTATTTAAAAATAAAGTATTATCTTTAATTCAAATTTCAATTAGCTGTAACAGTCACTTTATAAATTGAAAAAAAAAAAAAAAAAAAAACTACCTCACGAGGTATCGAACCCGGATCGCCCGTACGGGAACCCATCACGCTGACCACTTAGCCACCGGGGAGTTGCGGATCAAAAATCTCTACTAGTATGTAAGCTATGCGTAACACTTTAAAGCCTATTTTCTCGGAATCTTCTGGCTAGTGCGCTTTATTACTTTACAGTGTGGATACCCTTAAGGTATACTATCAATCTGCCAAATTTCATCCCGTTCTGAATTTCCGAGACCATAAAGTCTCCTTGTAAGTGTCATTTGACGAATTGAAATGTTTGTTTTTTTTGTTTTTTTAGTATATTTTTTCGGCCAAATTACTATTTGTTACATCACAAGTTTCTTCACATTCAACTTTATTAGAACCCCCTTAAGTTTATTACAAAATTATGCGTGCAGGTTAAGAATATTACAATACAAGTTGTGATTAGCTTGGAACTATATCTTCTCGGCGCTGTAGGATCCATCCTACAGCGCATTCAGTAAGGTCAGGTTATGTTGTCATGGACTACAGAAACGAAACTCGTCCTGGCCACCCAAAGCCAGTCAAAAATATTCCAAAACTCTACCCCCAAATGAATATCCGGAACAATAAATCCAAGAACACCTTTTCTCCGCATTCCATTACAGAAAACACCATTGTTAGGAAGGACCAAACCTCGGCCCGAGTATTTGATCAATAATAATAATCTCGTACTTGGCCCGAGGAGATTCGTTAGTGGCCGTGTTTGCTCTGCACAGATTCCAACCTCCCGTGTTTCGAAAATAATATTCGATGACGTATGTGGAAGCCGGAAGTGGCACATTCTCCGCAAGAGGAAGCTAGAAGGTATTCGAGAGGATGGCAGCGACATGGGAAGTGACCTTTGCAATATAAGGAGGAAGAAGATAAGGATTTTTGGACTGGAAGGGAGTGGACTTGCAAACTATGCTGGACCATACAAAAAAAAAAAAAAAAAACATATACAGGGTTCCCACTCAAATCACAGAACCAAAATCAATGACTTTTCAATGACTTTTAAGGACTTAATCAATGTTTTTAAGGACCTTTGAAAATTTGTTTTCACGCATCATGTATATATATAAATTTTTAATAATGTATATTCTGCCAAAAAAGTTACAAATTGGTGGATGCGTAATACAAATATGTCAGAAAATTCTGATGCGATGCAGATACGTTGCGGACACGCGGGGATAGCAAGTCCGAGTTGTATATTTATAATCTGCAAAAATTAAGGACTTTTAAGGACCTCTAAGCATTTTCAAGGACTTTTAAGGACCTCTAAGCATTTTCAAGGACTTTTAAGCACCTCAAAGCATTTTCAAGGCCTTAAAAACAAGTTCAAAAATATTAAGCACTTTTAATGACTTTCAATGACCGTGGGAACCTTGATATAGGAAAAAGTATCGTTCAAAAAAAGTTTGTACTATTCTCTGAAAAAAGAAAATTTTTTTAATACAGGGTTCCCACTCAAATCACAGAATGAAAACTCAATGACTTTTAAGGACCAAATTAATGTTTTTAAGGACCTTTGAAAATTCACTTTCAGGCATCATGTCTGTATTTAAATTTTCAATAAAGTATATTCTACCAAAAAAGTTACGAGTTGGTGGATGCGTAATACAAATATGTCGGATAACTCCTGTACGGTGCAGATAAGTGGCGGTGACGCGGGAATAGCAAGTCCGAGTTGTATATTTATAAATTTTGCAGTTGGACAACATCTGTAAAAATTAAGGACTTTTAAAGACCTCTAAGCATTTTCAAGGACTTTTAAGCACCTCAAAGCATTTTCAAGGCCTTGAAAACAAGTTTAAAAATATTAAGCACTTTTAATGACTTTCAATGACCATAAGTACCCTGTAATAAGACTTGAATTTATTTACTAAACTTTTATTTTATTTGTTGTAAAACTTTAAGCAGCTGAAAGGATTTTTTTTTTTAATTTTGTGAGTCGTAAATTACCGTTAATTTAACTATACTAAACTCCAACTTAACTTGACATCACTAGACGATAGATCTTCACCGTGCTCATAGGCAATTAATCCATTTTAGCGGAGTGAAGACATAATTCTCGCCAAACCTTACAGCCTTTTGTTCTCTACAGGGTTGTGGTTTGGCGAGCATTATGCTTTCACGCCGACAAAATGAATAAATGCCTATAATTACTGTGATGATCTACCGTCTAGTGATGTCAAGTTAAGGTAGTAGTCTGGTAACTTATGCCTATTTTCATGACTTCTTTGGAGGGTGGTTTTTTATAGGAAAATAAAAATGAATTATCTTGAATATTTAGAGTGTGTTTATTTACATATTGAAAATATAAAAAAAAATTATTTGAAAAAATTTAATAGTTTATTACTATTATTATTGTCACTCGAAGTTGGAACCTCAAAAAAAATGCACGTGGGTGGCCCGGGTGATTTTGGCTCTTGATGTTATCTGAAATCAAATAGTCTTGATTATTCTTAATCTACAGACATGTCATTCTGATCGGAACTACTGAAGTTAAATTTCAAGGGTAAATATAAAATGGCGGATTTTGAAAAAAAAAAGTCCTTTTATTTTAGCAAAGAAAGGGTTGTAAAATAAAAAGTTAGGGGTGAAAAAAATTCTCGTTAGTACCGACGAGAACTATAAGTGTGTAGAACAGCCTGTTAAAATTTGAAAGCAATCGGTTCAGTAGAAAAAAAGTTAGGACCCGGGCCGACCAGAAAAACAATGTTTTGAGAAAAACACGTTAAAGCGCCTTAGATGCTTACGTGTCAACGTACGATCAAATACTAACAGAATACTGTGAATTTTAACTTAAATATACTTTAAAATAAATATATATTATATATACATAAATATATATAATAGAATAACAGAGTCAACCCAGGTATAAAAACAATAGAAGGGTCCAAGCGGTTGCAGCTGCCGGTCGACCTTAAAGGTTGGACTCCGAGGCGCTCTAGGAAACTCGTTATAACTCCCGAAATATTTCGAATTTCTGTCTGAAATTTTCACAGTATATTCTCAAGACATTGTACTTTCAAATTAAGCAAAAAAAAAATTTCGATTTTTTTTTTAACCCAAGTTACCAGACTACTACCTTAAGTTGAAGTTTAGTATATCAGGGGCGTGTTAGCCGTAGGGTTGTCCGGTACAAACACCGGACCGGTTGATGTCTGTAAGAAACGGACCGTTCCGGGTCAATATAAGTAGTTACGTCTTTTTAAAGAGTCAAATGCATTAAAATTCCAATCACTCCAACAAGCCCTCTAGTGGCAGGGTAGATATAAGAAAAGTAGATTACTAAGAATTATATATTATCGTATAATATTTTACTTATTTTAAAATCTTTAAGGTAATATTATCATTTCGGATGTCATTTTCTAGTAAACTTACTAGTTAAATTCCTAAACATTCTTTACTTTACAATTTAGATTTTTTTTTAGTTTTTTTTTTTTTTTAGTTTTCTTAACAAACTGTCAGTGGTTCATGGAAATCAATTTCACTCAAAAGCGATATAAATAGCAGATATACAGAAAATTTGATTTAATTAAACTGATTATCATAACAATTCAATTACTAAAATTTACAAATAAAATAAAATAATTAACGAAATTAATTATTACATAAGAATATTCATATAATATGTTAATAAAAAAATACTTAATAATTAAATTAATTATTCAATCATTAGAATTTTTTTATTAAAATTTTATTAACGATGATATTGAGAATTTGGGCCGGCAACAATCTAAAATCTCCGGGCTGATTTTATGACCCAGTACACCAGTGTCAACAATCTAATAAGTTCTTTATTTCTCATTGATACAGAACATTTTATAAATATAAAATGCTTATGATCTAAAAAGTTCCTCTCAACCAATCAGCATCGACTAATCAAAAATGTCTACATTTTATATATTAAGATCTTTCAGAACAGCACTGCTTACTCAACGGGACAATAACTGGTTTTCACTGCGTCAAACTATAATAATATAACCCATAAGAACAAAATCTTTAATACAAATCTTTTAAATGCATCACCAATTTTTTATTATGAACAAAGCGCCGTTTCGGTTGCCAGCGTGTGCTTGGTGTTGGCATCTAATTCTAAATATTAAAAACATCTCTACCGGCAAAATATGCGGTTACCTACTTTTCAAAAATTATTTATTAAAAATGAATGCGAATTTATGCACTCACATTCAAGTATCTTTTATTTATTCTGATGAAAACAATTTTATTATTTATTAAAACAATTTTGGCAACAGGAAAGAGTTTCTTCCAATGAATGCTATTCACGTTCAAGTATCTTTTATTTATTCTGATGAAAACAATTTTATTATTTATTAAAACAATTTTGGCAACAGGAAAGAGTTTCTTCCAATGAATGCTATTCACATTCAAGTATCTTTTATTTATTCTGATGAAAACAATATTATTATTATTTATTTATTAAAACAATTTTGGTAACAAGAAAGAGTTTCTTCAATGAATGCTATTTCAAGGCGATTGAATAACGGCAAGTTGGTTTATTGGTATTTCGTAACAGCAACCTTTTAGTGATAGGTACACCCACCAAAAATTGATAGAATATATTATCATCAACATCGAACCTATCTGCCAAGTTTCAGCCCGATTGAATAACAACAAGGGAGTTAATTAGGTCTCCGCATATTTCCTCGCCATCGACATGTACATTGTACAGCCATCCACCCCCACGTACAAAATCGAAGTTAATAAAAAGGATTTAAAAATTGACCTAAATTCCGAGGAAACGTGAAATTCACAGAAATCAGTGGATTTTTAAAGTAAAGAAAAATGTGCTTGTTATTTTTTTTTTCAACTTCATCAGATTCTTCTTACACATTTTCAAAATATATTTTGTTATTCTTCGTAAAAGCTTAAAAAACCTACAAATCATGAAAGAAAAAAAATCGCCTGCTCAAAAGTCATATCGCCCTTTCCTTTTATTAAGAAAATCTGAGCGTCGCTTTGTCAAGTGGTTATAATAGCGTATACTATAGAATGTAAAAAAGTGATATCGATTATAAATAACGACTGAAAACATTTTAGGATAGCAAAAGAATTTTCCAAATTTTAGGTACATTCATTTCGATTTGGAATCTATACAAAATAAACAAATATCAGAAAAAAATAAGGAAATCTAAACAAAAAAACACTCAGGTGGTAAAACAAAGGTTCGTCAAGTTGTCGGCCTAAAAAAAAAGTCCTGAAGTACGAAATTGTTTATTTATAGCGAGTTAATAAAAAAAAAATTCAGATTACAGTGTCAAAACATCGGCGAAAAACCTACATAAAAACAAATATTAAAATAAATAGAAGTTAAATAATACAATATCTTTAAAAAATAGCAATTAAGTAAAAATACGGGAATAAAAACTAAAATAAAAACAATTCAAAAATTATTTTTTGAACTGGGAACAAGAGGCATAAATTCAACAAATTAACACGATTAGAAAATATTATATAAATTTTAAAAGAAACATAAGAATAAACTTCAGAAATAATTCATTAAATAAAAAAATAAAAGTGTTCTTTTGTGTAAACTACGATTTGGGTCATGGAATTCTAATCTTGAAATTAAATCAAAACAATCAATTAAATTCTTCATTAATTAAATTATTAATTTGCACATAAAAAACATACTTTTAAATTCTTTCGATTGTAACAGATAAACAATTAATCCTGTAGAGATAAACAATTAAAAGTAAACATCATTCTCCGAAGTTGATAAATAAAAAACAGCTCCATATTCTTATTTAAATTAAATAAATCTAAGTAATTGCTGAAGATGTAATTTGGCAGACACATTTCTGACTTGACTTCACAACTATTTTAGCTAAGTTTTTCGTGGGGATTTATTATCATGATAGGGGTAACTTTTTATATATTTTTTATGTCATGCTAAGTAAAATATATATTTAAGAGAACATTCTAATATGTACTACGCTATTTATAGTCCAGAGAGGCAACTGCAAATTTAGATATATCATAGAACATCATTCTGAATTTTTTATGGAATGGGAAGAAAAATTAGTAGATAACGAATCCACAGGTCTGCCATGGCGAAAATGGCCGAAACTAGACGAAAATCGGCCTTGAAAGAGTTGAACTAAATCCGATGCCAAATAAGCCATAACTTGCCAAATTATGAGCATTCTTTTTTAGGTGATAACCCATCGCTCTTTAATTTTAAATTTAAGAAGGTTGCAGACGATTCAGATATCTGGCGACGGTCTACTTGCATCTATTAAAAGTGAGCCAAGTTGGCAATAAATATTACGTCACTGATGACGTAACTGATGTCGCCAATTTGGCTTACTTTTAAAAGATACAAGTTTTCCCAGCCAGAGATTAGAAATTGCCTTCAATTTAAGAAGGTTGCAGACGATTCAGATATCTGGCGACGGTCTACTTGCATCTATTAAAAGTGAGCCAAGTTGGCAATAAATATTACGTCACTGATGACGTAACTAATGTCGCCAATTTGGTTTACTTTTAAAATGTGCAAGTTTTCCCAGACAGAGATTAGAAATCGCCTGCGCCCTACAGCATTGAAATATAAGTGCTGTGGATTACCAGGCGAAATAATGTGTTCACTTTTTAGCAAGTAATGACATATTTGGCAATCGGATTTAGTTCAACTCATTCAGAGCCGATTTTTGACTGATTTCGGCCATTTTTGCCACGGCAGACCAGCGGATTAGTAATCTAACTTTTTCTCCATATTCTATAAAAAATTCAGAACGATGTTTGATGAGGTGCCTAAACTTGCAGTAGCTTCTCAGTTTATTATATTAACTGTAACTTAAGGTATCAAAACAAATTCAATTCAATAAGTACAATCATTTAATAGTTGTCCTTAAAATAAAAGGTGATTATTTTTTATTTTTTTTTAATAAATTTTGAAATTTTTCATTTCTCCACATTTTTGAAAATTATAACTTAAAAAAAAAAAAAATGGTCAAGTAAAAATGTCTGTCAGTGCGTATATGTGTCTGTGGTCAGCATAACTCCGAAATGGATTGACCTATGATGTACAAATTTTGTGTACAGGTTAGCAGTAGCCATGAGACCTCTCATGAAGGTTTTGGTCAAAAGTAGAACATGCGCATAAAGTAGCCGTCATTAAAAAATTTATGTTTTTCAGCAATGTCCAAAAAAATGGTTCTACCGATTTTGATCAAAATAGCTGTGGTAATGCTTTTTAAGAACATTATACCCCACTAAAATTCCTGCGAAATTGAGATAACGGCGTAAAAGAACGAAAATCGAATGTCGTTAACACAGAGTTCTCTTCCCTTGAACATCGCCCATCAACAACTGTTTCTTCTCCACTTCACTTATAAAAAAAAGGATAATGAGATATTTATCGCAAAACATCGCTCAATTCGCCATTTTTGTGTTTAATAATTATAGCCAAAAATATCGTCAAATTTTTTCTTTTTTTAAATAAATTAATGAAAATATGAAAAACAGAAATCAAACCATTCAATGGCAAATATAAATGCAATGATCAATATTAAGTGTAATTGAAAGTTGAGGCTGCTCCATAGCACTAGCTTTTGTTCCATACACCAAGGACAAACACGAAGCTCATAAAAAATCAATTCGATATCTTACTCTGTCCGAAACACATATTTGAATAACACGGACACAGTTAAACGACTGAAATTCGATTTTGTTCACAGGTAGTGCGTCATAATCTAAATAGAAAAATTAGAAAAATCTTAATTTGTTTAAACTAATATTGTGTTCCTTACCAAAAGAAATCGTAAGTTGTGGATTACGAAATTGCATAATACGTGTTGCCTGTTATAAATTTCATGAATAAAACATCTAATTAACAGTTGAAAATACCTCTCTCCAGAACCTGTGGCGATATTTTAGTGTGAAATTCGAAACACGTAAAAAAAATTCATGTTTGATAGTACTAACGAGAAAAAGCAAAACTGCCCATTCAAGTATAATTGTATTTTTAAACAGTTGTATTCTGTCGTTTGGGAAAAAGCGGAGTAAAATGTTTTTAAACAGGGATTCAGAAGAGCAAAGGAAAAGTGGACCTAAAAAGTGGACATGTTTTTCAAAAACTTTTCTAACAATTGTAGTTAGCAGATTTTGTTTTTCTTCGTTCAATTTTTTTTTTTTTTTTTTTTTTTTTTTGTAACTTCCGTCCAAAAAGGACGTACAATTTTTTTTTTTTGTCAAATTGTGCAAAATCAAAAGTGAACCATGGTCAAACTAGTCAATCCAGAAAAAAAAACAATATTTTTTTACATTTGAGCAGATTTCTCTCTCCATAAGTAAGAATTTCCTGCTAATATTAAAATTGAAACTAGTTATATTTTGACAGTTCTTTTAACTAAAAAGCTTCTGAAAAACCAAACCATTATCAAGGTGGCAAAGAAATTCAGTTAAAAAGAGTTCCCTGATAATTCCCTGACAGATTTCTGAAAAAATCTGATTTTACGGCAAATTTTTTTTTGAATTTTCCCAACTTTTCCAGATGTGTAAACACTCTGATCAAATAGAATACGCATACTGAAGAGATAATACGAGAGTTGCTATTTATATTTCTGGCCTAATAATGAAAAAACAAATATTTATGATCGAAATTGGTTTTATTGTTTTTCAAAATATTCTCCATGAAGATCAACACACATTTGCATGAGTTTGAACCAATTTCCGAAGCACTTTTTCCACTTCAATTGAGGTATCTCCAAAACATGCCGACCAAAAGGTACAGTGGTTAGCGTGCTAGCTTCTAGACCGCGAGGTTGCGGGTTCCGAGTCCCGTGTTAGGCATGGGTGTTTGTAAATGTATGTTGGCTTGTCTACTGACGAATTTTCGGCGCATTATAGCCCTCATGTTGCTGACGGCGCCAGATAATCTGAATACAACCAACCCCACAAAAAAAAAACGGTTTTAAAAATCAAATTAACTATAGATAATAAGATAAATTAATTTCTTTTTATAAATCAATCTCAATCGCAAAAATATTTTAACACAACATTACTAGGAAAAAAATGTCCCTATAAAAAGTTAAAAGCAAGCCTGACACCAATATAAATAATTTCTATTTAGCTATTGGACGCACTTGATAAAGAATCTCATGATTAAAGAATCTCATTAAGAATCAGGATTGAAATTTAATCTGTATTCAAAAATGTTTCTCGTTTGCCGAATTAAATTTCAAATTGGATCGTTTATCCTGAAATCAATTTCCTCTCTAAACCTATACCCTTCCCCTCAACAACTAGGCGAATTCGTGAAAGGTTACACAACCACTGCTTCGAAATATATTCCTTTTATGAAACTTTTAAAGCTCGTCATATTTCCATATGTGATCAACTATTAAATGAAATCCAATTATGGAATAAAAGCTAGGTTCAATTTTTAGATACTTTTCAATGAGTTTTTTTTACATGGATGTGGAAATAAAATATTCGTGTCGATAATTTCTTTTGATAAATACGGAACTATTTAAGAAAAGAAAAAGCAATAAAACATACAAGTTTTATTATTATAATTATTATTTAAAAGGGAAAAGTATAAACTTTTTAAATTTTATGCTTAGCAAACGACAAATTTAAATTCAAATTCTACGCAAAGTTATATAGCCCTATTAGTTCTCTAAAGTTATATAACGAATATTATTTTTGAATAAAATGTAGGGAATACATTTCACCGTCGCATACGTAACATCCCTATTTATAGTTTTTATTTTTAGACATAAAAATATCACAGGGGGGGTGGAAAAGACAAATCCAATAACACATCATGTTATAGCTGAGACAAAATCCGATAAATAAGAACTCTCGAAAGAAGTTAAAAGTTATTGATTTTAATATCGGGAAAATCGAAAATCAAGTTAAACTGATAGGTAATACCGATAGATAAACGACATAAAATACAATTGAAGAAGAAAGTTATTAGAGTTTTTTTAAATCTATGGAAACATTACATGGGAGAAATACATTTATTTGATAAAAAAGGGATATAAACGTTGAATTCTTCGTATGGAATCCCCAAAGGTATATAATAACAGGATTCAAAAATATATTCGAGACAATCCAATACAGGAAATAACATGTTAGCACGATTGATTTCGAATAAAATGTTCAATGCAGTATTTACCGAGCCACCATCTATAATCTGCCCGTGTGAAATATGACTTTTCGAAAACCTAGGGGTCTGGAACATCGCACAACTTTCAGTTACAATACTGCAGTGGATTTGTATCATTTACCGTTTTTATATTTTCATCATTCGTTTAGTAAAAATGACCAGTTTGGCAAAAATTCTTGTGCAGGTCTTTTTTTTTTATAAAAAAAAAGAAAAAGAAACCACGCCAAAATGATGATTTTGGCGATACACTTTTTGATCATTCTTATATTATCCTTTCTTACAAGTGAAACTTCGGAAGAAAAAACGATCGTTGATGAGGTTATGCTAAAGGAAAGAAAAGAAAACTCTATGTTAAAGGCTTTCATTTTTTAATTTTTTAAGCCATTAAAACATTTTTACGGGAATTTCGGAGGTGGGGATGTTTAGAACACCTTAAGAGGCATTGCCACGAAGATTTTGAAAAAAAAAAAAAAAAAATCGTCACAGCAGTTTTTTTAGAAATTACTGAAAAACATGATTTTTTTAATGGCAGTTACCTTATGCGCATGCGCGATTTTGACTAAAACCTTAACGGTAGGTGCCATCGCCAACCCGCACACCAAATTTGAACATCGCAGGTCAATATGTCCGGGAGTTATGCTGACCACGTACACACAGACACACCTTTTTTCTATATCACTTTCTTGAAATCATGGTGTTCCAAAAAGTGGAGAAATGCAAAAGAAAAATTAATCAATTTTTTTTTTTAATTTTTTTTTATCGTATACTATACTTTCATTACCCTATGTATACGTATGGGTAATTGAAAGTAAAATTTCAAATGACAATTTCTTACATTTTTTAAAATTACAGTCAAAATACAGTCCTAGTTTTAATTTAGATACTAAGATGCTATCGGACAAAAGCTTCTTTTGTGAACACTTCTTTATAGATTAACCACAAAGTTCTTACGCAACGCTTGTGTTGTACACTATCACTCACTTGCTTCACAATTTCCAAGGGCATTTAAAGGTCAAGTTACTCAAGTACCAAATGCAGGTAATTTCGACAAAATCTGTTGCTTGAACTTTGTAGGTACAATAAGTAATTTCACATTTTTAAAAATTTTCTTTCCTTCGCAAGTTACCCTTTTTCCTCCATTTCGTTTTCTAGTGATATTTACTTAAGACTAATCTAAGTTATTTCTTACGCTATTCCTTATTCTGATATTCCATGAGTCGAAAAGAACTTGGTTAATTTAATTTAACTAGCGTTCACGAGCTTACAAACCTTACTAGTTTATTTAGGTTTTTTTTTTAATCAAAAACTTAAAAAAAAAAAAACTTTAATCCATCAGATTTCAGATTCATGTAAAAGCTCAAGAGTTCGGCCATAAAAAAAAAAAGCAAGCAAAGTAACTGTAAATTGAGCAGTGGGAAAATACGTCAAAGTAATTTGTTAGATACTTTTGCTTCGATCCGTGACCAGCTGCAGGTTTTTGTTGATAAAAAAAAATCAGGCGTAAAATGGAAAACATCTGCTTACATCTTAACAGTATGCAAAACAATTTCCCCATTTTTATTATCTTTTATTTATAAATCATTTTAAAGGCTAACTTTTTGAATTAAAAATTGAACCTTCCCGCGACAAGAAAGTGGTATATTAAAGACTGCCTTAATTAAAAAGCATTCATCATCAAACTTATTTTTACTACAACTATTAAATGTGTAAAAATAAATTAAGACATTTTGCAACTTGGGAATTTTTATGAGATTTTTCGTTTTCTTGTCAAACACGATAGGATAATTTCATAATACTTGCTTTGTATGCCATATTTTTTTGGTTGGTTGTATTCAGATTATCTGGCGCCGTCAGCAACACGAGGGCTATAATGCGCCGAAACTTTCGTCATTAGACAAGCCAACATACCTTTACAAACACCCATGCCTAACACGGGACTCGAACCCGCAACCTCGCGGTCTAGAAGCTAGCACGCTAACCACTATACCGTTACCATATTTTTTTGAATCCTTTATATTAACTTCGAGTTTGTATGTTTGTCAATAGCGGGCAAATCTGCGGAGGCCTAATTAACCCCTTTGCAGTCAACCAATCGGTCTGAAACTTGGCAGATAGATTCGATGTCGACAACAATGCATTTTATAAAATTTTAGCGGCTGTGCTGCCACTAAAATGTCGCTTTAACGGATTACTAATAAACCAACTTGCCGTCATCCAATCGTTGCTGAAATAGCATTTAAACGATCATTGAAGAAACTCTTTCCTGTTGCCAAAATTGTTTTAATAAATAAATAATAATAAAAAAAAATTTAATCAGAATAAATAAAAAATATTTGGATGCGAGTGCACAAATTTACATTCGTTTTTAATGAATAAATTTTGAAAAATAGTAGTACCAGATATTTTGCCGATATGGATGTTTTTAATATCTAAAATTAGGTGCGAACAACGCAAGCACACGCTGACAACAGAAACGGCGCTTTGTTAATGAATATAAAAATTGGCGATGTATATAAAAGTTTTTTTCTTAAAAAGTTAGTTTTTATGGTTTATATTATTAAATATTTGATGGTTCGAAATCTTGATTATTCTCTTCTTTAAATGCCAATTAAAATTCATAAATATTTAATGAATATTAAAAACAAGTTTTACTATTTAGTAACGTACTTTTCTTAAACACAAGTGCAAAAGTATCCTTATTTGTTTTATTCCCTACCGAAATTACTTGCATAGAAATATACAAGGGGTCCATTTTGTATGACCATTAGTAATGCTGCTGAAATTTAGATTTACTGAACATCAGTACTTTTTCGTAAGTTCCGCAAATTTTTATTTTAGATACAAAATATCATAAAACAAAATTTTTAAAAATATGAAACTAAAGAATCTGATCTTCTTATTACACATTTTTTTTTTTTTAAAGAAAGCACATAATTCTCAAGGTAAAAATAAGAAATCTAATTTCGTTAACACCGAACACAGTTTTTCCCAGGTTATGAGGTTTTTTTTTTTTTTTTTTAGTCATCTTATCCAAGAGGACTTGCAAAAAAAAAAAAAAAAAAAAAAAAAAAAAAAAAAAAATACTTAAAGAATTAACGTTTAAAAACTAAGCTTAAAAATGCATTCTTTATGAATTAATTTTTACACTCCTGTTAAAAAAAAAATATATATTTTTCCTTTAAGTATTTATAAACTTAACAAAGCAACTTTTAACAAGGACAAAATTTATATTTTACTTCTTTGTAATTCATGGCCACTCTAGTAATCATAGACTCACACTTTTAACCCCCATGTAAAAGGGGACTATGCTCGTTTCCATGGCAACAGAAAACGCTAGACCATCTGGAGGTAGCTATTTGTGTGACAGACAGACAATACGAGTCCCTTTGTCATGTGTTTACGCCTTCTGAATCACTGGTTCCCAGACCCCTGTGGTCTTGTCCAAAGACCACAGGGGTCTATGAGCAAGAAGAAAGCGGTCCTTGGAGTTACCAACTCTAAAGGTAAGTGTCCACGGGCGAGAAAACGCGCGCGAGTTCGATGCAAAACGGCTTCTCGCTCGTGTGTCGACTTTTAATAAGTTGAACTAAATCCAATTGACAAATTCGCCATAACTTGCTAAATAATGAGCTTTTTTTTTTATTTGGTAACCCTCACTCTTTAATTTTCAATTAAGAAGGTTGCAGACGATTCAGATATCTGGCGATAGTCTGCTTGCATCTATTAAAAGGGAGCCAAGTTGGCAAAAAAATATTACGTCACTTATGACGTAACTGATGTCGACAGTTTGGCTTACTTTTAAAAGATATAAGTTTTCCGAGCCAAAGATCAGAAATCGTTTGCGCTTTTTCTCGTTGAAAATCAAAATGAAGTGGGTTTGCCAGACGAATAAGTTTGTTCTATTTTTGGCAAGTTATGACATATTTGGCAATCGGATTTTAGTTCAACTCATTCCAAGTCGATTATTGATCAGTTTCGGCCATTTTTGTCACGGCAGACCAGTGGATTCCTAATCTACTCACTTTTCTCTAATTTCTATAAAAAATTCAGAATGGGGGTCCAAAAATTGCAGTCGCCTCTCGGACTATTAGGAAATATGTAACATATGAAGGCAATTACCATATGAAGCATCATTTGAGTAAAACGATAATCTGGCGTAAATAATAAAGCATAATTGGTTTAAGTATTCTGAGTCGATTATCGTTTCAAAATATCATGCATCGGAAAAATGAATTAAATTACAGGGGGTGGGGGGGGGGGTAAAGAATTTTCTTTAAAAAAAAAAAATAGGTAGAACTTATAGGGACAATTCGGAAAATGTCAGGGTCATTTTAGGGATACTTCCTAAACATTTTAGGGTAAATTCAAAAAATTTTAGGGCTATTTCTTTTAATGCTGACTTAGGCTAGTAACACAGGCATTATTTTCAAAGAATGTTTCAATACCGTAAACCAGCGTTAGCCACTACGCGGCCCGCGGGCCAGATACGGCCCGCGACAAATTGTTCTGCGGCCCGCCGGCTGCACAGAAGGAGAAGGGGAAAAAATCAAGTTTCACGATAAAAACTTTATTACATAATTTCAATTTATCCGTAATAGTATGTGTTTACTATGCAGAACAGAGTTCTTCAGTATGTGCCCGAAGAAACTATATGAAGAAGCTCTCGGCAAAATAGCTTTCATCAAGGATAAATACAGGAATAACTTAAGGGGGTCCAGTACCGAAATTTTTTCAAAAATCCCAAATTTTTTCAAAAATCCCAAATTTTTTTTTCTGATTTTAAAAAGTAGTTCATACATTCCTGAAGAGAATGATTTTTTTTATCTTAGTCCTCCGGTGATTAGAACGCCACAAAATTACCTGTGATTTAAACATCACTAATGGGCGTAACACCTTGAAGCGTCTGCTTAAAGTGCGTTTTTCGAGCACTAGTGTTTTTCACAGATGTTGCATGAACCATTAATAATTGGCTATTCAATTTTTTGGAGCATTTAATTTATATAGTTTTAAATATTTTGTCTTCACGGAATTTTATTTTTTTAATTCAGTTTTAAAATATAATATTTAGCGTAAAAGATAACATAAAAAAAAAAGCACAAACTTCAATATTTTAACTTTGAGAATTTTTTTAATTTTTTTTTAATTCACCTATCGAAATTCTTTGAAGACAAAATTTTCTTTATATAATTATGTATTACAGAAAGCTTTCACTTTGAAAAAAAAAATTATTTTTTCTTGACTTATATCAAAATACGCAAACATCAATTATTAGGGATTTTTTTTTGGTTTTTAATTTTTTTTTAAATAACTAAACACAATATTTAAAAAATTATTTTTTCTTGACTTATATCAAAATACGCAAACATCAATTATTAGGGATTTTTCTTGGTTTTTAATTTTTTTTTTAAATAACTAAACACAATATTTAAAAAAAAACATTTTCTCAAAGATATATAAATAGTATCTCATACATAAAATAAATTTTTGACATAAAAATGTACATAAATAAAGTTTTTTTTATTTTCTGTACCGGACCCCCTTAACTGAATTTCATTTGGACGATTTTTCCAAGATTGACTATAACAAATACTGCGATAAATAGTGACATTTTCATAAAATAAGCTAAACGATTTCGACCGTCATCATCTCATAACTGATATCGATAAAACACGGTAATCTGGAAGTACAGTTTAAATACTTTTAATAAAAGTTAGGTCAACTAGCATTGTCACTTTGAAACGAAAGATTCACTTCTTTCTTAGACTTTGATTTATTAATAATAAAAATTATTATTTTTTAATTATTTGAAGAAAAAAAAAATCAAATATCAATTGTAATTTTATTAATATTAGAATTATGACAATAATTTTTTTCACTTTTCAGAAATGTTGTATATTGTTAAATCGATAATAATGATATATACTTCTATTGATGTGTACGGTCCGCGAAAAGCTTCAACTTAAGTCATACGGCGGCCCGCCTTTAAAAGTTAGTGGCGGACGCTGCCGTAAACAGTGTACACAAAACTGCCAATTTTCAAAAAATTAATAAATAAAATAGCAGAAAATATTTTCTCCTCAGGAGAAACATATGGGTTCTTTCACAGGTTTTGGAGGAAAAGTCGGTGAATTTTAGAGTTTTTTTTTTTTTTTTAGGAATTAAGGAAAAATTTTAAATACATTTTTAGAAATTTTAGGGTAAATCAAAAAAAATTTAAGGAGTATTAGGAATTTTACAGCGCATGCGACCCCTGAAATTTTATTATATTTCAAGTTAACAGTGTAACAACTTCACGGTAGTTTAGAGAATTTCTTGCAAAATATTGAGATAAGCTATGACTTTCTTTGCTGCAATTCAAAGAAAGAAATCGTAAGGAAACAAGTCGTGATATAATAGTCCGAGAGGCGACCGCAAATTTTGGACCCCATCGAACATCATTCTGAATTTTCTATAGAATATGGAGAAAAGTGAGTAGATTACGAATCTACTGGTCTGCCGTGGCAAAAATGGCCGAAATTGATCAAAAATTGACTTGGAATGAGTTGAACTAAAGTCCGATTGCCAAATATGTCATAACTTGCCAAAAAGGGAACACATTTTTTCGTATAGCAACCCACTACATTTTGGTTTTCAATGAGAAAAACGCAAACGATTTCAGATCTCTGGCTGGGAAAAATTGTATATTTTAAAAGTAAGCCAAATAGGCTACATCAGTTTCGTCATCAGTGACGTAATGTTTATTGCCAATTTGGCTCATTTGAGAAAGATGCAAAAAAGCCATCGCCACACATCCGAATCGTCTGCAACCTTCTTTATTGAAAATTAAAGAGTGAGGGTTACCAAATAAAAAAAAATGCTCATTATTTGGCAAGTTATGGCGCATTTTGGCAATTGGATTTAGTTCAACTTATTAAAAGTCGATTTTAGATCAGTTTCGACCATTTTTGCCTCTGCAGACCAGTGGATTCGTAATCTACTCACTTTTCTCTAATTTCTATAAAAAATTTAGAATGATGTTCGATGAGGTCCAAAAATTGCAGTAGCCTCTCAGTCTATAAGTTTAGTTCGAGAATTCCAGGGACGGTAAAACAGACATAAGGGGGAAAAAAACTTTTAAAAAACTACGAAGTGTACATTTTCTCTTCTTTTGTTGACTTTATTGATGATTAATTTCATGAAAATTCCATGAAGTCAAATTACGTGTGTGAAAAATTTCATTTGAACAGGGGTGGGGGGGGGGGGGGGAGAGGATAAGAGATAGTCAGAGTTAAATGTACATTTTAATTTAATGGTCTGCGACCATTTGGTTGAGCATCACAAAGTCAATAAACAAAATCGATAGCTCAATCAGATAAATAAGTTCCCTAAAATGATAATCCTTAAATTAGTTTGGGGCGAGAAAATAACGATTCTTGGCCAAGTTCCCTCCAATTTGTGTAAGTGCATCGGAAAGGATTGGTGACCCCTTTATCACGTGATTGCGCCAAGGGATTGATAGCACATCTAGATTCAACCACATGCATAATTAAATAAATCCTAATTTTCGGACATCTGGCTTATTCATGGAATTGGTCTGTTCAATTAATCTTCACATTAGGAAGGTAAAATGTGTATTGCGTATTGTAGCGGTGATTAGGTGCCAAAAGTGAGATTCACTGCAAAATTACGTCAATAATCACCAACATTTTGCAAAAAATAATAATAATAATAATAATTTTTTAGGGTAAATTGTACAATGAGATTTTTTTTTACCAAAACTTGGTTGATGTGAGGGTTTACTTTTCTTTTCAAACAGTTTAAAAAACTTCAAGTGAAGTTTTCTTGTTAGGCCTAATCAGGGTGGCCACAAAATTCAGGAAAAAAAGTTCCCTGATTTCCCTGACAGATTTCTAAAAAAATCCCTGATTTTAGGGCAAACTTTTTTTCAAATTTCCCCAATTTTCTTAGGTTTTCCAGATGTCTAGACACCCTGATCAAATAGAACATGTATGCTAAAAAGATAATATGCAATTTTTTTAAAAAATAGTTTTGCTGGTAATGAAACGTTTAAATTATTCCGTAACATTAAACTTC
Source organism: Linyphia triangularis (assembly GCA_963978545.1). Taxonomy (NCBI): domain Eukaryota; kingdom Metazoa; phylum Arthropoda; class Arachnida; order Araneae; family Linyphiidae; genus Linyphia; species Linyphia triangularis. The sequence continues at coordinate 87,084,520 of OZ021728.1, forward strand.
TAATGGCTTACCACTACAAATCTCCATGTATATAGTGCCAAAATATGGATGAAGGTGCCGTAAGCAATACAAAATTTCTCTGATTTTCATGAAATTTTAAAAAGTTCCCTCACATTTCCCTGATTTTTTCCAGAATCAGAAAGCTCCCTGACATTTCCCTGATTTCCAGGTTTCCCCGGTTCTGTGGCCACTCTGCTAATGCTTTTTCATGGTGGCCACACAATTCAGGAAAAAAGTTCCCTGATAATTCACCGATAGATTTCCAAAAAAATTCCCTGATTTTACGACAAACTTTTTTTTTTTCAAATTTCCCCAAATTTTTCCAGATGTGTAGATCAAACAGAACATTTATGTCAAAGAGATAATAAGCCATTTTTTTAAAGAAAAAAAAAATAGTTTTGCCAGTAATGAAAAGTTTAAATTATACCGTAACATGAAACTTCTAACGATTGCCACATTTCTCCGAGAAAATAGCGCCAAAAAACGGATGAACTGGGAAACGTAACTTCAAAACAATAAAAAAATACACTGATTTTCGCAAAATTAAAAAAATTCTGATATTTCCCTGAATTTTTCAACAATCAGAGTTTCCTGACATTTTCCTGATTTCCAGGTTTTTTAGGTTCTGTGGTCACTACGTTCATATTTTATGCATATCTTCGGAAATGTTACTTTTAAAACAATTGAATAATTCGACAGGTACGTCACCAGTAACAGAAGCTCTTTAAGAAAATCAGTAGAGAAAATATAGCTGGTGGATATTTTTAATTTTTTATAAGTTAGTAAGTAAAAAAAAATTAAAGTGTGAAAAAAAAATAGTTTATTTGGATAGAAAAAAAAAATTAGTTTATAATTTTTTTTTTATTTATTTGGTCACAATATTTGCAGAAGTGTTGCTGTAAAATGTATGAATTTCTGATAGAGATGTAGCATTGACCATTTCTTTGGCACGATTTTATTTGGCGTTTTTTTTTCCGGATAAATGCGGTTTCTGGTAACTGTTTTTTAACTGAATTTATTTTAAGTTATACTTTAAGTCTTATTTATATTTTAATTTAATTTTATTCTTATTTATAATTTAACTTAGTTGTATCATTATATAAATTTAACTTAATTTTATTATTTTTTGTAACTTACTTAATTTTATTATTATTTATATTTTAAATTAATTACATTATTTAAATTTTTAATTAATTATATTATTTAAATTTTAGCTTAATTTTATTATTATTTAAATTTTAACTCAATTTTATTATGATTTATAACTTAACTAAATTTTATTACTTAATGTTTTAATTTTATTTTAGTAACCGTGTTTCTGATTTTGGCGATTTTTCTGATCGCCAAATGAAAAAAAAAAAAAATGCTTCAAATGTCCAATTACTACATCAGTTTCGAATATTTACACCAGGTACCACAAAAGTAATAAAAAATCATTAACAAATTTTGAAAGGGAAATAAATAATGGTGAATTTATTAATAATATTATATTTAAATATAAGACAGTTTATATAATCACTTTTTAAAATATAATAAAAAAAACACGCAGTTATTTTTTCTTCAAAATTTTTTAATGGTCTTATATTACTACAGTTATTCCTGGTGTAAAAAACCATATGCTTTAAATTAATACTTCGGGAGATATTGTGACCCAAATAACGAAACATTAGTTCTATGGGGATCAAAGTCTTTAGTGAATTGTTTAATCAGTGAATTGTTTAATTAGTGAATTGTTGCATTAACAAAGGACGCAATGAGTTTTCTAAAAAAATTTAGGCATAGTTCCAAAAAATTCAGGAAAATTTTAGAGATAATACCCAACCAATTTTCGGGGTAATTCTTACAGTTTTAGGGATATTTTAAAAAAGTTTAAGGAAAATTCGTAAAATTTTCGGGATGAATCAAAAACATTAAGGAATATTTCTTTTGCAACTGACTTAGACTCCTAACATAGACATATTCTTTCCGAAGCTTGTTTCAATACAAAAAAAAAAAAAAAAACTAAGAATTTTCGAAATATTTAGCTTCAAACAACTTTTAAGCAAAATAACAGTTGTATAATTAAACAATTATACTATTTTGACAAACCATGCGATTTTAATTACATCCACTTTACAATTCTGGAGGAATAAAGAGGTTTTTTCGAACGTTCTGAAGGTAAATGGGGAAGTTGTCAGGGGTTTTAATTTTTGTAGAAATTATCGAAAAATGTTAAGACAGGGTTCCCACTCAAATCACAGAATGAAAATCAATGACTTTTAAGGACCTAATTAATGTTTTTAAGGACCTATGAAAATTTGTTTTCATGCATCATGTCTATTTAAATGTTTAATAAAGTATATTCTACCAAAAATGTTACAAGTTGGTGGATGTGCAATAGAAATACGTCGGAAAATTCCTATACAGTGCAGTAAGTAGCGGTCATGCGGGAATAGCAAGTCTGAATTGTATTTTTATAAGTTTTGCAGCTGGACAACATCTGTAAAAATTAAGGACTTTTTAAGGACCTCTAAGCATTTTCAAGGATTTTTAAGTACCTCTAAGCACTTTCAAGGCCTTGAAAACAAGTTCAAAAATATTAAGCACTTTTAATGACTTTCAATGACCGTGGGAACCCTGTAAGAATTTTAGGAAGAAAAAAAAAATCAAGGAATTTTAGAGCGAATAACATCAAACGCTAGAAAATTATTTTATAACTATTTTGAACAGATTTTTTTTCCCCATCCTAAAGAGAAGTGAAGTTCAAATAACTAGCTTGGCGGGTCAGGTATGTAACCAAAGTAATACATGCCTGAATAAAGATCTACAGCTGGGAAAATATAGCTCATTCCTTCTGTGTACCAGGTGTGAAACGGCGATCTACTTGTTCTAAAAAGATCAAAATTTCCGGTTGAATTATGATATTCAACAGAGTTCCACTACTTTTTATTTTAATTTACAGTATACCAATACTAGATCTAATTTGTATATCATTTATGTAATAGGACAAACCAAGATCATTTAAAAAATTATTACATAGCATTTTTATAGATATTCTTTCTTTTTAGAAAAAACATACTATTCAATAAATATGGAAATTATCTCTACAAAACTATACCTTAAATATGCATTTTAAAATATTTCATCAATCTCTTTTTTTTTTAAATTTGCTTTAAAAACATGAAAACTTTAATGATTGAAGTTATTTACAAGATCTCTCTCGGGTAGTCCCCAATTAAGAATGCACAAGGGCAACCTTAGAATTAGGTAGTTAAAGAATATCCAATTAAGGAAGAGAATGGGAATAGTCCTCAAAATGTTTTTGTTTTTTTCTTTCTTTATAAAAACAGCATTTTGTAAAACTGATGTGGGAGAAAATAAAATTTAAATAAAGAAATATAGAAATTAATTACATACACTACAGTTGACACACAAGTAACCACAGGGTCAATATAATGCCCTCAAGTGGAAAAAAAATATGGAATAATAAATACACTATTTTGCAAGTATTTCAACTAAGTCCCACAAATTACGCACTTATAATCGAAGTATCAACACAGCAAAATTGTTCCTTCAATAGGGAAATCCCCAGTGGGGCTGACCTCGTGGTCTTGCATAAATTCAACGATATAAATTTTATTTTGTACCTTTAATTTTACAAATTTAAGGTAACAGAAAAAAAAAAAATTAGCTAAGTCTTATCTAAAAGCCAATTAATATTCATCTACAATTTCAAGAGAAAAGACAACACATAGCATAAGTTTTATTTTCAGTTAAATAATAAATCAATTAAGTATCAACAAAGACGTAATTGCATATTTAAAAACCTTGTGGCCGGGAACAGACGACTTTATTTTATACAAGTAAAATAATACAAGCGTAAACAAAAAGTTTTATAATAATTTTTTAAAAAACTTATTTGATAAATTAAACATAAGTTGTAATTAAATATTTAAAAAAATTAATAAAAGGTTATTAGACTCGGAAGAAAATTTAGTTATTAATTAATTTGATATATTAACTATCACAATCGATTTGAGAAGTCGTTATCTTGGATCGAAGGTACAAAAAGTACTTTAAAATCAAAATAAGGAATTCCATTCAAGTTTCTTCTCAAAATTTAGTGGATAAATTAAACATAAAAATATTTTATTTTCATAATTATATGTTTCTTCGGTATCAACAAATTCTAAACTTGATCAACCTATAAGAGTTCCACACAACATAAAACTTTCCCAAACAAAAACTACTCAGCTCCGTCCCAGTACACTTTAACCAAACGATTCGAAAATCGTTTGCGCTTAAATTTAAATTATAGTAATCTCTTTTAGCACTTTTTCTCCAAGTTCAAAGCAAAAGTGCCCGTAATGAAAAAAAAAAAAAGAAGCGCAACACAGAATAGAACTTTTCTTCCTGCGTTTTTAAACCAGCTGCTCGCGGAAAAGCCCTTCGCGACCTCCCCTCCCCCGCCACACACTCACACATCGCTGCGCACACCCTCAAAAATTCGACGTTCGTTCGCCGCTCGCTCGAAAGGAATTTTTTTTTTCGGCATATGAACAGGACAGAACATTTAAAAATCATAGGATATAAATGCAAGAGAGATTGTTACCTTTTAGCAGGTGAGCATGTAACGTCCAGTAGATATATAACAGAGTCGAATTGCAACGTGTCCTTAAAGATGGCCGATGCTCTCTCAATGCGATATTGGAGTGGCAGCCCCGCATTCGCGTGGCGAGCAGGGTTGCCATATATTGGGGAGGAGCCTGCGCCAAGGCGGGAAAGGCTTGGCGATTGAGGAAGTTGTAATTATTCTTTTGGAGATCGCTGTTTGTTTGCGGATTTTTTTTTTTTTTAATTTTAATTCAATTAATCGTTTGCTGTTGAAGTCTATAATTTTTACTCTTTCACTGTTGAGGAAAAATATATTTTTAATTTTTAGAATAATTCGCTTAGAACGTATCTCTTTTGAGATTGAATATTATAAGCGAAGAGCCTTTACAAAAAATCTCGATATACTTTAAAAGTTTCCTAATAAGTTCCTCGATATACTTTAAAAGTTTCCTATTCCTCGATATACCTGCCGACCAAACGGTATAGTGGTTAGCTTCTAGACCGCGAGGTTGTAGGTTCGAGTCCCGTGTTAGGCATGTGTGTTTGTAAATGTATGTTGGCTTGTCTAATGTCGAATGTTTCGGCGCATTATAGCCCTCGTGCTGCTGACGGCACCACATAATCTGAAAACAACCAAACAACCTAATAAGGATCATTCCCTATACTAGCTATGTTACAATCTTCTAGCCCAGTGCATTTAGAAACTACTTTCTATAAAACCTTGAAATTTGGTGAATAGGTATGAAAAAGATCACTTAATGAAATGACATAAATTGTTTTCATTTAATGTCTATCTATTATAAATGAAAATTAAAATAGCAAAAGACAAAATTAGGTAGATCCACTGCATATGCATTGACCTAACGAATTGAAATACAAAATAAAATATAGTAGACGCTATTTTCGAGTTTTTAATTTATGAAATTTCATTAAAGGATCATTTTTGTACCTATTCACTAAATGCCAGGGTTTTATGCTGTCCAAACGGTATAGTGGTTAGCGTGCTAGCTTCTAGACAGCGAGGTTGCGGGTTGGAGTGCCGTGTTAGGCATGGTTGGTTGGTTATTTTCAGATTATCTGGCGCCGTCAGCAACACGAGGGCTATAATACGCCGAACATTCGTCATTAGACAAGTCAACATACATTTACAAACACCCATGCCTACACGGGACTCGAACCCGCAACCTCGCGGTCTAGAAGCTAGCAAGCTAACCACTATACCGTTTAGTCCGTGTTAGGCATGGATTTTTGTAAATGTATGTTGGCTTGTCTAATGACGAATGTTTCGACGCACTCTAGCCCTCGTGTTGCTGACGGCTCCAGATAATCTGAAAACAACCAACCAAGCCAAGGTTTTATATAAAGTAGTTTCTAAATGCACTGTGCAGGAAGATTATTACATAGCGAGAATAGGGAATTATCCTTACTAGGATTTCCTTTTAAAAAATTGATGTAATAGTAGCTTCATTAAATTTTCTTCGTAGGTGTTGTTGAATAATTCTTTGAGTCATATTTTGAATGTATGTTATGTTACTGATCGATAAATAGCTCTTAGAATGAATAAATAGTACTTAGATTACTTGCTATAAAACAATTGTTAAATCTATAGAAAGTAAAAAGTTTTTATTTTAGGTTTATTATATTTTTAGATGAATATTGTCAACTTGAATACGAGAATTTAATTGTTTGTAAAATTTTGAAATTTAAATGGTAATTACCTTATCTGAATGCTTGTTAACGATAAGGTTCAAGCACAAAATTATTTTGAGGTTTTTACTTTTAATCATCTAACGTGTAATAAAAGTTATGTTTTGGGATATTTTGGAGGTCTTCCACGTATTGAAAAGTCACGAGCCAAAAAGGGTTTCCGGATTTTTTTTTTTTTTTTTTTTTGTATGTATGTCCAATTTCGTCAATCCTTTTACAAATTTAACTAGTGAATAGTAGCTATTATAGTGTAACTGGAAGTTTGGCTTTGTTCAACTTCCCTACTTTTTTTTGTATATACAGGGTGCAAGAGATAGAACACCTAAAAGTTATGACTTATTTTAGGGAACTACCCATTAGAATGAAAAATATATATTTAAATAGAAAGAACATCTCATTACGTTTTATACAGTGTAGCTACAAAATTCAGGGGAAAATGTTCTCTGATAATTTCCTGATAAGATTTCTAAAAAATTCCCTGATTTTACGGCAAACTTTTTTTTCAAATGTCCCCAATTTTCCAAGATTTTCCAGGCGTGACACCCTGATTAAATTAAACATGCGTGATTAAGAGATAACATGTCTATTTTTTAAAAATAGTTTTAATGGTAATGAAAAATTAAAATAATTCCGTAGTAATAATAAATGGCACCAAAATATGAATGAATGGGAAACCATGCTGGAAATTTTTTTGATTTTCGTGAAATTTAGAAGAAAAAAAAAAAAACTCTGATTTTTTCCTCAATCTGAAAGCTCCCTGACATTTCCCTGATTTCCTGGTTTTCTAGGTTCTGTGGTTACTCTGTAATATCAATAGATTTTGATTCGAGCACCTTTTGTAGCACCACAAACGTCTAAACCAGCGTTAGCCACTATGAGGCCCGCGGGCCAGATTTGGCCCGTGACATATTTTTGTGAGGCCCGCCGGAAGCACAGAACATTAAAAAAATTTAAATTTCTTGTTATGGACTTCTTTAAGGGGGTCCAGTACCGAATTTTTTTTAAAAATCTCAAATTGTTTTTTCTGATTTTAAAAAATAGTTCATACATTCCTGAAGAGAATGATGCTTTTATCTTATTCCTCCGGTGATTAGAACGCCACAAAATTACCTGTGATTTAAACATCACTAATGGGCGTAATACCTTGAAGCGTCTGCTTAAAGTGCATTTTTGGAGCACTAGTGTTTTTCACAGATGTTGCATATTCAAATTGATATATCTCCAGAACCATTAATAATTGGCTTTTCAAATTTTTGGAGCATTTAATTTATATAGTTTTAAATATTTTGTCTTCACAGAATTTATTTTTTTAATTCTGTTTTAAAATATAACATTTAGCGTAAAAGATAACATAAAAAAAAGCAAAAATTTCAATATTTTAACTTTGAGAATTTTTTAATTTTTTTTTAATTCACCTATCAAAATTCTGTGAAGACAAAATTTTCTTTATATTAATTATGTATTACAGAAAGCTTTCATTTTGAAAAAAAAAAATTTTTTTTCTTGACTTATATCAAAATACGCAAACATCAATTATTATGGATTTTTCTTGGTTTTTAAATTTTTTTTAAATAACTAAACACAATATTTTTAAAAAAAAAAATTCTCAAAGATATATAAATAGTATCTCATACATAAAATAAATTTTTGACATAAAAATGTACATAAATAAAGTTTTTTTTTATTTTCGGTACCGGACCCCCTTAACACATTTGTAATTTGTCCGAGTATGTGTTAACTATGAAGAACAGAATTTCTAGAATTCTACTCTACGTGCCCGGAAAAACTATTTGAAGAAGCTTTCAGCAAGATGGTTTTAATCAAGAACAAATACGGGAATAACTTAACTGAATCTCATTGGGACAATTTATTAAGATTAGCTGCAACAATTTCTTCGATAGTCATAAAATGAAATTATTATAAAATAAAATGAACGACCGGCCATTGTCTCACAATTGATATCGACTCAAATAGAGTAATCTAGAAGTACAGTTTAAAATACTTTTATTAAAAGTTAGATCAAGTCCCATTGTCACTTTGGGAACAAAAGATTCAATTCTTTTTTAAACTTTAATTTACTAATAATAAAAGATATTATTTTTTTAATTATTTGAAAGAAGAATCAAATATCGATTGTAATTTTATTAATACATTACAAAAAAAAATCAACATTTTATTTCAGTTTTCAGAAATGCTATATAGTATTGTTAAATCGATAATACTTAAAGATAAATACATATTGGTGTATCCGCCCCGGGAAAAGCTCCAACATAAGGCGTCTTCTCACTTTAGGCACCTCGAAAATAGGGTATTTTCGCAATTTTTTTTCGAGGATTTTTGCAAACAATTATGGGATAAAATGGATTCTATATAATAAACACATCTTTCAAGTACAAAAATTTTTTATTTTTTTTTATTTTTTTGAACAATTATTATAATAAAACAGTAGCATCGAAAAACCCGTGTAGAAATGTAATGTTCGTGGCTTGTTGATGAAATTTCGGAAACTATCCGGCCGATTGTCATGAAATTTGAATGACATATTCTTCATAGTTATGGCTATAGCGCATATCATCAGATTTTTGATATTCGCGAAAATAACAAAATGGCGTACGTTTTTCGAAAAAGTAAAAAAAAAAACGCGTTTTTTTGCAGTTTTTTGTAAAAAAAAAATACTTCAAATCAAAATTTCAAAAATCTGATGATATGCGCTATAGCCATAACTATGAAGAAAATGTCATTCAAATTTCATGACAATCGGCCGGATAGTTTCCGAAATTTCATCAACATTACATTTCTACACTGGTTTTTCGATGCTACTGTTTTATTATAATAATTGTTAAAAAAAAAATGAAATTTTTTTTTTTCTTGTACTTGAAAGATGTGTTTATTATATAGGATCCATTTTATCTCATAATTGTTTGCAAAAATCCTCGGAAAAAAAATCGCGAAAATAGCCTATTTTCGAGGTGCCTAAAGTGAGAAGACGCCATAAGTCATACGGCCCGTCTCTAAGAGTTAGTGGTGAACGCTGGTTTAAACGGTAATCTGCAAGTGTTCCATAGCATAAACGAATTGCTTGAATGATTAGCTTCATTGAACTCATGCATAATTTAAATTTTTTGTTTATACATGCAGGGTTTAATGTACCGCAAGATAAACGTACCCCGTAATAGTGCACTCTACATGGCCAGTTGCAAGACGTAGTATTTTTAATACTACGCTGTTGCTTTTCTCACACCTATATTTAGACGTTGTGCCTTTCTTGTAGTACTTCTTAAAGTACAGGAAATCTTAGTTTAAGAAGAACTATTGATAATTTAATAGGTAAAAATATTATGAAATATACTAAGTCCAAAATGCCCTTGTGAAAAATTGTATACCTAAGAATTTTAAGTCCGAGGTCTGGCAACGCTGGTAAGGAGAGGTATTTCTTGTAAGGTGACTACAGTTTCAACTGAAATGGATAGATTACAAAAAAAAAAAAAAAATTATATTTTCGCTTAATTGGTGCAGTGATTTTAAGAAAAATTTAGATAATTTTCTATGGCTTTTAACTGTATAGCAAAATATTGAATATAGGGACCATTTTAACTGTCTCTCAGCCAAGTTCAAACTTAAGTTTTGAAGTTTTTGAAAAGGGAATAAAGAAAATCGAAAAAACACATAGAACTACAAAACGATCATCAAAAAACTAAAAACGTTTTAAATATCGATATATCGCTAACTTTTATCGATATTTTTAAAGAAACATCGATAAAAATATCGTCATATCGATATATCGCCGACCTCTAGTGTCTACTCTCAGTTCAAGACGTCACATGTAAGATTATTGAGCAGCCAATCAGCGCGTAGTAAAACCGGATCACACATCACTGCAGCGTAATCAACAAGGTCAGGATAAGTTGTCTGGGACTAAAGTTCAAAACATCTCGGAGGGATTTCCAATACACGGAGAAGAGACCCACAACTGTTTGAAACATGATTTAAAGCTAATTTTTATGCAGGGTGACAACAAAATTCAGGAAAAAAAGTTCCCTGATAGTTCCCTGATTTCCCTGACAGATTTCTAAAAAATTCTCTGATTATAGGGCAGACTTTTTTTCAAATTTCCCCGATCTCCAGACACCCTGATCAAATAGTAGGGATGGAACGGATGTGAGTTTTGCCGGATACCGGATTTCGGATATCCGGGGTACCATGTCTACCGGATACGGATATCCGAAACGGATTTCACCGGATATCCGGCCGGATATTCGGTCTATATACTAAAAACGATAGTTATACGATATGCTATACGAAAAAAATGGTCATGATATGAAGTATCAAGTAAATTATAATTAGTGATTAGCGCACCGCACTGTATGCCACAGGTCCATGGTTTGATTCGCGGACTGGGCAAGGTTGACTTAGCTGTTTATACCTGAAAGAAATAAACTGAGGATGACCATGCATGCTTGGGAACTAAACACTGGTGTTCGGCGTCAGAATGACCTTAGAATGAAGTTAGGGATATGCGAAAGCATAGTTATCACGAAGGAACTTTTTCGTTTTCTAACTTGACTGCAATTTATGTCCAAAAAAAAAAATTTAAAAAAAAGAAAAAAAAGTGTAGGATACGGTGTCCCCTTTGTCGGAAAAAGATCATTATTTTTTGCAAAAAAATATTTCTTGTGGATACCTGGTGGCCGGATATATAGCCGGATGTCCGGTATTTCAAATCGGATATCCGACGGGGTTTCGGATATTGAAAAATCAGCCGGATATGCCGGATATCGGATATTTGCCGGATATCCGTTCCATCCCTATCAAATAGAACATGTATGCTAAAGAGATAATATGCAGGGTTTTTTTAAATAGTTTTGCTGGTAATGAAAGCAAAATGAAAGCTTTTGAGCAAATTTTCATTTTGTAACTATTTGCGCCAAATCATTGCTTGGCGAGATTTTTTATCAGAACTCATCCGTCTCTCTCGATTCATTTAGTTTTATAAAAGTAGTGGCAAGACAAACCCTATTGATAGAGTTACGAACTGTTAAAATATTAATATTGAATTCAAAATAGCGGTGAAAATAATTTTTCCAGCAATTTTCTTTTTACGAAAGAATGTAAGAAACTGATTTTAAAAGTAACATTCATATTTATTGCAACATTAGCGTTGACACATGTTCGCCTTCGGCAACAACGCTAATAAATGATTCTTCAGAACTTTTATACGTTTTATTAACTTGTGAAGTTAGAGTGAACAAAGTAAAAAAATATTCAAAAGGGTTTTCAAAAATAGATAAAAGTAGTTAAATGTCGTCTTTAATTAATCTAGATTTATAATTATGCTCATGGCCTCTCAAACTCTGAATTCTCCTGAATTATTTAGGAATTATATAACCCATAAAAACAAAGTTTTTAATATAAATTCTTAATATGCATTGTCAATATTTATATTCATTAACATAGCGCCGTTTCTGTTGTCAGCGTTTGCTTGTTTTTAATATTTAAAATTAGATGCAGACACAGGGGTCAAAGTGACAAAATAAGAATATATAGGATTTTTTCAAAAAAAATATAGGACAATAGAAAACATCAAATAACTGCACACAGTTGCTACTGAACTTCAAAATTAACTCGTTATACTTTTATATACTCGTTATATTGAATTTAACAGAATAGAAAACACACCTTAAAAAAAAAAGAAATCGCCTGATCCTGAATACGTGATCCCCCCCCCCCCCCCGTTATTGCCTCAATATTCCATCCCTAAATCAAGTTTTATTAATTACATTATTTGCAATCATGAGTCTTTTGCTTCCAACATTTTTAACTGTTCCAATTTCTTTAAGTATTTTCTTTTTATCCCTGTTTGCAGTCTTTTGTTGATTCAGATTTACTGTTCAGTGTCGGCTGGATTGGCGGCGAAAAGTCAGATTTATCGCCGAATGTGGCGAACCTGGCACTTGGTTTTAAAGCAACCCTAGTGGTCGTTTGGATTTGATAACACAACGTATTGACGTAATTTTCAATTTTGGCGACTTTTATGAAAAAATCGTGGCGAATATTCCGAATCCAGTACGAATTCTGCGCCAAGGCGATTTTCGCAAAAAAATGGCAGCCCTGCCATTTTTTAAGAGCAAGATAACTAACGGCCTATGGTTGCCATAATTTGGAGCGGTTTGATGTAAATAATTCGTGGCGCAGAATCCGTACAGGATTCGAAATAAAAAAACGCCATCCGACATCATACAGTAAATCTTAACCCTTTTGTTTCCTTCATCAATTATTGACTGAGCTCTCAAAATGTTCTTTAGTAGTCCTGTAAGTTAATCCCAAGTTGTTTTTATCCGTTTTCCCGAGGCAGAGTTATGTTGTTGCATCTCTCTCTGCATTATGGCCAATTAATTTATTACGTTGGAGGAGAAATCAGATCAGAAATTCAAGACCGATTGTTATGAAAATGTTCACATGTTTACAACTCCCGCCAGTCCAGTAGAGTTGAGTTGTAGGTTATGCAGCACGTGACGTCACAAAAGATAAAACGCCGCGCCGCCGTTACAAACATCGTTTTTGTCAGGTCTTTATCACCTACGATCGCGCCAAAGAATCAGAAATATTAAAAAATGGCAACAAACGGCACCGTTATTACGAATTCGAAGAAAATATAGATCGAATCAATGTAGAAATATAGGATATATAGGACAATTGTAAAATATAGGACAATATAGGACGTTTTTACATATTTTTTAAAAAATATAGGATTTATAGGACATATAGGACGTCTGCGACCCCTGCAGACACCATCTCTATCAGCAAAACATACTGTCAACTACTTTTCAAAATGTATTTGTGGCGACATCAAATAACAGATAAAACTTCTGTGCATGGGAGTACTCTTTTGCACAGCGGTAAAGCATCTGTCTCGAGACACAATGATCCTTGGATCGAGGCCCGTTGCCCGTGAAAGCTAATTACGCTTTATATTTATTAAAAATGAATGCGAATTCATGCATTCACATCCAAATATTTTTTATTTATTTTAGTTAATACAATTTTATAATTTATTTATTTATTAAGACAATTTTGGAAATAGGAATGAGTTTCTTCAATGATCGGTTAAATTCTATTTCAGAACGATTGAATAACGGTAAGTCGATTTATTAGTATTCCGTAAAAGTGACCTTTTAGTGACAGTTGCAGCCACCAAAATTCGATAGAATGCATTGTCATCCACATCGAATCTATCTGCCAAGTTTCAGCCCAATTGGAAGACGTCAATTGAGTTAATTAGGCCTCCACTTGCCCGCCATCGACAAACATACCAACAAAATCGATGTTAATATTGTTGCGTTGTACGGGTTCGAAAGATTTGAAGCCAAAGCAGATCAAAACTTGCAGAAATTTATTCCGATATAACTCTTCGCAGATTCCTTTACAACTCCAGAACTTCTCGTTCTAGTAGACTCAATACAGCTCTATACACAACAATAGTGCCCAAAACAGCAGTTAAAAACTTAACAACGCAACTGCTAAAATCGCTGCAAAAGACAATGCAATACAGTTCGTTTTCGGAACTCTCTGAATGCAAGCTGACAGTTAACTCCACTCAGTCAGTATCTCAACTAATTCAGTAATTTCAGTCAACTAACTAATTCCCCGCTCACTTGGCCGGTCTTATATAGGGGAGGCTAACCTTCGTGAATCTTCCAGAGATAGACATTTGGAGAACTTTCCAGATCGTAATAAAAAAGTCCTATACATGTACATGGGGACGAAAATATCGCCAAATGGTCGCTAAGTTTGGCGACATTTGGAGATTTCTCGCCAAATTTGGCGACAAAAATTAGTAGCCAAAACCGTCGCCAACCTGGCTCTATCTCTCCAATTTGGCGAGATTGCCATTACAACAATGTTAAATGCCCTGCTCCTTGTAAAACTCGCTTCCCAGCGTTATCTCTGTAAAACTCGTTATCAAGCATAATAGACACACTGCAGGGAAGCCAAGTTAAGACGAACTATTGCACTGCCTTATGCGAAATATACATAAATTTTCCTATTTACAAAAGTACAACTACGAAATATTTACAAATATACAAAAATTCGTAACAATATAAAGGATTTTTTCAAAAACACCTATAATGAAAATAAAATAAAGCGTAAACGGGCAATTCCGCGCGCACCCTGGGCATTTAAAATTGTTCGGAAATATTAGTTTCTTTTGAATTTTGTCAGAGTTAGATATTGTATTTATTGTTAAGAGATGTAATAAAACCTTATTTAAGCAGAACTCGTCAAGGCACTACTCGTTTATCTGGTTGCCATGGTGATAAATCGTATCCCGTATATCAAACGTAGAGTATCGAATACAACTTATTTTAAATAAATTCGATTTGTGAACAACTATATGGAAAGAAATCGTTTGAAGCGGGGAATTATAATCTTTAAAACCTTATAGACTGAGAGGCGACTGCAATTTTTGGACCCCATCGAACATCATTCTGAATTTTTTATAGAAATTAGAGAAAAGTGAGTAGATTACGAATCCACTGGTCTGCCGTGGCAAAAATGGCCGAAACTGGTCAAAAATCGACTTTTAATAAATTGAACTAAATCCAATTGCCAAATGCGCCATAACTTGCCAAATAGTGAGCCTTTTTTTTTATTATTTGGTAACCCTCCCTCTTTAATTTTCAATTAAGAAGGTTGCAGACGATTCGGATGTGTGGCTATGGCTTACTTGCATCTTTCACAAATGAGCCAAATTGGCAATAAACATTACGTCACTGATGACGCAACTGATGTCGCCAATTTGGCTTACTTTTAAAAGATACAAGTTTTCCGAGCCAGAGATCAGAAATCGTTTACGCTTTTTCTCATTGAAAATCAAAATGCAGTGGGTTGCGAGACGAAAAAGTTTGTCCTCTTTTTGGCAAGTTATGACACATTTGGCAATCGGATTTTAGTTCAACTTATCAAAAGTTGATTTTTGACCAGTTTCGGCCATTTTTGCCACAGCAGACCAGTGGATTCGTAATCTACTCACTTTTCTCCAACTTCTATAAAAAATTCAGAATGATGTTCGATGGGGTCCAAAAATTGTAGTCGTTTCTCAGTCTATAAGGATGGGTAACATCGCACAAATTTCAATTTAACTTAATATTCCGAACTGCGTTTATATTTGCCATGGATTACTTAAATTTCGGAAATTAAGTAATCCATGGCAATAATCCATTAAATTCCTAATAAGGATCATTCCATATACTCGCTATGTTACAATCTTCCAGCCCAGTGCATTTAGAAACTACTTTATATAACCACCTTGACATCTGGTGAGTTAGATACGAACACATTATCACTTAATGAAATGAGATAAATTGTTTTACTTTAATGTTTATCTATTATAAATGAAAATTAAAATAGCAAAAGACAAAACCAGGTGGAGCCACTGCATGATCATTGACGTAAGGATTTAAAATATAAAATAAAATAGATATAAGAGGCTATTTTCGAGTATTTAATTCATATCATTTCATTAAGTAATCATTTTCGTACCTATTCACCAAACGTGAAGGTGGTTTTAGAAAGTAGTTTCTAAATGCACTGCGCTAGAAGATTGTAACATAGCGTGTATAGAGAATGATTCTCACTAGGGCATCCTATTAAGAGACACTACCATAACGATTTTGATTGAAATCGCTAGAGCAAATCATTATGAATTGGCAATTGCTGAAAAACATACATTTTTTCATTGGCATCTACCTTATGTGATTACACAATTTTGGCGTAAATCTTTCTGACAGGGTCCCATGGCCACAACTAACCCGTATGTAAAAGAACATGAATCCGTTGGGGAATTATGCTGACCACAGACAAGACGCTTTTTTTTTTTTTAGACAACTTTTTCGAACTCAGCTCGCTCCAAAAAGAGTAGAAATGCAGCAATATCAATTTATTTTTTTTATCCAATGCAATATTTTCACTACCCTATGTCAGCAAATGTGTAATTGAAAGTAAATAAGTACTCTGAGTTTGAAAGTGATTTAATTTTAAAAAGTTGTATCAGAAGTCCATGACTTAAAGACTTTTTCATGATACCTGACAAATTAATGAGACCAGATGGTCAACAACTATCAATAACAGTCATATTATAGTAAACTATATGTATTTTTATTAAATCCTTTATATTTTGTGTGGGTGGATGGAAATATGCGGAGGCCTAATTAACACCCTTGCCGTTATCCAATTGGGCTGAAACTTGACACATAGATTTGATGTCGATGAAAATGCATTCTTTCAAATGTTGGGGGTTGTCACTAAAAGGTTGCTTTTACGGAATACTAATAAACCAACTTGTCATCATCCAATCGTGCTAAAATAGCATTTAACCGATTATTAAAGAAACTCTTTCTTTAAGAATCGGCCAAAATTGTTTCAATAAATAAATAATAAAATTGTTTTAATCAGAATATGTAAAAGATATCTGGATGTACAATTGTTTGAGGAAATGGTACACAAAGTATTAAATTCTTAATAAATATTTTAAGAAAATAGCCATCAAAGTAGACGAAAAAACAAGAATCTACGAATTTTTTCAAGAATTTCAAGAACTTTAAATCAATGTTAAACATAATTGAGATGCTAATAAATTGGTAGTTGGTAGACTATAAACCACTGCCCGAACACTTATAGTTATATCTTTCCTTTTTTGTTAATATTTTTTTATGTTATACATTGCTTTAAATTAACTCAAAATGTGAATAGGCTGAATTTTAGACTTTTCTTAACCATTTATCTAAAACTGGATCCGATTTAATTTTTTTTTGTGTTTTACACCATTGGAAAGAAAATATTACAATCTTTAAAAAACTTTTATTTTTATTTTGGCATTCCACTGTATAAGGTTGAAAAATATTGCACTTCTAAGGAGTTCAATTGGTAAAAATAAAAAATATTGGAAAATAATAAAATTTGGCAAGTTATAAAATTCGAAATAAGAAAGGTAATCGTCTGAAATTTGGTTTCAGTGTGTAACTTTTACTATTGTTTAATCAAATGGTGCACACGTTATTCGGAAAATGATATATGTTTATCAAATAGGCCTCAAAGTAGTCAAAATAGCACGCAATTACGAATTTTTTCAAAATTTCACAAACTATAAGTGCTAAAAATTCGTTAATTAGTAATTTGTGACTGAATACTGAATTAACTTATCTGTACTTTTTTAATTGTAGGATTTTATGTTACACGACTTTAAGTTTGTGAGTTAAATACAACCGGTTCCAGTTAGAAAAAGCTATTATTAAATAGTTGAAAATGTTTCAGAAGCATTCACTTTTTGCTATCGTGTTATTTCAGTATAATATATTACAGCAAAATTATTAAGAAAAAGAGATAAACAAATATGTGCATTTTAAGGATAGGTAAATTTCCTAACCATTTTTATGATTGCCAATTTTCAAAATTGTTAGCTGCACAGCCTAGAAGATGAGGTAGGCTGTAAGATAAGCTGTAAAATGAAATTTATAGCATATTTTAAAGACTGAAATATATTCTTTACAACGGTATAAAATGCAAACATTTTAGAGCTGCCTTATTTTTAGATAAGTGCTTTAGAAAACAGAGTTAAATTCATCGCTTTTGACATTTTGATTTTTACAAGTTTTTGACAAACTTAGTCTTGTAACATAAAATCCTATGATTAAAAAAGTTCAGATAAGTTAATTCAGTATTCAGTCACAAATTACTAATCAACCAATTTTTAGCATTTCAAGTTTATTTAATATTGGTTTATAGTTTGTGAAATTTTGAAAAAATTCGTAATTGGGTGCTATTTAGGCTACTTTGAGGCCTATTTGATAAACATATATCATTTTCCGGATAACGTGTGCACCATTTGGTTAAACAATAGTAAACGTTACACACTGAAACCAAATTTCAGACGATTACCTTTCTTATTTCGAAACTTATAACGTGCCAAATTTTATTATTTTCCAATATTTTTGATTTTTACCAACTGAACTTCTTAGAAGTGCAATATTTTTCAACCTTATACAGAGGAATGCCAAAATGAAAATAAAAAGCTTTTTAAAGATTGTAATATTTTCTTTCCAATGGTGTAAAACACAAAAAAAAAATTAAAGGTGATCCAGTTTTAGATAAATGGTTGTGAAAAGTGTAAAATTCAGCCTTTTCACATTTTGAGTTAATTTAAAGCAATGTAACATAAAAAATTTTAACATATAAGGAAAAATATAACTTGAAGTGTTTAGGCGGAGGTTTATAGTCTACCAACTGCCCATTTATTAGCATCTCAATTATGTTTAACATTGACAGGGTGGCCACAAAATTCAGGAAAAAAAGTTCTCTGATAATTCCCTGATTTCCCTGACAGATTTCAAAAAAATTCCCTGATTTTAGGGAAAACTTTTTTTCAAATTTCCCCATTTTTCTTAGGTTTTCCAGATGTTTAGACACCCTGATCAAATAGAACATGTATGCTAAAGAGGATAATATGCAATTTAAAAAAAAAAAAAAATAGTTTTGCTGTAATGAAAAGTTTAAACTATTCCGTAACATTAAACTTCTAATGGTTTACCACTACAATTCTCCATGTAAGTAACGCCAAAATATGAATGAACGTGCCTTAAACAAAACAAAATTTCTCTGATTTTCATGACATTTTAAAAAGTTCCGTGACATTTCCCTGATTTTTTCCAGAATCAGAAAGCTCCCTGATATTTCCCTGATTTCCAGCTTTTTCCGGTTCTGTGGCCACTCTGATTGACTTACAGTTCTGGGGAAAATTCGTAGATTCTTTTATTTTTGCCTACTTTAATGAATATTATTTTTAAATATTTATTAAGAATTTAATACTATGCGTATCATTTCCACAAACAATTGTAAAACCTACACAGTGAATCTTAATTTCATTTCATTACCTTTCTTATTTCAAAAGTTATAAGGAGCCAAATTTGATGATTTTCACAATATTTTTGATTTTCGCGAATTAAACCTCTCAAAAAAATCATTTTTTTTAAATTTTTTTTTTTATGGCGAGACGCCAAAATGAAACAAAAGCATTTAAAAGATTGAAATGTCTTCTTTCCAAAGATATAAAACACAAAGAAATTAGAGGTGATCCAGTTTGAGATAAATGGTTGCGAAAAAGGCTTAAATTTAACATTTTTCTCATTTTGCGTTAATTCAAAGCCTTGTATTGTAAAAAAATATTAATAGAAATGGAACGATACTACTTACACTGTTCAGACAGATGTCCATAGTTTACCAGCTGCCCATTTATTGGTATCTTATTTGGGTTTAACTATGATTTCGAGTTTTTGAAAGTTTGGGGAAAATTCGTAGATGCTCGTTTTTTCGTTTCCTTTGATGGATATTTTTGAAATATTTATTGAGAATAGAATAATGGTATGCAACAATATTTCCTTAAATAATAACAAAATTTAAACATTGATACCAAATTTCAGCTTATTATCTTTTTTAATTCAAAAGTTATAAGTGGCCTAAGTGGTTGATTGGTTGTTTTCAGATTATCTGGCGCCGTCAGCAACACGAGGGCTATAATGCTCCGAAACATTCGTCATTAGACAAGCCAACATACATTTACAAAAACCCATGCCAAACACGGGACTCGAACCAGCAACCTCACGGTCTAGAAGGTAGCACGTTAACCACTATACCGTTCCTTCTTACCGTGTTAAATTATACCAATAAGGCACCTCCTCTAATCAATCTGAGAGAAATAAAAAATGAATGGCTACAAATCACCCAATTTTTTTATGAGCTGTAAGCTTTGTTAAAATTCTCAAATTTCAAGATCATTTCCGAGGAAAACAAGCAAGAAAACAAATGCTGCAAAATACGAAAGAAAAACGTAACCCAAACGTTTATTTCAAACCTACCAAAGAAATACCCTTTCCTATCAAAAATTGGGTAATTGGGTTAATAATAATAAATAGCAATATATAGTTCATCAGACACTATTTCTTTAAAGATATCTAATTCCATGAACTCTTGATAGCGAAATAAAAGTGTTTTTTCAACCAATAAAACATCCGTTGCCAAAAAATAGCTTAGTAATTATCTGCCAACCGTGGATAGAAGGAATCGAAAGAGAAATATTTCATTGACTGGGTATTAGAGGTTGGCAATATATCGATACGACGATATTTTTATCGATATTTCTTATAAAATATCGATAAAAGTCACTGATATATCGATATTTTCAAACCTTTTTAGTTTTTTGATGATCGTTTTGTAGTTTCATGTGTTTTTTCGATTTTCTTTATTCCCTTTTCAAAAACATCGAAATTAAAGTTTGAACTTGGCTGAGAGACAGTTAAAATGTCACCAATATTCAATATTTTGCCATACACTTAAAAGCTATTGAAAATTATCGAAATTTTTCTTAAAATCACTGCACCAATTAAGCGAAAATATAACTTTTTTTTTTTTTTTTTTGTAATAAATCCATTTCAGTTGAAAAAGTAATCACATTACAAAAAAGCAATCATGTAAAGTAGAAATTCGCTCCGAAAAACTTTGTTTCAGGCAAAATTGAAAATCAAATAAAAATAATCATGTATCGATATATCGATATTTTATCGATATTTTTTTCTATGCAACGATGTAGTATCGATATTTATTTTGATCGATATTTCCAACCTCTACTGAGTATGTTTCCAAGAGCCAAAGCTGGAGGAGTCAGGTTTTTTTCCCTTTTATTTATCACATTAAATTTTTTTTTTATATTTGGTGAACAAATTGTGAAAAAAAAAATTACTATTGCTCCCTCAATAATTATAATGTGTCTCTTATTTTCAAACTAGTTTAATTTTATTCCGCACATCGTCGGGTCCCCTGTAGCTTCCCCCTCCTCACTTCTCTCTGCATTGCGGACCCGCAGTTACGCCACTGCATATGTACATCTGCGATCTGTAAAACTAAGTGTGTATTGGGGAGAGAAGTTCAGGTGTAGGGAAAACCTTCTCTACGGTCTTTGCTCTCCAGTTTATACTATTCTATTTCAATATACAGATTGATAAATGTATGACTTATGGTTGAATAAAATTATCAAAATATCATTTGCATGAAACAAAATGTATCGATAGAATGTAGAGGTCGGCGATATATCGATACACATATATTTTTATAGATTTTTTTTTAAAATATCGATATTAAAAATGTCGATAAAAGTCACCGATATATCGATAATTTCAAACATTTTTAGTTTTTTGATGATCGTTTTGTAGTTTCATGTGTTTTTTCGATTTTCTTTATTCCTTTTCAAAAACTTCAAAACTTAAGTTTGAACTTGGCTGAGAGACAGTTAAAATGGCACCAATATTCAATACTTTGCCATACACTTAAAAGCTATTGAAAACTTTCTAAATTATTCTTAAAATCACTGAACCAATTAAGCGAAAATATATATATATATATTTTTTTTTTTTTTTGTAATAGATCCATTTCAGTTGAAAAAGTAGTCACCTTACAAAAAAAAACAATCGTGAAAAGTAGAAATTTGACCCGAAAAACTTTGTTTCTGGCAAAACTGAAAATCAAATTTAAAAAATTCATGTATCGATATATCGATATTTTATTTCTATACAACGATATCTATATTTATTTTGATCGATATTTCCAACCTCTAATAGAATGTAACCGCTTACTTTGCATCAACCGCATTATTTTTCATTTTATAATTTATCAGTATTAATATTGAATACAAATTAATTTGAATTTATATAAACTCTTCTTATCACATTTGTAAAATGTATCATTAAATTTCTTTGACAAAGTGGCCACAAAATTCTGGGGAAAAAGTTCCCAGATAATTCCCCGAATTTCATTGATAAATTTCTAAAAAGTTCCCTGATTTTACGGCAATTTTTTTTTTCTATTTTTTTTTTTTTTTTTCAAATTTTCCCAGGTTTTCCCAGGTAGACACCCCGATCAAATAGAACATGTAGGTTAAAGAGATAACTTACCAATTTTTTAAAAAATAGTTTTGGCGGTAATGAAATTTTAAATTATTCCGTAAACGCTTCAACGATTACCACCACAATTCAATTGATAAATGACGATAATACATCCAAATTACGGATGAACGGGAAAACGTTACTTCAAAACAATGATAGAAAATTTCCCTGATTTTTTATGAATTTAAAAAAAATTCCATGATATTTCCCTCCTTTTTTCCAGCATCAGAAAGCTCCTTGACATTTTCCAGATTACCAGGTAATGTTGTCACTAGAGGTCGGCGATATATAGATACGATTATATTTTTATCGATATATTTCTAATAAAATATCGTTATTAAAAATATCGATAAAAGTCACCGATGTATCGATATTTTCTAACATTTTTAGGTTGTTTTCAGATTATATGGCGCCGTCAGCAACACGAGGGCTATAATCCGAAACATTTTTCATTAGACAAGCCAACATACATTTACAAACACCCATGCCTAACACGGGATTCGAATCCGCAACCTCGCTTTCTAGAAGCCAGTACGTTAACCACTACACCGTTTGGTAGGCGAAATATTTTTAGTTTTTTGATGATCGTTTTGTAGTTCCATGTGTTTTTTCGATTTTATTTATTTCCTTTTCAAAAACTTCAAAACTAAAGTTTGATCTTGGCTGAGAGACAGTTAAAACGGAACCAATATTCAATATTTTCCATACACTTAAAAGCTATTAAAAATTATCTAATCTTAAAATCACTGCACCCAATTAAGCAAAAATATAATTTTTTTTTTTTTTTTTTTTTTTTTTTGTAATAGATCCATTTCAGTTGAAAAAGTAGTCACCTTACAAAAAAGCAATCATGAAAAGTAGAAATTTGCCCCGCAAAAACTTTGTTTCTGGCAAAATTGAAAATCAAATAATAAAAAAAAAGTCATGTATCGATATATCGATATTTTATCGAAATTTTTTTCTATGCAACGATATAGTATTGATATTTATTTTGATCGATATTTTCGACCTCTAGTTGTCACTCTGTTTGATGATCAAAATAGTCCGTTCGTAGTTCAATTTAAATTTAAAAAAGAAACTACTGAAGTGAATTACTATTTTAATAAGTGTTCTTGCCTCAGTTTATGAAAAACAAAAACGTTCATTTTTATTTCATATGAAACACGTTCAGCTTTATATTCATTAAAATAATTTTTTTATTTCTCATTGAAATTCATACGTTATTTTATTCTTGACTCTATTAATTTAAATTTATTCAAATTTTCAAAGGAAAAGAACTTCAACTCACGCATAATACTCTAATTAAATTGGATTTACGATTCCCGTCGCCATTTTGAAAAGGGATCTTCGTGTCAAGAGCTTCTCTTTTTTTTATTAATTCTTTTACGAATAAAACAGCACGAATTGTATTCACTGATCCTAATCTTTATTTACATGTTAATTAAAACCAGATGGCTAAAGTAAGCCTATCTATTTCATGTAAGATGCGGCTTGGGTTCGGCTAATTTTTCGAACATTTTAGAAAGTGGACGTTCCGATTTTAATTGGACCAAACGATTTGAAACGTACTTGTATTTGAAGTTTAAAAAAAAAAAAAAAGATTGATTTTCTTTATAAAGTGGCATCATGATAGAAATGTTCGTATGTATACTTCAGTGTGTATTCAATCAATAATTTTTATGTCGAGTAATTTTTGTTTCTTAATAATTATTAATAAGAACTGCATTCAAGTTCTTTAATCAATATTGAACATAGTTTTCCATAAAAGTTGTTATGCTACGCTTCCACTTTTTATCAAATTAAAAAAAATTGTGCAACATCTATTGCTGGTTGGTTGGTTGTTTTCAGATTATCTGGCGCCGTCAGCAACACGAGGGCTATAATGCGCCTAAACATTCGTCATTAGACAAGCCAACATACATTTACAAACACCCATGCCTAATACGGGACTCGAACCCGTAACCTCGTAGTCTAGAAGGCAACTTCTATTGCAACTTTGTTTACAAGATTGCTCTTAGAATTGCTCAGAAAATAACCGTGCAATATTTTGATGCTTTATAAAAAAAGCGTCATTAAATAGTGTTATAAAATAAATCAATATATACCAGAATGTTGTTTTCCAGAAAAAAAAAATTTATGCTGCGTTCCCACTTTTTAACAAATTCTAAAAGGCTTTACAAAAATGCATATTTTAGCTTTGTTTACAACATTGTTCTACAGCTATTTACATGAAATATACAGGCATGCTTTAACCGCAACTTTAGATGTTTCACAGAAGGAGTGCAATTAAATTATATTGTAAATCAAATCAAAATGTACCGTTGGGTTGCTTTCCAGAAAAGTTTTTTTTTTTGCTTTGTTCTCACGGTTTTCACTTTTTAAACAATTCTAAAATGTATAATTTACAACATTGTATATCACAACTTTGCTTTGTAATAACATCTAAATGTCGAGGTTTACTTTAACTTCAACATGTAGATGTTTTACAAAAAGAGTTCCATTAATTTTTATTGTAAATCAAATAAATACGTAACGTTGTATTGTTTTCCAGAATTATTTTTTTTTCAACCAATTCTGTAATGTTTTACAGCATTGTATATTACATTTTTGTTTTTATTGCAACATATTTATTTGATTCAACTACAAATTAGTCTGAAAATGTTAGATGTTTTACAAATATTTTATTGCAAAGCATATCAATATGTAAAACATATCGATACTCATAGGCGTAAATTTGTATTGAGCACTTGTACTGGAAGGCCCAAGAATTTGAAAATCCGTCTCAGTTTTACCGGTCCTTCCCCAAAATTTTGAAGAACCCTAGGATTTTTTTCAATTATTTATGCAAAAAACGTTGCCTACTTTTGAAAAAAATCATTATTATTATTATTGTTTTTTGTTTTCGTTTTGAATGACAAGTATGTTTTTCAAATAAAAATAAATAAATAAATAATTAAATAATTAAATAAATAAATAAATAATTAAATGAATAATTAAATAAATAATTAAATAATTAATTAAATAATTAAATAAATAATTAAATAATTAAATAATTAAATAATTAAATAAATAAATAAATAATTAAATAAATAAATAATAAATAAATAAATAATTAAATAAATAAATAAATAAATAAATAAATAAATAAATAAATAATTAAATAAATAAATAAATAAATAAATAAATAAACAAATAATTAAATAAATAAATAAATAAATAAATAAATAAATAAATAAATAAATAAATAATTAATTAATTAATTAATTAATTAATTAATTAATTAATTAATCAATCAATCAATCAATCAAACAATCTATCTATCTATCTATCTATCTATCAATTAATTAATTAATTAATTAATTAATTAATTAATTAATTAATTAATTAATTAATTAATTTATTTATTTATTTATTTATTAATTAATAAATAATAAAAAAAAAAAAACATTGTACACATAGTCTTTAATCTGAAACCTGCATGTAGTTGATGCAATCTAGTCAGATAAAATTATGCGCCAAAAACCAAACACTATAGCTTAATGTATTTGCGTCAGTATGCTTTTTGAGAAGCCAATACGACTTCATGAATAAAAGAAAAATTATTAAATCAACAGAGAGAAACGCTCTGGTTTACTTACAATTATTACGTATAATTTAAAGCGCTATGGGAATAATTTCTTTAGTGGACTTTTGTTGTTAACTATAAATTAAAGTTTAATATAGATTGAAAAAATATTTATTTTAATGCTAAACTTAAAAAAAAAAAAAAAAAAAAAAAAAAAAATCACATTGTTTTGGTAATCTCCCTGTCATTTGTGGGTTTAGAGTAAAGAGTGAAGTCCAAACTTATTTTCTGAAAAACTGTCAGATTAAGTATTTTACGAAAGTGAAATCTTTTTATGAGGACTAGCTTTTTGCCCACGCTTTGCGGAGACCCGTCATTGGTGTGTATGTCCCAGCTTTTTGCGCTTCGCGAATGGACTTGCTTCGCTCGCAGAAAGGTTCGTTGCTACGATAAACACAGCTCGCTTTGTCCTCTGGAAACTTTATTGACACAGAGGCACAGGTTATCTTCACTCGTTGAAAGGCTATGCAAGCACAAGCTCGCTTCGCTCGTTGAAAGGGTCATTGCTGCGTAATCATAAGCTCTATTCACTCACTAGAAGTTATTTTCTAATTAAACCCTCAATCCCCTGTTGAAAAACAAAACAAATATATCCCCGTTAATACAATAATTCAACACTCCTCATTCCTCTGAGAATATTTTAAGGAGGTCCGGCACCTCCATAGGAGCCCATGTAAAATTCAATAACTTTTAGGTTTATGATTTAATAACCGATTCCTCAATCCTTTTGAAACTTTCGCAGTATAGTATTTGGGTACTTTTGAATATTTTAACTCGAGATTTTTATTATTTTTTGAAAATTAAAATAATTTTGACTTTCTAAAAATATGTTTTAAAAAAATTATTACAATTTTAGACTATTCTTTTTAAGTATGCTACTTACTGCTTACCATTTATTTCTCTTTTTAAAGCTCTTAAATACATTTTAGAAACAGGTATAAAAAATTTCCAGCATTTATGTTAAATAGATTTTAAGCTATGTGTCTCAATCATGAAGAAAATGGCATTTTGAGAAATTCGGCTTTGAAGTTAAAAAAGATTAAATACCTATATATTTGTTTGATTCAAAAATTATTAAAAAAAATACTCAAAAATAAGATTAAATTACAAATGAGGCATCATTTTAAAGAGAAGAATTTAAATTTTAATAAACATTAATAAACTAAAAATTAATAATCTGAAATTTTTTCATGTGCATGTTCCCTTAACTTGTGTTTGTGAAAAGCAAAATTAGAAGGCCAAAACTACTTATGTTGAAATTTTTAGAGCTCTATGTCTATTAGAAGTCGCTTTTTGTAAAAATATTAATAAAAAAATAAACTAAAAAACAAATTAAAATTGTAACATTATGTTTGTCAAAAGTTCAATTAGAAGGGTAAAACTACTTATGTCAAAAATTTCAGAGCTGTAGCCATATTAGAAATCGTTTTGTAAAATATTTTTTAATTAATTAAAAAAAAGATCAAAATTTAAAAATTCTGTTTGTCAAAATTCCAATTAGAAAGCCAAAACTACTTATGTCAAAAATTTCAGAGCTGTAGCCATATTAGAAATCGTTTTGTAAAATATTTTTTAATTAATTAAAAAAAAGATCAAAATTTAAAAATTCTGTTTGTCAAAATTCCAATTAGAAAGCCAAAACTACTTATGTCAAAAATTTCAGAGCTGTAGCCATATTAGAAATCGTTTTGTAAATATTTTTTAATTAATTAAAAAAAAGATCAAAATTTTAAAATTCTGTTTGTCAAAATTCCAATTAGAAAGCCAAAACTACTTATGTCAAAAATTTCAGAGCTGTAGCCATATTAGAAATCGTTTTGTAAAATATTTTTTAATTAATTAAAAAAAAGATCAAAATTTAAAAACTCTGTTTGTCAAAATTCCAATTAGAAAGCCAAAACTACTTATGTCAAAAATTTCAGAGCTGTAGCCATATTAGAAATCGTTTTGTAAAATATTTTTTAATTAATTAAAAAAAAGATCAAAATTTTAAAATTCTGTTTGTCAAAATTCCAATTAGAAAGCCAAAACTACTTATGTCAAAAATTTCAGAGCTGTAGCCATATTAGAAATCGTTTTGTAAAATATTTTTTAATTAATTAAAAAAAAGATCAAAATTTAAAAATTCTGTTTGTCAAAATTCCAATTAGAAAGCCAAAACTACTTATGTCAAAAATTTCAGAGCTGTAGCCATATTAGAAATCGTTTTGTAAAATATTTTTTAATTAATTAAAAAAAAGATCAAAATTTAAAAATTCTGTTTCTCAAAATTCCAATTAGAAAGCCAAAACTACTTATGTCAAAAATTTCAGAGCTGTAGCCATAATAGAAATCGTTTTGTAAAATATTTTTTAATTAATTAAAAAAAAGATCAAAATTTAAAAATTCTGTTTGTCAAAATTCCAATTAGAAAGCCAAAACTACTTATGTCAAAAATTTCAGAGCTGTAGCCATATTAGAAATCGTTTTGTAAAATATTTTTTAATTAATTAAAAAAAAGATCAAAATTTAAAAATTCTGTTTGTCAAAATTCCAATTAGAAAGCCAAAACTACTTATGTCAAAAATTTCAGAGCTGTAGCCATATTAGAAATCGTTTTGTAAAATATTTTTTAATTAATTAAAAAAAAGATCAAAATTTAAAAATTCTGTTTGTCAAAATTCCAATTAGAAAGCCAAAACTACTTATGTCAAAAATTTCAGAGCTGTAGCCATATTAGAAATCGTTTTGTAAAATATTTTTTAATTAATTAAAAAAAAGATCAAAATTTAAAAATTCTGTTTGTCAAAATTCCAATTAGAAAGCCAAAACTACTTATGTCAAAAATTTCAGAGCTGTAGCCATATTAGAAATCGTTTTGTAAAATATTTTTTAATTAATTAAAAAAAAGATCAAAATTTAAAAATTCTGTTTCTCAAAATTCCAATTAGAAAGCCAAAACTACTTATGTTGCAAATTTCAGAGCTCTACGCCTATTTTAAGTAGCTTTCTACAGATCCACAGACACACGGACACTTAGTTTTATTATTATAGATATTGAAGAGAAAAGTTTAAGTTTTGCATATCATTTTCAGAACAAGTGATTTGTGTCTTTTTGTCCTCGTTTTCGATAATTGCAGGTGTTTCTCTTATAGTAGCATATTGCTTGGAATGCGTTTTGGGAGATCGGGGGTGGAAATATGTTGAAAATGTCAGGTAGCTGCTTTTGAAAAAAATCAATTTTTTTTCAGCTATTGCCACACAAAAAAAAAAAAAAAAAAAAAAAAAACCTCGGCTCTGATGATTTTGATTAAAATGACTGTGGTAAGGTCTTTTGAGGTGCTCATAAACATCACCAGACGAATGTCATGAACACCAGAGTTCTCTTCCCTTGAGCATAGCCTATCAACGACTATTTTTTCTCTGTTGCACCTCAAAGAAAGAATAAAGTATTATTTATCGAAACACTTATCTCTAATTTCGACGTTTTAGAGGTTTTCCTTCTATTTTACCAATGTAATAATTAACGCCTAAAATACCGCCAAACTGGAATTTTTTTTGAATTGATGAAAATATAAAAACGAAAAATTGTAAATTACAAAAATTCATGACAAATTTAAATGCAGTGACCAGTATTAAGTGTAAATGAAAGTTGTGCTGTGTTCCCCATCCCTATTTAAAAAAAAAAAAAAAATAATAATAATAATTTTCATTTTTACGTAAATAAAAATAAATTATACGTAAAACAGTTTACAAAAGAAGATAATCTTTCGTTACAACGTGACAATTTTTAATAAAGATATTTAACCATGCCCCCGTTCCCCATTTCATGTATAAATGACAGATACAAGACCTAGACACTATAGTGGTCTCTTTTGCCTAGTGGTTAGTGCGCTTGTTTTCTGATCTTGGAGTCCCGGGTTCGATTTCCCGTTAGCGCACACTGCTATAGTGGTGATCCGCATATTCAAACACATCAATGGCGCCATCTACCGCACGAATTCCACACTACCACCTCAGCATCTCTGCCTCACAGCAAGCAACCTCCGGCGACTCACTGCCACTCGCAACGAACTCAACTCACACGCAAAACAATTCAATCCTCCACCCCTCCGCGACTCACTGGGAAGGGACTGTGTGGTGGTCTCGTGAACAAATGACAGATACAACACCTAGACACTAGTGGTCACTTTTGTCTAGTGGTTAGAGTGGTTGTTTTCTGATCTAGGAGTCCCTAGTTAGACTCTCCGTTAGCGAACACCGCTACAGATTCTCTCGTTTTAGTTTGTATCAGTTGCGAAGCGATGACGGTAAAAATAGTTCGGTTTCTCTGACGTCGCAGTATTTGTCGCTTCCAATCTTAATAAATCGTCCAAATGAACGTCAGTTAAGTTATTCCTGTATTTTTTTTTTTTTTCATAAAATCCATCTTGCCGAAAGTTTCTTCAGGCCACTTTGGGAAGAACGCTGTTCTAGATAGTAAATACGTACTATTTTAGGCAAATTAAAATTTTATATGTATATATATAAAAAAAGTTCATTCATCCAAATTTGATTTTTGTTCCTCTGTGGCAGACGGCGGGCTGCAGAGAAAGCTGTCGCTAGCCGCGTAGTGGCAAACATTTCCCTTAAAAGACTTCCCATAGGTCTTTATTAACCAGAATTTTGGAGATAGTATTGTTACGATTGTTCAGCGACAGGATATCCTTTATTAAGAAAAATCCAACACACATACATACTGTTGCGCAAATTGTCTGTATATAGTGTAAATAATGACGTATTATTTTAAAATTCTATTGTAATTTATTTTTATCTTATTTTATTTATTAACAGCGATTATACAGGTTAGAAAAAGGTGGCAACACATAAAGCAAACGAGAATTTTCGCGATGTTTCTTTTCCGACGAATTGGCTGGAAATTTCGCGAATGTTCTCTCGCGCCAAGTATAAATAAGACTGGAGATCGGGAAAGTTTTCAGATTGACTTCGGACTTCAATGAAAGCTTATCGCTTTGTTTACCTATCGGAGTGAGCTTGTAGTAATCGCTGTATTCGAAGTTGCTTTTGTTGAAGCTTGTGTTGAAGCTTAAGAGTGATTACACTGTTGCCTTTGAATAAATTTTGTGAGTTTTCTGAAGTGAATAAATAGTAGTTTTCATCTTAAAAACTGCGCCATAAAATTCATAACAATACTCAAAAAAAAAAAAAAAAAAAAAATCGTCGCTTTGAATTAAGTGTGTGGTCGCGGAAGCTATCGCGGTGAAGAATCTTTTCCAATGCAACCTATTTGCAAAGGGGTAACCAATAATACACTTTTCAAATTTTTTCAATGAAAGTCCAATCCACAACCGTATTTAGATTCAGGTTGTCCTTGGGGAAATAAGAATCGTATTTAGGCCGTTAAGCTTTTACACTTTCAAATAGTTATTATTTACAGCTAAAATATGCTATTATATGCCAAGTAACTGCACGAAGCATATTGTTACGAATTTTTGTATATTTGTAAATATTTCGTAGTGTTAATTTTGTAAATAGGAAAATTTATGTACATTTTGCATAAGGCAGTGCAATAGTTCGTCTTTCGTTTGTTTCCCTGCAATGAGTCTCTTGATGCTTGATAACAAGTTTTACAGAGATAACACTGGGAAGCGAGTTTTACAAGGAGTAGGGCATTTAACATTATAGTAATGGAAATCTCGCCAAATTGGCGAGATAGAGCCAAGTTGGCGACGATTTTAACGACTAATTTTTGTCGCCAAACTTGGCGACCATTTGGCGACATTTTCGGTCCCCATGTACATGTGTAGGACTTTTCGACTACGATCTGGAATTTTCTCCAAATATCTATCTCTAGAAGTTTCACGTACGTTCTTCTCCCCTATAAAAACTCAGGAGAGCGGGTGAGTTGTTAGCTGAGTCCATTAGATGACTGGAATTACTGAGTCTCAGTGAGCGTTCAGAGAGTTCCGAAAGCGAACTGTATTGCATTGTCTTTTGCAGCTATTTGAGCAGTTGTGTTGTCAAGTTTTTAACTGCTGTTTTGTGCTCTATTGTTGTGAAAAGAGCTGTATTCTGTCTACTAGAACCAGAAGTTCTGGAGTTGTAAAGGCATCTGTGAAGAGTTATATCGGAATAAATTTCTGCAAGTTTTGATCTGCTTTGGCTTCAAATCTTTCGAACCCGTCCACGCAACAATATTTTATCTTCTACAGTAAGTTAATGAGGACATAAGCTTATGTAAAGGCTAAGTACGTTCGTCTATCGAAAGTCAATATTCTCGGCAAAACTACACATTCTATAGACACTTACGATATATCAAAAGAAAGTCCCTGTCGAGGGCAAGTTCCCATACCAAAATCAAACCTTGAAACATATTTTAGCTAAATTTGTTTAGAAAGAACATTAGGATAAGGCCATCCAAGCGACAACACTCAAAACTTGATAGAATACATTACAATCGACAACGAGTCTATCTGTCAAGTTTCAGGTTGATTCGACGACGAAAAATTGGCTAATTAGCCCTCCGAAGATAGGACCGCCACAAACCCACACTCACACAAAATGAAAGTTTAATATAAAAGATTTTAAAAAAGCAATTTATTGCAGATGAGATTTTGCACAGTTTATTGGAACTTTGATATCAGTAGTATTTCTTGAGATAAATATAGAAATTTGTTTACCATATTTTTAATTATATATTCATAGTAGGTTGCATTGGTAGTTTATCAATAAAATGAGGGTGGCCATAAGAAAAGTGTTTTAAGGAAGTTTAACATTTTAAAGATACGTCGCAATTTTTCTAGTTTCAGGTATAAGTACATATACAATTGAGATGATTTTCTTTAATTTTTAGGTTATAATTTCAAAATTTTTGGAAGTATATCAGAATTAAAAATGATACATTTTTATATATAAACTTTTTTTTCCTTCAATTTTTAAATCAGCTAATTGCAATTAAAGGGACTAATTAAGACATTATTAGAACATACATAAATAAACTTGTAATTAATTTAGAGATATTAGTTTTATTGCAAATAAGAGATATTATATTGACGCATGTTCCTATGGAGAATTTTGAATTTGGCTTCAATATTTATTTAATTATAAGCTATTAAATAAAAAGTTTAAAAAAATACGTAGTTTTTAACAAAAAATTAGGATTATAATATGCAAAAAAAATTTGATTATAACAATATATATTAGATTCTCCATAGAAAACACATTCACCACTATTGTCTACAAAACAAAATTAGAATTTTTTAAATCAGACCATTTATTATGAAGTTATGACCGTTGGCGTAAAGTCATGTAACACCTAAAAACACCCTTTTAAAGTTTACTATACTAATGAACGTGATACAAAACAGGTTCACAAAACCTACTGTAATTTAAAAAGTAATTTAAGTCTAAAAGAAAATGGTACCATTTTAATGATAATGAATTCGGGAATATCTTAAAACCAAAAAACAAAAATGCAGACTTGAGTCAAATTTCGCGATTCCTAATGTATATGCATATACCTTCAGAACCATATATGATGTTGAGTCTACGATATTTAAGGGACCAGAGCAGATTGGAAATTTGATGAAAATAACCATTTTTTTTTTTTTTACTCTAAAATATTTTCGAACTTA
Organism: Linyphia triangularis; assembly: GCA_963978545.1. Taxonomy (NCBI): domain Eukaryota; kingdom Metazoa; phylum Arthropoda; class Arachnida; order Araneae; family Linyphiidae; genus Linyphia; species Linyphia triangularis. The sequence goes on from OZ021728.1 coordinate 87,118,044, forward strand.
GTAGCTTTAAAATGTACATAGTTTAAAAAGTATTTTGAATATCATTAAGAACATAGTAATGATATTCAAAATACTTTTTAAACTATGCACATTTTGATGAAGACAAACAGTTTTAAAAGATCATTACAGCAAACTTTAAATTCGATTTGTGAGGAACTAGTTTTTGTCGGTGTAAGACTTCAGATTGAATCTACTAATAAAAAATATTAATTTTTTTTTAATTTAAAGTGAATAATGCAGTGCAGGGTACCAAGTATCTAATACACTATCTACCAATAAGTATTTGGACACTCATGCAATTGAGAATGTCTGCAGTCCTGATCTACGTCACCCTTGATCCCAATTCATGGTAGGCTCAACGCTGACTACTACTCCACTAACCTAGATAACTATGTGCTCCCTACGCTGTGGCAATTTTAAGGTTGGATCATTGTTACTTCCAAGATGACAACGCCACTTGTCATGTTGCGAAGTCCACCATGGATTAGTATGATGATAGCAGGCTGAACCGACTGGACTGGCCTGCTCAGAGTCCAGACGTGAATCTTATGGAACACCTCTGGGACGAGTAGGATTGCCGAATTAAGGAGTGCAGCAACCGACCAAAATTGATGAAAGAACGCATATGTCCACTCCAAGCCGAGTGGAAGAAAATACCTCTGTCCATCATCCAAACACTTTTGGAAAGCATGCCCTGGAGTGTAAATACTGTAATAGCCTTAGGGCCTTATTATACAGAGCCACTCGAGTGGCTAACGCGCGCGTTCGCGTTAGACGCCCGGGCTAGCGACTGTAGTGGCGCATCCACGCGTTTGCAGTGGCCAGGCTTAGCGTCCGTGTTTGTTATGATTTCGTTCCCCTTTCTGTATTCAAAATGTTTTGGTCAAGTGAGGATGATGAATTGCGCATGCTTATCTTATTAAGAAACGAAGAAAGAATAGAACTTTAGGAGTGCGTCCCTTCTTATCAAGAAGGTCCTCAAAAGGTTTATTTCATACTCTGCATGGCGATTTAAGAGAAGGCAACAACAAGTTTTTTTCTGTGTAAATGATTTTAATTTGTATGTTATAATTTTTTAGATGTTACTTGACTTACTACAAGCACATTACTTACTGTAACTGTAACGCGTTAAAGTTGTCCATTAGTTGGAATAATAAGTTAATATTGTCAGTTATTTTTTTCTAAGAGTATTGGTGTACTTAGCAGTTGAGTAAATTAATTAAAAAAAACTTACGACAGTCTTTTGTCAAACTTATATAATTAATATACGCTGATTTGAAATTAAACGAAATTTATCCATTTTGTAGAAAATTCAAGGAAATTGATCACCACACCACACTATTTATGTAGTAGAAGCACTTATTGGAACTGCACAACATACATGCATTAGCGACACGCGGCCATGAGTGCCGGCTGAATTATTTTCACGGGGTTGTTAATGACCTCTATAGGGAATGCAAGGGGGTTATTTTTTTATTTTTTACTTTCAATTACCCATATGTAATACATAGGGTAATAAAAGTGTAGTGTTCGCTAAAAAAAATAAAAAAATATTGATTTTTTTTTTCCGTATTTCTCCACGTTTTGGAACATCCTGATCTCAAAAAAGTGACCTGGAAAAAATTTCTGTATGTGAGTACGTGGTCAGCATAAACTCTCGACAAATTGGCTTACGGTGTTCAAATTTGGTGTGAGGGTTGGTGATGGTCCAAGGACCTACCATTAAGTTTTTCGACAAAATCGCGCATGCGCATAAGATAGCTGCCATTGAAAAAATCATGTTTTTCAATGATTGCTAAAATAGGCTCCAATGATTTTGATAAAAATCTCTGTGCTAACGCCTCTTAAAATGTTGTAAACATCCCCACCTTCGAAATTCACGTAAGAATGCTTCAATGGCGGCAAAAGTTGAAAACGAATGCCTTCAACATAAAATTCTATTTCCTTGAGCATAGCTCATCGACGATCGTTGTTTCTCCTCTTCATAGTTTCACTTATAAGAAAGGATAACATAAGAATTATAGAAATAAATATTGCCAGAATGGGTATTTTTTTTTTTTTTAAAGATGCGTATAAGAATTATCGCAACAAAAAAATATCACCAAACTGGCCATATTTTCTCAATAAATGATAAAAATATAAAAATGATAAATGACACAAATCCACATCAGTAATAAAGTGTAATTGAAAGTTGTATGATGTGCCACACCCCTAGTTTTTTGCTTTAACTTTGATTTTTCAGTTGGATGTCTAAATGAAATTTTAATTAATCGTTTTGTAATAAATTTCTGTTCCGTTGAATATTTTAAAACCTATAGCATACTTTTATTTTCAGTTAATCGTACCACTTTTTTCCACATCATTTTAAAATTTCGAAAACCAGGGGGGGGGGGTGCATTCTTTTGTACCTCCTTGGCGACGCCCATGAATACGGTTTTTTCTCTCCCCCCTTCCTTTCCCTGCAAATTGCTTATTATGCCTTATATTATTTTAATTATCTTTTTATTTTCGCATTACATTCCCCTTTTATTATTTCAATATGAAATGTAAAACATTTTTTCATCAACTTGTTGCATTTTTCGTCAAATAGCTTATACTAAACAAAAATAAATGTGTTTTTTATTACGAAACTAAACTTCAGTTAGTCATTTGCAAGTTTAGTAAAAATGGAACATGATTATTCGAAAACGTGGTATGTGTGACGCACAAACGGGAAAAATTATACTTGATAATTCGCCTGTTTTAAAAACTCATCATTCCATATTAAAACAAAAAGTCACAATGATATATTTCTGACTCAAGCAGACGCAGAAGTTGATCCCACAAAATAAAAATATGTGCTACCGAATGATTTTCCGTTTCCTTCAAACAAAAATATGCTATCAATGTGCCATGCATTTTTATATTTAATTTCATTTAGCAGCTGTTGAAGTTATCTATGGTTATAATTATGTTCGCAGGCCATCAAAGTAGGTAGAGGGAAAGTGTAGGTGAGGACTCTTTCTCTCCCCCTACATTGATGAACTGCAGACTTCTAATATATAATTTCCGATTCGTCAAACCCAGTTTGAACAGCCTTCCAATATTTTTAATACAGTTGTTCTACAAATTTTTTTATGCCCCATTTTTAGTTTTTTCATTCAATTTGGTTTCCTTCTGAATCGGAATAAAAAAGAATGCAATAAAATTTCGGAAATTTCGACTCTTCAACTTTCTAAAACTTAAAGACCTAGACACTTCCCTCCCCCCACCTCGCTAGCGTCGGTCCTGCATATGTGCAATACTTATATTCAATGCACATGTGCAAAACCTATTTGCAATACATCCAGGTATTACCTATTTGCAATACATCATGTTATACAAATGTGCAATACGCAAGTGCAAATACATGCAATATTATATAAAAACAATATAGCCTATATAAAAGCTTTTTTCTACAACGTAATGCAACATTTCAATTTATATCCTGAACAGCTATACAGCCCAATAATATTGCCAAGAGAAAAATAATCATCGCATACAATTGTTTCTTACTAAATTTCGACAATCGATTGTTTTATTTAGCATGAAACAATCGATAGTTTGCCCTTTTTCGATACTATCGATTTTTCACTCGATTGTTCATCTGAACAATCGTTTGTACTATAGATATATAGATATCAAAATAATCAATGTTCAAGGAACACTTGACACAGGGCCTAACAATGACAAGTTGGGACCCAAGGCCGGGACACTTTCAGGGGCCTCTTTTTCAAAAACGAGATTTGTTGGAAATTTGCTTAACAAAAAGTCAAATGGAGTAATATTAAAAATAGAAAAAGCTGATAAAGTAAGGTTAATATTGTATTCTAAATTTTTTTTATCACAAATAAAGAAAAGAATTTCAAGCAATCAAATTTATAGATCAAAAGAGGAAAAACTTTGTTATATATAGCATTGCATTTCACTATCACAATGTATAGTAATATACATGACAACAATATCTGCAGCATTATTCACAATTTCAGAGTGAATATTCGAAGAGTTCGAAAAGCTGATCTCACAATAAATTCGTCAAGACTTTCTTAAAAATTTTTTTTCTCTATCTTTCAAGAAGTCTTGTTTTTAAATTCTTTATATTGACTTCGACTTTGTGTGTTAGTTTGTTTGTCAATGAAAGCGGAATTTGCGGCTGTCTAATCAACCCCCTTACCATCATCCAATCAGGTTTAAACTTGGCAGATAGGTTCGATGTCGATGACAATGCATTCTATCAAATTTTGAGGTTGTTACTGTCACTCAAAGGTCGCTTTTACGGAATACTAATTAACCAACTTGGCGTCATCCAATCGCATTAAAATAACATTGAATCATTCATTGTTGAAACTCTTTCTTGTGGGCAATTTTTTTTTTTTTAATAAATAAATAATAAAATTACTTTAAGCAGTATAAATAAATTATATTTCTATGTGAGAGCACAAATTCACGTCCTTTTTTAATAAAAAAGAAATTGAAACGTAGTTTGCCACTCATTTTGCTGATACAAATGTTTTTGATATCGACGCTGTGTTTATGAATACAAAAATTGAGAATGCATATCCGATTTTTTAAGAACTGTATTTTTATGGGTTATATTATTTAAGATTTTAAATGAGGGTTTAATTTATTTGATTAAATACCACTCTGGGATACTAAACACACTTCAAGATTCATACAAAATGATTTTTATGTAAAAATTCTTTTATACAGATAATAAAAGATATTCACATAACTTTTGTGAAACAAAAGTTACAGGTTTACAGCTAATTTCGGGGCCCCTAAAATATTGGGCCCAAGGGTCAGGTCTTGTGGGCTTAGTCGATAATCAGGGCCTGACTAGATAACTGGGTCAAGGTAAGTCTATAAACAAATTTAATAAGCTTCAAAACAAACAATAGTCCTCTACCACAGTCGCGCACACACGCCAGAAGTAGCGAGGGTAGGCGACTGCAGTGGACAGCTCATGCCACAGACGCGACCACTAGCCACTGTTGTGGTTCTGTATAATAAGCTCCATAGGATATAATGGTCCGCAACGTGCGCGTTAGAAGCTAACGCGCGCGTTCGCCACTAACCACAGACGCGACCCCTAGCCACTGCTGTGGTTCTGTATAATAAGCTCCATAGGATATAATGGTCCGCAACGTGCGCGTTAGAAGCTAACGCGCGCGTTCGCCACTAACCACAGACGCGACCCCTAGCCACTGCTGTAGTTCTGTATAATAAGCTCCATAGGGTATAATGGTCCGCAACGTGCGCGTTAGAAGCTAACGCGCGCGTTCGCCACTAACCACAGACGCGACCCCTAGCCACTGCTGTGGTTCTGTATAATAAGCTCCATAGGGTATAATGGTCCGCAACGTGCGCGTTAGAAGCTAACGCGCGCGTTCGCCACTAACCACAGACGCGACCCCTAGCCACTGCTGTGGTTCTGTATAATAAGCTCCATAGGGTATAATGGTCCGCAACGTGCGCGTTAGAAGCTAACGCGCGCGTTCGCCACTAACCACAGACGCGACCCCTAGCCACTGCTGTGGTTCTGTATAATAAGCTCCATAGGGTATAATGGTCCGCAACGTGCGCGTTAGAAGCTAACGCGCGCGTTCGCCACTAACCACAGACGCGACCCCTAGCCACTGCTGTGGTTCTGTATAATAAGCTCCATAGGGTATAATGGTCCGCAACGTGCGCGTTAGAAGCTAACGCGCGCGTTCGCCACTCGAGTGGCTCTGTATAATTAGGCCCTTAGGTGGAGGCTCAACCACCTATTGAATTTGAATAAATTGTGTTTATCTCTTTTATCACAGGTGTCCAATTACTTATTGGTAGATAGTGTATACCTATTTAATAATTAAGGGGACTTGGGTATCCTTTGTTTTCTCAAAAAATTATAAAAATATTAATTTTCAATTTTTTGCGTGTTTATAATCTTAGAAACCTTCTCCTCAGCATTTGTGAATTTTTGAGCTGATCCGATAACTGCGATTGTAGAAAAATTATCTCTTTATGAAGAATTTAGCATAGTTGCAATAGTTCCTTCGATGTTTCGAACGCATTTTCCTCAGTTCGTGTTTTTTGGAATTCTCACCTTACTCAAAATGCTAAAACTTCAGCAAATATGAATGGAATGACTTGACATTTTTTTTTTTGTGTCATTCTAAAGATTTATTTGACAAATGAGGACTAGAAATAGAAAACAACCTAAGTCTAAAATATAAATTTTTTTGGAGAGCCGAAAAATGAAAAACATTCGCATTGGTACTTATGGCTATGATTAAGTATCGCATTGAATTTGAACTATTGTTACTGGAGTTCGCACATTGGGAGTTTTTTAGTTTGTTTAGCTTGGTCGAAAGAAAAATTTTCCGTACAAAAAAGATTTTTTTTTTTTTTTTTTTTTTTTCGGTATTTAGGTCGTTTTCTATTTCAAGTCCTCAAATACTCAAATATAGGCATAGATTTTTGAATTAAATTATAAACTTTTTTTTACCACTTTAATGGTTTAATGGTTGAGAAACATAATTTTTTTTAAACCTTTAGGTACGGTAATTATCATTTTTCTTGAAAACTATTTTACTTATTCAAAATCCGATGCCTTAAAAGTTAAAGTATATTACTGAGAACATTTGTTTAAAAAAAAAAAAAAAATCAGGAACAAATACTAAAAAATGAAAAAGGAGATGGAATTTGAATTTTTATGAATTTTTTTTTAAATTTCAAAGTTTTGAAAATGTAGAGCACTATGTGAACTTTTTTTAAATAAAATTTATTGATTACTTAGTAATGCTTCCATATATGTAAAATTTTTAATTTTAAAGCGTTAAATAAAAAAAAAAAAAATTAAGGGTTCCAAGTCCCCTTAACTCTTACAGGACCATTAAGATGTTCAAAACTAAATAAGCCAATACAACACAATATTTTAGCTATTGTGGGTGTAAAGTAAGAGAATATCACCAGAAAAACATAGCAGGGTGTATAGGTTTCCTATTATTTCATGGGAAATATTTTTCCCTATGGACCATCAAAGTAAATAAACGAAGAGTTAGGTTTATTATATCGGTATTTTATTTATTGCTTTGTAATACAAAAAACATAATAAAAATTATCAGAAAAGTAAAATAAATAGTTAGTTATGATATTCTACGAAACAATTTCGTTTACTTGTGAAGCACAAGTGGACATTGCACATAACACATTTATTATGTGTCCTATTTTCTATACGTTTTTTTTTTTATTCGTTCAGAAACACATTTGTCGTCTTGGACATACTTTTTATTTTGACATTCAGTAAAAAAAATATCGATTCAATAATAATTGAACAATCGATAAAGATTTTTGTAGAAGGGAAAAATATTTCCCTTGAGCGTGAAAGGGTTAATTTATTTTTCGATGAAATCAAATTCTATGAAAAAAAAAGTTATTTAAGTAATTTTTTAAATTCTAGTAGATTCCCTGTGTCGAATCATTGTGTTTCATTCGCAATCGAAATTATTAGTAAATTAATTAAAAATTGAGTGATGAGTGGTGCAATTAGACCCTAATTAGGTAACTACATTTTAATTATTGAATTAATATCTTCAAATGAAATATATTTTGTTAGTTTCACTAACACTTGTAAAGTAGGAAAAAAAAAATTGAGTATTTCAAAAACTAAAGAAACAGTTTCCTAAAAAGTCAAAATAATTGCATGTCGTAAAATATCTTATAGTATTATCTTTTAATGAAGTCCACGCAATCGAGATAAGACATTAAAGAAGTTGCGTAAATTATCCGCTGATGAAGTCGTCCGCGGAATCAGGATATTTGAAGACATCCAGACAAACGTCTGGAAACGACAGCACGTCAAAATGTCAAGTGGTTCTAGCTAGCAACTCGTTCCCGGGAAAAGATTGGGAAACAAGTTCTCGGAAGTCATTGAATAACGGATTTCTGATAAGGGTGACGAAAGATTTTCGAATCTCCTTTGTGAAATCGTTTGTAAGAGAAATATTTAGTGGTTAGACTGAATAAACAGTGATATTTGGGATGCAGTAACTTTAAAACTTTGTTACGCTACTGTTGTATAGTGAGTCTGGGAATATTTGGATTTTAAGGTGTACGTATACCCAGGGGTGTAGTCAGGGCCCGATTTAGAATTTTTTTTACTGTAGGCCCAACATTCAGAGAGGGGCCCCCAATGGCAAATATTTATTTCCTTACGCCACAATATCACCAGATCAAGCTACATTCGTTAAGACTAGCTTTTTACAATTAAAACTCATAGTTTACTTTCACACGATTTTTTTTTGTTATAATTAGTATGATCTTAATTTTCTCTGTCTAACTTAACTCTCTGCGACTGTAAAAAATATGGAATTTGCGGATGTGTAACTAAAATTTTTTTATTATTTTTGTTCAGTACTTCCCATAAAAAGACCATTATATTTAAAATTTTCAGAAAACTTTCAAAATTTGGAGGCCCCCAAGCCTAGGAGCCTAATGGTAAATCAGGCCCTGGGTGTAGTGGAGCGGGAACGCGTGGGTACGACGATCCTTTACCTTTTTTAAAAGGGGAACGGCGTTCCCTCGCCTATATATTTTTTTTAATTTGTATTTTACATTTTTTTTCTTCTTCCTTACTTGACATTAAACGCAAAATCGAGTAAGAAAACGAAAAAGTTCTTTCCTGAGAATTATGCTTTCGTTTTTGATCCACAATTTCAGAGCTGAGCGGGAAAGTTCAAGTATTTGCAAAACACATACTAGTTGCTAACGCGCTTTTAGTTGCTAATTTCATTTTATTAATGGAGCAAATTTTGAAAAGGAAAGGAAGGGTCTATCAAGCAACAAGAATTTCTCTACATTTTCATCTCGAGAAAGAAAAAAACCCATAAAACTCTCAATCGACATCTGCAACGATCGCAATATTTTTAAATTCATTTTGAAAACAGATTTCGAGATTGAATCGAAACTCGATCTCTAATGGAAATTTTTCTGAATAGAAATTGTTAAAAAAAAAAAAAAATCATGTCAATAATCTGTTTAAAATTTGTTGCAGATAATCTGTTTAAAAATTGTCTTAAAAAATTTGTGTCAATAATATGTTTGTCTTATAATCCATTTAAAAAAATGTCAAACGATCAGTTAAAATGGGTTGTGTAAGGCAAATTGTTTTAAAATCCATATAACTTAATATTTTAAAAAATAGTTTAACTAATATTATTTATTCTTAGTAGTCATTTTCACCTTCCCCCTCCTCCCAAAGAAGAAAAGTATATTTTTGCATAACGACACGACTTAGCGTTCCCACACCTTTTTATTTTACACTACACCACTGCGTATACCCTACAATGGACGATTCCCGCAATTTTTATATTTTTTTTTATTCAATTCTAAATGTTTCGAAAAGGCCATAAATACAAAAATTTCTGCTCAACGCGCTTTTTTCTTCTTTTTTTTTTTTTTTTTTTTTTTTTAAATTTTTTTTTTATTTATTATTATTATTATTATTATTTTTTTATTTGCAAACAAAATTTCCTTAAGTAAGAGGTTGGCGAGAAAACGATTCATTGAATGCGACGTAAAGGAGATCCCAAACATTTTGGCTTGAAATGCGGCAGCTGAAGCCAGTTTTGCAAGTTTTTCGCGAATCGCGCCAACCTGTAAGGGATATTGTCAATGGTCTACCAAAGCCAACTATTTGGCAGAAATCTCACGAAAACCATAGAAACGATAGGACCCCTTTACGTCACGGATTTTGTTGAATGTTTTGATTTGAATAGTTTTGGCTCAGTTTTAGGGCATTTTCTTTTCTTAATTTTTAAATAACTAATCTTTTTTAAAGAACTTTTGTTTAAATATTTGGAATCAGAAAGAAATTCTTCATAAATATATACTAATTCAACTCGTTTTTAAAAAATGCGAGAATTGTCCAATCACGAAAATCGATCAGATTTTTTTTTTTTTTTGAATTTTTTTATTTCATATATAATAATATTCTCTGATACTTTAACTTTCAAGCAATACTAAACTTTTGAAAATATCCTTAATATTTTTTATATTACAATCAAATACATATAGGTACTACCGCTCTTAGGTACTAGGCATTTTTTCTGACGAACTGCATTTTGATTATGTCACGCTTTATTCAAACAATGATAATTCAACAACAAAATGTTCAATTATAACTCTTTTTTTATATCATACTAATCTACGTAATATGTTAGATATTTTGAAACTCAATTATATAACATTGGTTGAGAAACTGATTTTTTAGTGATTTTTAAAACTTAGAATTCATTGAAAATATTGATTTTTTTTTTTCATGATTTCACACAAAATAAATTGTGAAGGAAAAAAAAAAAAAAAAAAAAAAAAAACACTATTCTATTTGAGTTTCAAAACATTAAGAATAATATTTTGAATGATTCCCAAGTGGAATTGTTTTCTAAGTTAATTAAAATTTGATATATCATTGTTTAAAAAAGATACTAATTAGCTAATTAAAGCTTAATTAACAAATTAATAATTGCGAAATTTGAATTTTTGGTATAAAATTATTTTAATCATATACTCTCTAACTAATGTAAAAAAGAATTGGATTTTTAAATTCAGAATTAAAAAAAAATGTTCTAGGGTATACCTACACCTTTGTTTCGCTACTGTTGTATTGAGTCTGGGAATTTTTGGATTTTAATTTATAAAATACATGTCATTAATTTACAAAATGCATTTAAAAAAATACTTTAATACTTCTTACGACTTAGAAAATGTTTTATACATTATAAAACATATTACACTTTACAAAATGTACTATACCTTTTAGCATAGGCACCTAAAATAAATTACAATTTATAAAAGGCAATGGAAAATGTATTACAAATTACAAAAACAAGTTTCAAAATTTAATTAACCCCACAGAATACATTTCTTAAAAAACATTTTTAACACCTTATATTTTTGTGTATTTATCTGGTGTTTTAAAATTGGTACAAGTTCGAAAAAGTAATGATTATTTTATCTTAATAAAGTTATCATTTTGAATTTAAGTTACAGTTTTGGGCAGTTGAATGACATTCAATTTTCCGATTGGTTTATTAGAAACGCAATGATGATCATAGATTTGGAATGGTGTGTTCAAAAAAAGAAAATATGGTTATTATCGTTGGAAATTTTACCCATAGTTATGGCGGCTTATGTGACGTATTAACGCCTACTAAATGCTGATGCCCTATGCACTTTTTTGAGTCATTATGCATTGTAATCTTACGCAACGTTTGGAAAGTCACTTATTAATAATTTTAACTTTTCTGAGAGTAAAATTTAAATATTTTTTTAATTTTACCCGTGTAAAAATCCTTTTACATTGTTTAAAAATATGCTTGCACTAGTACTTACTTATTATCTCATCGACCTTTTCTCGTGACAAAAAGTTGTTGAATTTCTTTCCTGTTGCCAAAATGACAAAATAAATTTGTTTTAATCATTCAGTGCTTGGCCATGACATGACGTATTTTCAACTCGAAATGGCTAAACGTCACATGCATTCTTGTATAGCTTTTATTTAAAGACGAAGGACAACTTTTTCATCCTTAAGATTTTGCGTGCGATTGAAATAGAATCTCAAATCGTTCGGTAGACCATGCAGATTTTTTTTTAAAGATCAATGACACTATTTTGGTTACTACGTTTTGGTGAACTTTTTGTTTCGATAAAGTCGACAGGATGATACTTAAGGTGTTTTGGGATCTTACGCCTTATCCCATCAACCATGGGCGAACTTTTTACTGGAAGTTGACCGCGCTAACTATTCCATGAGCCAACATTTATTATTTTGATTTTAAATTATTATTTGATTTTAAGAAAGTTTAAATTATACATTCTCAACAAAGTTCAAATATAGAATAATTACCGTTATTTTTTTAACAAGTTCATTTACCAGTCCATAATCCATCCATTCAATGAGAATGCTGACGATGACATAAAACATTCACCGTAAATTGCTTTTTCAGATTTGCAAATAATGTTGGCAAGAATTCTTTTATATCTGAAAAGTTAATTTCATAATTTTTTTCAGTAAACTTTATTTTTAACGTATATTTGCAACTTTAATGAAATATGTTGCATAACAACACAAAAGAATTCTTTTTAAATTAACTGAGCCAAATAAAACAAAAAATATAATAAGAATTAAATTTGTGTTGGTACTCTGCATTACAAATTTTAATTTCTAGAAACACTGAGATTCTATATTAATTTTTATCATCAAAATCTTTGGCATTGAAAATAAAATCACAAATTTGGAATTGAAGTTTTGAAAGCTATACGGAAATAAAATTTTAAAAAATCTTAGAAATTATTTCGCTTCTTAATTACAATACTTTTACTATTTGACATGAAACGAAATAACATAAAATTATAAAACAATACAAAATATGTTTTGTACAAATGCTTTGATCCTTTGACTATTTTGCAAAGTTTAAATTTTCTCAACTTGAATATTAAAGCTAAATTCATTTTTAAATCCTTTATATTAACATCGATATTGTTTGCATGTATGTTGGGTATTGACGATGGGGGGGGGGGGGAATCTTCGATGATCTAATTAACCCCTTGCCTTCCTCCAATCGGACTGAAACTTTTCAGATAAATTCAATGTCGATGACAATGCATTCTATCAAATTTTTGACGTCTGTCATTGTCAGTAAAAGGTCGCTTTCACAGAATACTTATAAATCAACTTGCCGCCATTCAGTCGCGCTAAAATAGCATTTAACTGATCATTGAAGAAACTTTTTCCTGTTGCCAAAAATGTTTTAATAAATAATAAAATTGTTTTAATACGGATAAATAAAAGATATTTGGACGTGAGTGCATAAATTTACATACATTTTAATGAATACATTTTGAAAAGTAGTTTACCGCATATTTTACTGATAGAGATGTTTTAAATATTTAAAACTATATGCCTATACCAAGCACACGCTGGCAACAGAAACGACACTTTGTTAATTAATATAAAAATTGGCAATGCAAATAAAGGATTTATTTTTAAACTATTTTGTGGTTACATTATTTGAAAACTAAACTATAATAAAATCTTCTAGGATATATATTATTTTGATATGGCGAGAGAGGAGAGACTAGTTTTTAAGGAGGCGCAGTTTTTAGAGACATTAAATAGAGTAATTAGTTTTTAAGGATTAATTTCCATACGTCACAAAATACAGTTTTAAGACCAATTTCTTTCTAAAATATTAAAGTTTTCTAAAACATTATTCTAACAGGTTTCGTTTCGTTGGTTTTAAGTTAAAATAATTTGTGTTAGACATTCCTTGCAAAGCATATTCTGCAATAATTTTAAATGTGCACTAAAGCGTGTAATAAATTTGTTCTAAAATTTTTAATCGAACCAATTAGTTATGAAAAAAAAAAAATCAAAGAAACATTGTTCTAAACATTTGTAATAAAGTCGCCATACGTTTGTTGGGTACTTACGTATTAAACTGTCGACCTTTTTTGTCGTAACGAAATCCTCGCCAATTGTGAAATTTCTTTCCTATTGCCAGGATGACAAAAATTTTTTAAACTTATTGAGTGCTTGGCCATGACGTCATTTCCAATCGTTCATGCATTCTTTTATAGATTTTATTTTAACTTAAAGCTCAAGAAGAGAGCAAACAACTGCTTTGTTTTTACTTATTTTATTTCTAATTTTATTAAACTGAAATAGATTTTCATGTCATGTCGTAGAGTATGGTGATTCGTTTAAAAGATTGACGATAATATTTTGGTTACTACGTTCGGTCGACAATGTTTGGCGAACTTTTTTTTGTTCCCGCAGAAAGGACGATGGTTTAATATGAATGATTCCATGGAGTCATACGTATTAAACCGTCGATCGATGACAAAAATTTTGTTGGCAGTCGACTACGAGTAGTCTAGGATTGGCCACTTACTTTAGTCTATGATTTTAAATTATTGTTTTATCCCAGTCCATAAAGTATTTATGCATTCAATAAAAAAGATGATGTTTTAAAATTATTTTTAAAAAATAGTATATTCTACTGCTAAACTCAGCGACGTAACAACCCCGTGGAGGGAGGGGCTTGGCCTGCTATGCCCAGTCTAGCTTACTTGACTATGGGCCCCAGCGTGCCATTCAACAATGTTTCAGTCAGATGGTCAGTCTTACGCGGAATCCCCAGCGTTTAATTCCCAAGCATGCTTGGTTCCCATTTAAGAGACGAAAGGATGAGGCAACCAGTCCGGGAATCAAACCATGGACCTGTGGCGTGGCAGTGCAATGCGCTACCACTGCGCCACTGGGATGCAAAGAGTTTATTCAGATTTGCAAAAAAATGTTGGCAACCGGAAAAATGTTTAAAAATTGGCAAAATTTTCGAGGCGACAAAAAGGTCTACTGTTTAATACGTAAGTATCCGTTTATTGTAAAACAAAACATCAGAAATAACGTAGCATATAACTCTTTAACAAATAAGTTCACCAATTCAAAAGAACTTCAAACTTTAGAGCTGACACGAACCTCTATAAATAGGGCATTGAATAATTTTAAAAGCGAGATAAATATAGATAAATCTGAAGAACTTAAAAAATAGTAAAAAAAAAAATATGAGGATTTTAAAACCTATAAAAACATATTTCTTAATAAAAACATCAAACGATCAATAATGAAAAACGTGACTAGAAATGAATACTTTTCTTACACTAACATTTTAAATCGATGGATTTAAATTAGAGTTTTTTTCTTCTTTTCTTTTTTTTTCTCCAGAAAGAAATGGAAGAATTATTCTGGAAATATTTGGCACCGATTACAGTTCCATTTAATTTATTCTTTTCCCACCTCTTTCGACGTATATAATTTAAATGTGATAAAACCATATTTGGTTTTCTCCTTTAAATAAAGATGTATTAAATCGCGCGAAAGAACGACTTTTGGGTATTTTCGCAATCGTAAAACCCCAATGCGAAAGATTAAGCAACTGAGATAAGTAAATTGCTTCACCAAATATCTTGTTTTAAGGCGGTTTAAAACTAATGTGAGGCTAATGCAAACAGACCAATCCCAATTTTTCGAGTTGATAATATAGGATACAGCTGGAAGAGCTTTATCACAATACAAATAAAAATGAATGTAATATTTTCTCGTAAATAGTAAAATAAAAACCCAATAAAATACTAATACGTTGGTGTGCGAGAAACTCAAAATTTTAAGTCAATTTCTGAAAAATCAAACGTGGTGCTTTTGCTCTTTCAAATCCATTTTTATGAAATAGTTGACAAAACTGCACTAGTCATTAAAGATTAGTCAAAGATACTATAATAACCCTTCGGGTTAAAGATGGCAAGCTTCCATAGAGATAATGTAAAATACTTGAGAGCACATGACGTCATTGCAGGGTTTCTATTTTGGCAAGGTTATCGCTCTTTTTGGTTTCACTTGGCGATTACATTTTATGGTTTCCCAGAAATCTTTTATCCAAAAAAAGAACAAATCTGCCTAGCTCATTAAACTTTAACTTAAAAAATTTACACACCCAAACAAATTTTTGTTAATTTATATTTTTAACTAAAATAATTGAATACTTTTTTAAACAATATTAATATTATATTGAACCACTACAGCAAAAGTTCCATCCTGTAATGCAATACGAATCCTAATATTAGATTTGGTGTTTATACAGCATATTCCAATATTATCGAACTTTTAGTAAGTTTTCGTAAGAAATATGAACATCAATAATTAACAAAATTACTAATTACAAAATTATTGAAACACATTCTAGAAGAAAAAGATTGATAAAATTTCCATGCATTCTTCGAAGCAGTACATTAGGAAACTAAAAAATATCTAGTTATTGTGTGCAAGAATTTAAAAATGACTTGCAACTACAAAAACCAATATCATTTAGCATGTACTAGTTTAGAAGAATTTACTAACAGTTGACAATAATCATTTAGCTTTATTAATTCATAAAATAAAAAACCGCAATGGTAATTCAGATTGGCGTCAAATTTCAAAAAATCATAATAAACACATAATAATTGCGTGCATTTATGCAACTAACAAATGATAAACATTCTTTCAAGCGATGTCAAAGTAATAAAAAAAGAAAAGTTCATGAAAAAAACAACTATATTTAACATAAAAACTAGCCTGCTGAATGAGACGAAAAAATAAAAACAAACGATTAAGAACACTAACCATCAAGTTTCATTACAACCATCAATACTGCAAAAAATGTCATGTTAAAATTCTCTTACGAAAATTCTATAATCTTCAGAACATTACCGAAATTTATTGTGCACAAAAGCGAACAATTTGAACAAACTTGAATAAATAATATGTTACTTTGCAAAGTAGAATCCTTCATTTTTGTTCTGCTATTTAAATCTCCCACGTATTCGACGAAATAAATCTGATGTTCTTATTTGTTTGTTTAAAAAGCACGATCGCCAAAGTAAGAACAAAGCTCTGCGCATGTCTGGAAATCGGAGCAATTTGGCGAAAGTTTTGTGCTCTCAATTTCGAAAATCCGCGAGATGGCAGCACTTACGTATCTGCGAAGCTTGCCTTCTTATAGTTTTAAGTTCTTTGGATTAGTGTATTATTTTCAACCA
The DNA here is from genome assembly GCA_963978545.1 of Linyphia triangularis. Classification (NCBI taxonomy): domain Eukaryota; kingdom Metazoa; phylum Arthropoda; class Arachnida; order Araneae; family Linyphiidae; genus Linyphia; species Linyphia triangularis. Next base: position 87,134,682 of record OZ021728.1, read on the forward strand.
TACCTCGAAAATAACCCTTTTTTTAAGGTATACGTATAGGTTTCAACATTTTTTTTTTTTTAATTTTCAATTTAAAAATTAGACCTTTGCACCTTGAAAAGTATATTATTTGTTAATATTATTGTTTCCAATAAAAAAAAATTCAAATTTCTTCAATTTTAATAATTAATTAACATTTAATCAACTAATTAGGCTAATTTCGAACTGTAATGACAAAAATTCTAATTCACCCACAGATACAATTTTGGTGTTCAATAATGCGGAATACCCTGCTCTATGTTTTGACCCTATTAACAGAATTTTACAGTGTGTATATTTTGTGATATCTTGCTTTAACTGAATCTATTAGAAAAATCAGAGTTTTTTTATACAGAATCTTATCTTTAAAAGTCAATTAAAAAAATATTTATTTACAAATCACTTAGTATTTAGAGTCAAAACATTCAAAAATGTATGCAGATTATATAACAAAAAACAAATTTCAGAAAATATTATTTAAACTGGAGTTATTACTGTTTGAATGAAATGCAAAATAGAAAAAACTACAATCTGAGAATAACTTTTAAAAAAGTATTTTTTTTTATAAAAATTGTCATTATTATACTAATTATTATATATTTCCTTTTTAGTATGCTCCTCCATCATAGGGTTTCCTTCTTTTGTGTTGTTTTTATTTTCTTTTGTTTTTTACGGCATTACAAATCTTCCCCGTTTTTTGCGAGTTTTGCGATTTTGAAGCCTATACGTATACCTAGAGTTTTACAGTTGATCTCAACATCTTATTTTAACATACATCTATTACGTAAACAAATGCAGGAATATCGTAATTTCATAATTATTATGGGAATAGGATATTCTAATGCAACTTTCATGCCTTTTATATCAAAATATAAAAAAACATTATTTACCTTTGTATTTCAGTTCATTTTAATGAAATATTATATGAATGAAATTTTTGAATATTTGGATTCAAGCTAATAAATTAGCTTTCAATTTTAGTATGTATGAGATTAATTTTTTTTCTTTATATTTGAAACTTTTAAAATTTCTTAGAAAATGATAAGCAATAGGAAGTGAATTCATTTAACTTTGTGCCCATTGTTTATATTTTTAGTCAGTATGATTCCTTAAAACGAGGTATGCTTCATAATTAAAATCGAATGTTTGATAGTCAATGCTCATTTGTACGCTACCCATAGACTTATTATTATCAATAGACTGCGCGTTCCCACTTCAATTATACAACGAGAATGAAACCGAAATGAATCACATGAGTAGGGACTTTTTGGGAGCAGGGTTGCAGATTTGGCGGGTTTCTCCTCACTCAGGCGATAAAGGGTAATAAGATTATTTGATAAAGGATTAATTTTACAACGTAGCCAAATTAAAAACCACGTGACTGATAGACGAATTTTGTGATTCATTTTGGTTTCATTCTCGTTGTATGATTGAAGTGGGAACGCGCAGTCTATTGATAATAATAAGTCTATGACGCTACCAGTCTGCGTTCCAGTTTAGATAGCCAGTTGTGTGACGTCAGCTAAACAACCGCTGTGCCGTCTGTCGTTGGTCACCGGTGAGCTTTGGTGATTGGAAGATGGGTGCATGTAAAAAATGTTTGATCTACTGCAACCAGTAGCCAGGTGACGTCACAGATTGGCGATCATGCCGACTGGAAACGTGTAAATGAGCCTTCAGATTTTATTAAAATCTATTGATATAATTACAGAATTTTTAAAATTTATTTTTACTTCATCAATTATTTTAGAGTATATATTGTGGCGGTAGGGCTCTTCAACAGATACAGTGACTCATCCATACAACTCAACTCTGGACGGGTAGCGTCGAGCAAGCCACGCCCCTCCAGAGTTGCATAAAAACCGAAGACAGTCTTTCAATGTTAGCTTCGTATCTCGAGATTATTATTATGTTTTGCTAAGTTATTTTAATTCTTAAGTGTTAAGTTTAGATTATTAAAGTTTACATTGTTATCAAACTTGGAGGCAGACTGAGAGGCAACTGCAATTTTTGGACCCCATCGAACATCATTCTGATTTTTTTTTATAGAAATTAGAGAAAAATGTGTAGATTACGAATCCACTGGTCTGCCGTGGCAAAAATGGCCGAAACTAGTCAAAAATCGACTTTTAATAAGTTGAACTAAATCCAATTGCCAAATGAGCCATAACTTGCCAAATAATGAGCATTTTTTTTTATTTGGTAACCCTCACTCTTTAATTATCATTTAAGAAGGTTGCAGACGATTCAGATATCTGGCGACGGTCTACTTCCATCTATTAAAAGGGAGCCAAATTGGCAATAAACATTACGTCATGGATAACGTAACTGATGTCGCCAATTCGGCTTACTTTTAAAAGATACACTTTTTAAAAGCCAGAGATCAAAAATCGTTTGCGCTTTTTCTCATTGAAAATCAAAATGCAGGGTTGCCAGACGAAAAAGTTTGTTCTCTTTTTGGCAAGTTATGACATATTTGGCAATCGGATTTTAGTTCAACTCATTCCAAGTCGATTTTTGATCAGTTTCGGCCATTTTTGTCACGACAGACCAGTGGATTCCTAATCTACTCACTTTTCTCCAATCTCTATAAAAAATTCAGAGTGATGTTCGATGAGGTCCAAAAATTGCAGTCGCCTCTCGGACTATTAATTAACATAGACAGCATGCACCTACCCCCAAAATATTTTTTTTTAAAGGGGTAATAAGCATAAAAAAGTAATTATCATTCAGTTGTTTCTCCATGAACTTATTTTCTTAATGAGACAAAAATTTTTAAACCTAAGTTTTGTATAATGTCCAAAATTTTTATTTGAAGTTTGATGATTTTATTGTTATGTATTTTAATCATATACCATAAAAATAGCCTTTAAACTAACTTTAATAAAATATACTTAAATAAAAGAAAGTCCACAAAGATTAGAAAACTTTTAATTAACTTAAACTAAATGGTATATGGCATGTGCTTACTGGTATATCTAAAATTAGTACCACTCTTTGAGATTCGTACACTTGGAGAAGTGCAGTGTAAAATAGATAAAATAAAAATGAAGTGGAATTCCATTACTGAATTTCTAAATTCAATTGGAAATTCGGAATGGAAGCTTCTTCTATAAAATGAAAATGAAAATTTCCTTTCTAATGCCCCTCCTTTCGACTATAACCCTTTACAAAGGACAGATGACTGAATGATGAAAAGACGTACACTGGATTTAGCACTTTTAAAAAATGAAAAATCATTTTTTTTTTCCTTAATGATAAAAAAAAATAATAGATACCAATTTTTCGTTGCATTTAGATTGAAATAAGATTGGCGCATAAATTGCTTTTTCATATCTGTGCGACTACTTCGATGATAATAAAAATGGTAGGTAGTACCTTTCTATATAACATCAAAGTAAACACACTACGGAAAATATTGGATTTATCTGTATGTGATATTGATTGAGAAGCCCACATATATCAAAGAAAAAATCACACAAATTTTTTTTATAATCAAAAAAAAAAAAAAAAAAAAAACTGCGTTTATTTTAGTATTTTAAATCTATGGATTTTTTTTTAGACAAAAAAAAAAAGTTGATCTGCGATACAATATTTGTCAGGCATGAAATTGGAAACTTTTAATGACTGAAATCTTCTCTCGTTAAGGTATAAACGATAGATTACCAAAACCCTGCTAATTTGGAGTTTTTTTTTTATATATTGTTACGAATTTTTGTATATTTGTAAATATTTCATAGTGTTAATTTTGTAAATAGGAAAATGTATGTACATTTTGCATAAGGCAGTGCAATAGTTCGTCGTTAGTTTGCTTCCCCTCAATGTGTATCTTAATGCTTGATAACAAGTTTTACAGCGATAACGCTGGGAAGCGAGGGTATTTAACATTATGGTAATGGCATTCTCGCCAAATTTGCGAGATAGAGCCAAATTTGCGACGGTTTTGGCGACTAATTTTTGTCGCCAAATTTGGCGACATTTTCGGTCCCCATGTACATGTATAGGACTTTTCGACTACGATCTTGAAAGTTTTCCAAATGTCCATCTCTGGAATATTCACGAAAGTTCGCCTCCCCTATATAAGACCGGCCGTGAGTCTAGTTAGTTGAGTCATTGAGTTAGTTGAGTCCGTTAGTTGACTGGAGTTGTTGACTGAAGTTAGTCAGTTAGTTGACTGGAATTACTGAATTGAGATACTGAGTCTCAGTGAGCATTCAGAGAGTTCCGAAAGCGAACTGTATTGCATTGTTTTTTGCGGCGATTTAGCAGTTGTGTGTCAAGTTTACTGCTGTTTGTGTTTTATTGTTGTGTATAGAGCTGTATTGAGTCTACTAGAACGAGAAGTTCTGGAGTTGTAAGGGAATCTGTGAAGAGTTGTATTGGAATAAATTTCTGCAAGTTTTGATCTGCTGTGGCTTCAAATCTTTCGAACCCATCCACGCAACAATATATATAAATACAAATCTCACCAAGTGTACGAGTTTGGCGACAAACTTGTTGAACCGAATTAAAGTTGCAATAGGATGCATCTTCATTTTCATACAAGATGTGATTTACTACGAAAACACTTTTCCTGTCGAATTTTGAATGTTTGGTCCAAACTGATTTATAACGCATTTCTGTTGCATGCATATAGACAAAGAAGCGACTGCATGTTTAGGTTCTCCACGGAACATCATTCTGAATGTTTATAAAGTGTAAAGAAATGCTAGTAGATCATGAATCTACTGGTCTGCGGAGACAAAAGTGACCGAAACTGTTCAAAAATCGACTTTTAATGAGTTGAACTAAGTGGGATTGTCAAATATGAATTTGTTAAATAACGATATTGGTTATTATGGGATCACTTAAGGTATACATATACATTAGGAATTGCGAAATTTGACTCAAGTCTGTACTTTTGTTTTTTGGTTTTAAAATATTCTCGAATTCATTACCATTAAAATGATACCATTTTCTTTCTGAGACTCGAATTACTTTTTAAATTACAGTAGGTTTTGTGAACCTGTTTTGCATCACGTTCATTAGTGTAATAAACTTTAAACGCGTTTTCTGAAGAATGACATTTTGGTGTTATATGACTTTACGCCAACGGACATAACTACATAATAAATGGTCCGATTTACAAAATTCTACTTTTGTTCTGTAGACACAAGTTCTGAATGTGTTTTTTATGGAGAATCTAATATATATTGTTATAAAAACATTTTTGATGAGTATTTTAATCTTAATTTTTTGTTAAAAACTCTGTATTTTATAAATTTTTTATTTAAAAATTTATAATTATATAAATATTGCCGCCAAATTCAAAATTCTCCATAGAAACATGTGCCAATATAATATCTTTCATTTGCAATAAAAATCAGACCTCTAAGTCAATTACAAGTGTATTTATGTATGTTCTAATAATGTCCTAATTAGTCACTTTAATTGTAATTAGCTGATTAAAAAATTGACATAAAAAAAAGTTTATATATATAAATGCATAATTTTTAATTCTGATATACTGCCAAAAAGTTTGAAATTATTATCTAAAAATTAAAGAAAATCATCTCAATTGTATATGTATAACTTAAACATCCTATGCGTTATTTTAGCAACTAATCAAAATCAGGGAAATCATATATATAACTTAAAATGAATGATTTCAAACGATCTAAATGGCTGAAGTAAATATTATTTTTCAGGAAATTATCTCTCTATATATAAGGCAAAGCCCTCACTCACTGACTCACTCATCACTAATTCTCCCACTTCCCACATAGTCACAACTCTGAAAATCGGCACAAATATCAACAATGGTAAAAATAGAAAAATAAACTATTCGGATCTCGATTAACCCACTTTAAGGGGTCGAAAAGGGGTTAAAGGTTCCGAACGGGGGATATTCGAAAATCCTACTTCCCACATAGTCACAACTCTGAAAATCGGCACAAATATCAACAATGGTAAAAATAGAAAAATTAAACTATTCCAATCTCGATTAACCCACTTTAAGGGGTCGAAAAGGGGTTAAACGTTCCAAACGGTTGACATTCGAAAATCCTACTTCCCACATAGTCACAACTCTGAAAATCGGCACAAATACCAACAATGGTAAAAATAGAAAAAGTAAACTATTCCGATCTCGATTAACCCACTTTAAGGGGTCGAAAAGGGGTTAAACGTTCCAAACGGGGGACATTCGAAAATCCTACTTCCCACATAGTCACAACTCTGAAAATCGGCACAAATATCAACAATGGTAAAAATAGAAAAATTAAACTATTCCAATCTCGATTAACCCACTTTAAGGCGTCGAAAAGGGGTTAAACGTTCCAAACGGTTGACATTCGAAAATCCTACTTCCCACATAGTCACAACTCTGAAAATCGGCACAAATATCAACAATGGTAAAAATAGAAAAAGTAAACTATTCCGATCTCGATTAACCCACTTTAAGGGGTCGAAAAGGGGTTAAACGTTCCAAACGGGGGACATTCGAAAATCCTTCTTCCCACATAGTCACAACTCTGAAAATCGGAACAAATATCAACAATGGTATAAATAGAAAAAGTAAACTATTCCGATCTCGATTAACCCACTTTAAGGGGTCGAAAAGGGGTTAAACGTTCCAAACGGTTGACATTCGAAAATCCTACTTCCCACATAGTCACAACTCTGAAAATCGGCACAAATATCAACAATGGTAAAAATTAAACTATTCCAATCTCGATTAACCCACTTTAAGGGGTCGAAAAGGGGTTAAACGTTCCAAACGGGGGACATTCGAAAATCCTTCTTCCCACATAGTCACAACTCTGAAAATCGGCACAAATATCAACAATGGTAAAAATAGAAAAATTAAACTATTCCAATCTCGATTAACCCACTTTAAGGGGTCGAAAAGGGGTTAAACGTTCCAAACGGTTGACATTCGAAAATCCTACTTCCCACATAGTCACAACTCTGAAAATCGGCACAAATATCAACAATGGTAAAAATAGAAAAAGTAAACTATTCCGATCTCGATTAACCCACTTTAAGGGGTCGAAAAGGGGTTAAACGTTCCAAACGGGGGACATTCGAAAATCCTACTTCCCACATAGTCACAACTCTGAAAATCGGCACAAATATCAACAATGGTAAAAATAGAAAAAGTAAACTATCCCGATCTCGATTAAGCCACTTTAAGGGGTCGAAAAGGGGTTAAACGCTCCAAACGGGGGACATTCGAATATCCTACTTCCCACATAGTCACAACTCTGAAAATTGGCACAAATATCAACAATGGTAAAAATAGAAAAAGTAAACTATTCCGATCTCGAATAACCCACTTTAAGGGGTCGAAAATTTGTTAAACGTTCCAAACGAGGGACATTCGAATATCCTACTTCCTATATGGTCACAACTCTAAAAATTGGTACAAATGTCAACAATGGTAAACATAGAAAAAGTAAGCTATTCCGATCTCGATTAACACACTTTAAGGGGTCGAAAAGGGGTTAAATGTTCCAAACGGGGGAATTCGAATATCCTACTTCCCACATAGTCACAACTCTGAAAATTGGCACAAATATCAACAACGGTAAAAATAGAAAAAGTAAACTATTCCGATCTCGATTAACCCACTTTATGGGGTCGAAAAGTGGTTAAACGTTCCAAACGAGGGACATTCGAATATCCTACTTCCCATTTGGTCACAACTCTAAAAATTGGTACAAATATTAACAATGGTAAACATAGAAAAAGTAAGCTATTCCGATCTCGATTAACCCACTTTAAGAGGTCAAAAAAGGGTTAAACGTTTCAAACGAGCGATATATTCGAATGTCCTACTTCTCATATTTTCACAATTCTGAAAACTGGTGTGAATATCAATAAAGACAAACGCAGAAAAAGTAAACTATTCCGATCTCGGGTGGATCAAGGGGTGGAAAAGGGGTTAAACGTTCCAAACGAGGAATATTCGAATGTACCACTTCCCATATGGTCACAACTCGGAAATTTGGTACAAATGTCAAAAAAGATTAAACATAGAAAAAGTAAGCTATTCCGATCTCGATTAACCCACTTTAAGAGGTCAAAAAAGGGTTAAACGTTTCAAACGAGCGATATATTCGAATGTCCTACTTCTCATATTTTCACAATTCTGAAAACTGGTGTGAATATCAATAAAGACAAACGCAGAAAAAGTAAACTATTCCGATCTCGGGTGGATCAAGGGGTGGAAAAGGGGTTAAACGTTCCAAACGAGGAATATTCGAATGTACCACTTCCCATATGGTCACAACTCGGAAATTTGGTACAAATGTCAAAAAAGATTAAACATAGAAAAAGTAAGCTATTCTGTTCTCGATTAACCAACTTTAAGGGGTCGAAAAGGGGTTAAATGTTCCAAACGAGGGATATCCGAATGTTCCTCTTCCAATGTAGTCATTTTTCTGATATTTTTTTGCAAATGTTAAAAAAATAAGTCATTCCAATATCGATTAACGAATTTTTAAGGGATGAAAAGACGACGCAACTTTGAAACTATACGAGGATTAACTTAATGTCTAATTAACTTAATTCCAATACAGCTACTACTTTGAAATTTAGAACTAAGAGCAAACATAAACACAATAAACTATTCCAATTTACTATTCACAATTATAAATTTCGCTTAAAATGTCAACAAAGGAAAGTTCCTCTTTTGATAAATCAATTTGTCGGGATCGAAATGGGAGCAAACGTCTGAAGTGTAGAATACATGAATGTCTTTTGATCGTTAAAATGCTAATGGTAAAATTTCGTAGCGCAGCACGGGTATTCAGCTAGTTCTTAAATAAATCATAATCCATATCGGTTTGAATATTTAAACTTTTGATCATAAATTTTTGATAATGCTACCTTTGAAATCATCTTAACCTGGCACTAAGTACCAGAATCAAAAGACGTTTAGTAAAGCCTCCAATTGGTTAGGAATTCTTTGCAGCGAATCTAAGTGCCCAAATAGTGTGTTTTCTACCGGCTACTTAGTGTCAAGTTAGGGTGATTTCAACAATATAATTTTGCGTTTTTTAGATTGTGGAAAAGTTTGGTTTTGTATGCTTCTAGACTGAGAGGCGACTGCAATGTTTGGACCTCATTGAACATCATTCTGAATTTTTTATAGAAATTGGAGAAAAGTGAGTAGATTATGAATCCACTGGTCTGCCATGGCAAAAATGGCCGAAACAGGTCAAAAATCGACTTTTAATAAATTGAACTAAATCCAATTGCCAAATGAGCAATAACTTGCCAAATAATGAGCATTTTTTTTTTATTTGGTAACCCTCACTCTTTGATTTTCAATTAAGAAGGTTGCAGACGATTCGGATGTGTGGCTATGGCTTACTTGCATCTTTCACAAATGAGCGAAATTGGCAATAACCATTACGTCACTGATGACATAACTGATGTCGCCAATTTGGCTTACTTTTAAAAGATACAAGTTTTCCGAGCCAGAGATCAGAAATCGTTTGCGCTTCGTCTCATTGAAAATCAAAATGCAGTGGGTTGCCAGACGAAAAAGTTTGTCCTCTTTTTTGGCAAGTTATGACATATTTGACAATCGTATATTAGTTCAACTCATTCCAAGTACATTTTTGATCAGTTTCGGCCATTTTTGCCACGGCAGACCAGGGGATTCGTAATCTACTCACTTTTCTCCAATTTCTATAAAAAATTCAGAATGATGTTCGATGAGGTCCAAAAATTGAAGTCGCCTCTCTGACTATTAAGTTTCATTTCACTTAATGTATTGAACTTTAATGAAGCTACTTACATTTTTTATATTACTGGATATGACCCTACTGTAGTTTTATACAAATCGCATTTCTTATTAATTTCATTGATTTTTAAAAATTCCGAGTTGAAGTGTTTTATCTTTTGTCTGAAAAACAAAACGTAAGATATACTTCAAGAAAAAGATCATAATTAATACCATTTATTGATGAACTTTAATTTCAATTATTTAAGTTCAAGAGAAAACATTATAACACCAATAATAGTTATATAAATTTAAATAAATGGTCCAACTGCTCTCTCTATATTATATTATTTAATATATTTATACCGGTTAAATTATTAAACATTATTGAATGAAATACTAGATGAATCCTATAATAATATATATGAATTTAAATAAATCGACTGCTCTCTCTCTCTCTATTATATTAATTGCCATACATTAACTTTAAACTATTACATGTTAATTGAAGAAAACACATTATGAAATATATAATTTTATCTGAATTTAAATAAATATATTAACTGCTCTATTCATATTATATTCATTGTCATATATTGATAATCGTTAAATTATTAAATATTAATTGAAGGAAAAACTATATATATCCTATAATATTATATAAATTTCTATGAATAAACTGCTCTCTCTATACTATATGCATTGCGATAAATTAATTTTAAAATTATTAAACATTATTTGAAGAAAACGCATTTTAAAATATTTAATTTTATTTAAATTTAAATAAATAGATTAACTGCTCTCTTCATTACATAAATTGCCATATATTGATTATCGTTAAATTATTAAATATTAATTGAAAGAAACACTATATAAATCCTATATTATTATGTAAATTTAAATTAATAAACTTCTGTCTCAATATTACATTTATTGCCATACATTAATTAACCTTAAATTATTAAATATTAATTGAAGAGAATACATTGTAAAACCTATAATTTTATATATATTTAAATAAATAGTTCAACTATTATCAAAATGTTGTAATTATTTTAATTTGCAGACAATAATTGAGAATTTTTAATCGATTTTCACTTTTGTTTTCAAAGATTGACATTTAAACATTAAAAATATTAACTGGAAAAAGTATTTAACTTAAATAATTTTTATTTTTTAATTTAAATAATTTGTCATTTTCTTTAAAAAAAAAAAAAAAAAAAAAAAAAAAAAACTCTTTGGATAAATCAGTGAAAATTTAAAAAAATCTAAACAAAAACGAATACAACAATTACTAAAGTAAAATCATTTGCTCCAATGAAACAAAAAGTAATAATGAAACATGGAACGCATTTTTTTTAAATAAAAAACATAATTTTAAAACATATATTCTCTGAACAATAAACAGAATCCGACAAGCTTACTCGCTCTTAAATAATAATTTCACGAAGAAAGTAACTTTTAACAATATTATAACGTTAAATATAAACTTAGAAAATCCACACACTAAACATCCACAGGAGTCAATACATCAACTTGAATTCAAAACATTTTAAAATAAATCTTTGTTTCTCTCTTAAAAAATTTCTACTATACAGTCCAAATATATCTATTTGTAACATATCAGCACGTAAAAGATTTATGTCATAAGTATAAACTAAACGAAAACGTTGTTTACTTCAATTTTTGAAAAAACAACTTTAATTTCAATCTTTCTACAAAATTATTTTTCTTATTCAATGGCAAGAAGTCCAAAACTAGTTTCGTACTTTATATAATAAAGGTAAATAAATAAACGCAAACATACGACAAATCCAATAAGTAAATATTTATCACGTGGGCAAGTATTAAAATCGTTATGTTTTTCGCAGATTTCTTTAGATCGTAAGGAATTAAACTTCAAAGCCTAATGGAATTTAAACACTATAAATTTCGGTAAGCAATGTTTTGAATCACAGGAATTTCAATAAACTATGAATTTAAAAATTGAAGTTAATGCGAGTAAACATTGTATATAATAAAAATAATATATTTGCCTCGAAATAATCTCAATTACATAATACTTTTTATCCCTGTGTTTCATTTTATAAATTGCATTATTTTATTTATATATTATTCATTTAAATTGTTAAATATCTCATTTAATTATTAATATTTTAATTGTTATTAATACTGTCAGTTTCATTACTTTTATAAGTATCGTCATTATTAGCTGTAGTATCATTACTTTTATTGTTTTAATATTATTAGTATAATTATTATTATTTGTATCATTGTTATTATTTGCATTGTTATTATTTGTATTATTCATTTAAATTGTTAAATATCTCATTTAATTATTAATATTTTAATTGTTATTAATACTGTCAGTTTCATTACTTTTATAAGTATCATCATTATTAGCAGTAGTATCCTTACTTTTATTTTTTTAATATTATTAGCATAATTATTATTATTTGTATCATTGTTATTATTTGCATTGTTATTATTTGCATAATTATTATTATTTTTATCATTATTATCGCTATTACTTCTAACATTATTAGTATTAGTATTATTAATAGTATTAGTATCATTATTAGTATTAGTATCATTATTAATATTTTTATTGTTATTAGTTCATTATTAATATTTTTATTGTTATTAGTATTAGTATCATTAATAGCCCTGGACCAGATGGAATACTGCCCATCATGATACAGAAGTCAAGAGAAACTAATTTTTCCAGTGCTGACTACAATTTATAGAGCCAGTCTATCCCTGGGATATATTCCAAAGATATGACAGAAGACAAGGGTTGTATTCATCCATAAACCTGGAAAAAACAGATATGACCAGACAAAATCCTGCAGACCAATCAGTCTTTATTCATTCTTTTTTAATATCATGGAGAAAATTATTGATAGGCATATTAGAGAATACATGGGTAGTAATAGTCCCTTGCATGATCTACAATTTGCCAATCAACCTGTTAAATCTATAGAAACAGTACTTCATCAGCTTGTTTCCGAGATAGAAGACACTCTGGAAAGAAAGGAAATTGCTCTTGCCACTTTTCTTGACATACAGGGTGCTTTTTAGAATACCCCACATCTATCTATCCTTAATTTCTTAAAGTAGACAGGGATAAACCATATACTATGTACATGGATTGAGAACCTGCTATCAGATAGAACTATTCAAATGAACATCTTTGATGAATCATTTGAAAATAAAGGGGCTACTCAAGGAGGTGTCTTATCACCATTACTTTGGAACTTGGCAGTAAATAACCTAATTAAACACCTTAATAATATAGGCTATTATACGCAAGGCTATGCTGATGACATTGTCATCCTTATCCTTGGTAAAGATTTCAACATAACTTGTTCCCTTATGCAAAATGCACTGAGTTATGTAAGCAAATGGTGCACAGAGAGCGATCTGAGGGTCATTCCACAGAAAACCAATCTTGTACTATTCACTCGCAAAAGAAAATGGGAAGACTTTGTTATCCCTACACTTTTTTACATTGAAATCAACATGACTTCTGAGGTAAAGTATTTAGGCATATATCTTCACCAAAAGCTCACATGGAATAAACATGTTGAGTACAAAATAAATCAAGCAAAAAAATGCATTATGACATGTAGGCGCATGCTTGTAAAAAACTGTGGTCTACAGCCAAAAATGATTTTTTGGATGTACTCAGCAGTCATCAGACCTATGATTACTTATGCCTCTGTGATCTTATGGTGTAAAGTGAAACAGAGAACTGTGAAGGACAGGCTGGGGTGACGGCAAAGACTGGCCTGCCTGTGTATCACAGGTGCAATGTCTTTGGATCCCACCAGAGCATTAGAGACCATATTAGATATGACCCCACTAGACATCTTAATTTGCAGCACTGCAAGAATGACTGCATACGGAATGATGTTTAAAAAAACAATGGTATGACAAGCCTACGGCTAAAGGTCATATTAATATCACCAGGAAAATTCATGAACCTACTCTTCTGATGCCTTCAGACACCTTGGAGAGGACATACGTGTTTGAAAGATCATTTGAGGTGGTTATACCCATCAGAGAAGAATGGAATGCGTACACGTTTAACCAAACAAACAATGATCTTATCTGGTTCACAGATGGATCAAAGAAAGACAACCTCTCAGTACTGGGAGTACATGGTGCATCTATTACCAAGAATTAACCTTTTTAGAGGTCTTGGGAAGTATGACACTGTGTTCCAGGCAGAAGTTCTTGCTATTATTGATTGTCTACGAATAAATATGAGAAAAGGCTACCGAGGTAAGCGGATTTCTCATTTATAGCGATAGTCAAACAGCCTTAAAAGCTCTTAGTTCATTTCAAATCAATTCAAGATTTGTTCTGGAATGTAGAAACCTTCTGGGAGAACTGGCAATCGAAAATAAGGTAACTCATATCTGGGTTCCAGGACACAAGGGTATTGAAGGTAATGAAAAAGCAGATGAACTTGCAAAACTGAGATCGTCTTATAATACAATATGTGCGGAACCCTTCTGTGGGATCAATTGGAAGACCACAAGAGGAGTTCTCCTCAAATGGGAAAAACAGGAGATGAATAAAACGTGGCACTGTTCTTCTGGACAAAAAAACGCTAAAAGTATGATCATCAGATCATCTGCTAAGATTGCTTCTGAAATTCTTAGATACCCAAGATTGAAGATGCAAACAATTGTGGGCTTCATCACAGGGCACTACCATTTCAGAAAATACCTTCATACAATAGGACTTTTTCAACAAGACCCCATAAGTAGAAAATGTCATAAAAACGAGGAAATGGCACATCATGTTATATATGAATGTGTTGCTATTGCCCTCACTCGACTAACTACATTAGGGTTTATCAGTACTAAAGAGTTACACCTTAGCTCTATTAAAGTGGGCGACCCAAACAAATGGAGCTAAGAAATATTGGGTTTGGATCATGGTACAAAATGCTACCCTCTAAAGCAGAGGTGCCACGTATCTGACTACCCAAATCTAAAGAAGAAGATCATTAATAGTAGCTTTATCGTTATTAGTATTAATATCATTTATAACTTTAGTATCATTATTAATATAAGAAGCGTTATTATTAGTAGTAAAGTAACCGAATTAGCATTATTATAAGTATGTGCAGTATTATTAGTAGTGTATTATAATTTTAGTATAATTATTGTCATAATCGTCATTATTCTCTTTTTTTATTCTATTATAATTCGGCTTTGTTTACTAATACATTTCAAAAAAGTATTTTTTCTTCTTCATCTGGCACACTTAGCATAGACCGCGGTGCACAGATACAATACAAATCCAAATTACACTAAGAACAAACATTATACCACAACCTAATATAATAAAGTTACACTACAAAAACAATTGCGGAAGAAATAATTAAAAAATGCTGTTTAGTGTATCGAAAGGACACTATACACGTCCAAGAGGCAGAATGCACTTCTAGCGTAATAATAACGTCTCCAAATCGAGCCTCGCAGTTACTTTTCACTCAGTATTTGTCTCAGTGAGTAGACACGACAGCTATCATGACAATATCGCTTGGTATATCTCAGACTACCTTTTAGAAGTTTTCTGTATATTTTTATCATCCAAATAGATCTCGCGGCATTCAAGAGACAGTGTTTAGAACAGAAGAACACGAAGATGCAAAAATACAGAAGAGTAACATTATATTTCCTCCAAGTTTTGGAAATAATTAAAAAAAAAAATTCAAAATGAAATACAAAGGCGGTTTTGGATATGTTTAATTGAATTCTAAAAACAGATTTCAAGATAGTATATTTGATGACTTAAAAAGCAAAATATTTTTCCTAGAATTTTGAGAACTACACAGGAAATCATTATACAATAAAAGAAAGAAATACTTCTACTCATCCTCCAATAATCCGACACAAAAAGCGCCAGTAGCTATAAAAAACGACATAGAAAAAAACATAAGTCTAAAATAATAGAAAAACAAATGATTATTGTTACATAAAAACCGAAACGGCGTATGTGCTTTTCTTTTTATCTTGGAATTTACACCTTTTCTCTTATACATATATTTTTTTTAATTTTCAAGAGCTAGGGGGGGGGGGGGTGCAAGTTCACCTCCTTGCACCCTCCTGGGGTTGTTTACGGATTATTTGGCACAGTCAGCAGCACGAGGGATATAATGCGCCGAAACATTCGCCATTAGACAATCCAACATACATTTACAAACACCCATGCCTTACACGGGACGGGACTAATTCAGGTAAAGGGGTTTCTTGATAACTTCCTGATTTCCATGATAGATTTCTACAAAATTCCCTGATTTTACGCCAAATGTTCTTTAAATTTCCCAAACTTTTCCAGATGTGTGATAAATTTGAACATGTATACTGAAGAGATAATATGCTAATTTTTTTTAATTTTTTTTTAAAGTTTCGTTGCTAATAAAAAGTTTAAATTATTCCGTAGCATTAAACATCTAACTATTTCTACCTCAATTCTCTGGGTAAATGGCGCCAAAATACGGATGAACGGGGAAACGTACTTTCAGAACAAAGAAAACACCCCTGATTTTCTTGAAATTCAAAAGAATTCTCTGACATTTCCCTGATATCCAGCTTCTGTGGCCTCTCTGATTTGCTTCTTTCGCTAGAAAATCCTCACTACATCCGACTAAAAGTGACATTATTTAGCCTACGTGTAGAGGAAAATGACATCGCTTTGCTTAAGGAATATTTTGCAGATAGTCTGCTACGAAAGTTATTTCGGCTTAAACAGCGATAGCATGAGATAGGCGAGATACTACCTCAGATAATAAAGAGGGAATTATATTGATGATGGTAATTGCCATAGCAACGACTTAGTTGCGGAAATGGCTCCAGCGAATTAAAACCGATATCTCCATCTGATTAGGTAAAACCTTTTAATGTTCAACCACTCTCTTTGTGATTAAAATAAATTATTTACGCTGTGAAACGGCAAAAGATATAGCAGGGTAATTCGATATTATTGCCTCAAATACAAACTTATATAACTGTTGAACCCTTACAGGACCATAAGATGTCCAAGACTAAATATGCCAATACAACACAATATTTTAGCTATTGTGGTTGTAAAGTAAGAAAATATCACCAGAAAAACATAGCAGGGTGTATAGGTTTCCTATAATTACATGAGAAATATTTTTCCCTCTGGACCATAAAAGTAAATAAACGAAGAGTTAGGTTTATTATATCGGTATTTTATTTATTGCTTTGTAATACAAAAAACATAATAAAAATTATCAGAAAAGTAAAATAAATAGTTAGTTATGATATTCTACGAAATTATTTCGTTCACTTGTGAAGCACAAGTGGACATTGCACATAACGCATTTATTATGTGTCCTATTTTCTATACGTTTTTATTTTTATTCGTTCAGAAACACATTTGCCGCCTTGGACATACGTTTTATTTTGACATTCAGTAAAAAAAATATCGATTCAATAATAGTTGAACAATCGATAACGATTTTTGTAGAAGGGGAAAATATTTCCCTTGAGCGTGAAAGGGTTAATGAACAATTGGGTATTTGAAACTATCAACAAATAATTACCAACTGGGCATATATATTGGGTGTAATGAAGTTATAATAATACAAGCATTTTTTTACTCGAAATAATTGCTCAAATTTTTATAAATCGAATTTTAAAAACTGGTTTTCTGAGAGCATGGTCATGTGATCAGAAATTATCGAATAAGCTCCTTTGCAGAGAGAGTCATCACTATTGCCGGAGGTTTGTAAACAAACAACTTCATACGTTTATTTTCAAGCTTGGTTCTTGCTTTTCCCCACTTTATGATTAATTTTAACATTGTAGTTGACTTTTAGGAAATATTTAGTTAAAAGAGCTTTATTTTAACAAGGTATGACGGTTTTGTACAGGCAGACAGTTCAAATTTTCCCAAAATAGAATCATTGATGGTGGGATTCTATTTCAAGTCTAGCCCAGAGTTTTATTCGTTTAGAAATGTTAAAACATCTGTGTAATTATAAATAAATCTCACAGTTATTATAATTAGTAAAACAAGAACTACACATTTTTTCAATTATAATAATTATAAAAACATTAGGATAAAAAAAATTACACACTTAAATTCATATGAGTTTTTGGCTAACGTTTTAGGGGCGGAGCTTCTGCTTGCATTTTAAAATGCAATTTTTGGCGTTTTACTTACAACATATTGTTATGAATTTTTTTTTTTTTTGAGGAAATGATGGCACAGTTTTTACTAAATAAAAACTATAAATTTATTCTTTCATCGAAGGCTCACAAAACTTCTTCGAACAACAGAACAATCACTATCAAAATTTAATACAAGCTACGGTACATACAATTCTAACACAGCCTTAACTCAGGCTCAGAAAGTAAACAAAACATCCGCTGCTTTCCGAATCCGAACAGCAAACGATTCTCGATTGAATTGCACTCGATTTCATTTTTCGTCTCTTTAAATAGTGTTCACGGCAGAAATTTCTAGCAAAATCGAGCCGACCAATCGCCTGATCGAAGTGGCTCGAAATTTCCGAATGATTTAGATGTTGCCACCTTTTTCTAACTTGTTTTATCGTTTTTTACAAATTAAATGAAATAAAATAGAGCATTAAAAGAAATACGTCACTATTTACAAATATAAAATGAGATAAAATAAAATTTTAAAATGACTTCGTCACTATTTACAATTTTATACAGACCATTTTTGTAACAATATTTGAAAAGTCGTCAAATACCCTATTGAGGCAGATTCTTACAGATCTGTAAGACAAAGAAAACCTTTAAATTTTATCTCTGTATCGTTGTTAATTAAACATTCTATAACTGTTTTTAATCAAGCCAATCATTTTGAATTACCTTGTACTGAGATAAAAGGTTTCGGATATGAATATAATGCTATAATATTAACTTTTATGCTAATTTAAAATAAATGTTGAAAGTAAGGTAATACTAGAAAAAGTATCGCCGCGTAAAAGTATATTGTTGTTATAAATTGTTCTGTATATGATCACAAATATTATTGTTGTTATAAATTGTTCTGTATATGATTTCTACGAAAATGCAATACTTTATACTATACTTTCGACAATTATATACTTTCAACAATTATATGAACTAGTGATTAATTGATACTCTTCCGTAAGTTGGATATCAGATAAAAAAAAATCACCAAATTGCAGCGATTACTCATCCAAACTAGCAATCTTCAAGTCGTATAATCCCGATAACAAATCGTAAATATTTAGACATGGCGATACTTTTACGCGTCATTTAAACGTGAAAACATTTAGGTTTGACGACAACTGCGCCAAGTAGTATCCAATAAACAGAAGAGTAATTCGAGTTAGATATTGTATTCAAATTCAGAGATATATAATTAAATTTGATTTTCATAGCAGGACTCGGCACTGTAAGACTCTTGTAGCTTAGAGGTCTGGTGATGAATCCTATCTCGTGAATTCATCATAGATTATCCAATGCAACTTTTTTAATACTCAAGTTGGAAATATCGACAAATTATAAAATGAATTGTTTAAAGCGGATAACTACATCTTTAAAACACTAATACATTTATTTATTGTAGTTAAAAATTAGAGGGGAGAAGAGGGAATCATTGCCAGGTCCAATCAATGTAACCCCGAAGTAGAATATCCTCAACCACAGTAATTACGAACCAAAATGCAGGAAACAGGGGAAATCTTCTGATCGAAATTACGCTTTCGTATTTTTATTTGAAAAAGTTGTAAAAAACATTGTTGCCAAAAGAATATTGTCCTTTCTTTTGCAACAAATGAAAAAAAAAAAAAAAAAAAAATCGTTGATGTGCCTACTCTGCTCAAGGGCAGAGAGCACGTGTTAAAGGCACTAGTTTTTCAACTTTTTACGCTTTTATTGCATTTCTACTGGAATTTCGGAAGTGGGGACGAGTAGAACACCTTAAGAGGTATTAGCACAGGGATTTTAATCAAAATCGTTAAAACCTTTTTCTAACAATCGCTGAAAAACATGATTTTGTCATGATTTTTAATGATTTCAACCTTCTGCGCATGCGCGATTTTGACGAAAACCTTAATGGTAGGTCCCATGGCTACCAAACTGTACACCAAATATGAATATCATAGGTCAAATTTTTCGAGAGTTATGTTGACCACGTATACACAGACATAAAAAGGTTAATAAATAAAAAGATTTTTAATAATTTCAACCTTCCGCGCATGCGCGATTTTGACGAAAACCTTAATGGTAGGTCCCATGGCTACCAAACTGTACACCAAATATGAATATCGTAGGTCAATTTGTTCGGGAGTTATGCTGACCACGTATATACAGACATAAACACGCACAGAATTTTTTTCTATACCACTTTTTTGACATCAGAATGTTCCAAAACATGGAGAAATACGAAAAAATCTTTTTTTTTTTTTTTTTTTTTTTTTTTTTTTTTTTAACCGAATGCTACACTTTCATTACCTTATGTAAACATATGGGTAATTGAAAGTAATAACTGCAATAAATTCATACCATTTAAGAAATAATTCATTGATGTTTCGGATAATAAACACTTAAATAGAATTTTAGATTGAAGGTTCCAAACAATAAAGTGAATTCAAGGGATCGGATAGTAGTTCGTAGCAAAGCCACTTAAAAACAGTAATTTATGCAGTATAAAGAATAAAATTTTCAAAAGTAAGGAAATGCAAATATAATAATTGGTGGTCTTACAAAATTTACGCTTAAGGTGTACGTATATCCTACAATTCACGAAAATCAACAAGAATATTCATTTTTTTGTTATTATATCATAATATTCTCTGATACTTTAGCTTTCAAACAATTCTAAACTTTTGAAAATATCCTTAATAGTTTTTATGTTACAATCAATTATAGGCAGGTACTTCCCCTGTTAGATACCACGTTTTTAAAACTTTAAACCTGTTTTCTGACGAACTGTATTTTGATTATGTCAAGCTTTATTCAAACAATGATTATTCAACAATAAAATGTTCAATTATAATTTTTTTTTATATCACAGTAATCTACATAATATGCTAGATGTTTTGAAACTCAATTATAAAAATCAATTATATAAATTGATTTTTTAGGGATTTTTAAAACTTAGAATTCCTTGAAAATATCGATTTTTTTCATGTTTACACACAAAATAAATATTAAAAAAAAAACTATTCTATATAAGAGACTTAATTGAGTTTCAAAACATTAGGAATAACATTTCGAATCGTTTCCAAGTAGAATTGCGTTTCTAAGTAAATTAGAATTTTATAAATCATTGTTTGAAAAAGGTACTAATTATCTAATTAAAGCTTAATTAACAAAATTAACAATTACCAAAATTTTAATTTTGTTTTTTTTTAAATGATTTTAATCATATACTTTCAAACTAATGTAAAAAAGAATTGGATTTTTAAACTCAGAAATAAAAAAAAAATGTTCTAGGGTATACATACACCTTAAATAACAACAAAGCCGATAAAACTGGTCCAAATTATTATAGGACGTTACTTACAAGTTATTTCGTTACTTAAATGAAACAAAAGTAATGGTTAAATAAACTTATTTCAAGAGAAGATATTACGTTAAAGAATAGAATATTTATACTTTATTCCCAAAGAATTAATTCCGTATTTCTTTAATATCGAAACGAGATTTGAAAAACGATTTAGTAAGACAAAACTTACAGTCTTATGAAACCAGTATTTTTTTTTAATAATGTAATGGTGGTTTTGTTTAAGATTTATCTTTATTTTCTTTGTAGACATTTTTACTTTTAATGTAACTTCTCTTTTGTTTGTGACGACTGATGCTATGGTGCGTTTTTTTTTTTTTTTTTTGCTTTGTGGTCTCTATATTTAATAAATTTATAAACCGTTATTAGTTAATCGTTACTGTCTATCAAGAGCATTTATCGAATTGCAAAATACAGGGCGATAATAATTGAAGCTTAACTTTCAAAAATCTATAAAAAAAAAAGTACCACCTGTCAGATAAACCTGAAATTTGACCTAAATATATGCTAAGAGGAATTATACCCACAAGAAGAAAAAAACCGACTGATCCTATTTTGCGGGCTTTTTGCATTGTGGACTCTATGTTTAATAAATTTATAAACCGTTAGTTATGCCAACGAATGAAATCGTAAAATAAAGTGCGATAATAATTAAAGTTTCAAAATATGTAAAGGAAAGAAAAAAGTACCACTGGTTAGATAGACCTGAAATTTGACCTAAATATATGCGAAGGCGAGGAATTATACCCACAAGAAGAAAAAAACCGACTGATCCTATTTTGCAGGCTTTTTGCATTGTGGACTCTATGTTTAATAAAATTATAAACCGTTAGTTATGCCAACGAATGAAATCGTAAAATAAAGTGCGATAATAATTAAAGTTTCAAAATATGTAAAGGAAAGAAAAAAGTACCACTGGTTAGATAGACCTGAAATTTGACCTAAATATATGCGAAGGAGAGGAATTATACCCACAAGAAGAAAAAAAACGACTGATCCTATTTTGCAGGCTTTTTGCATTGTGGACTCTATGTTTAATAAATTTATAAACCGTTAGTTATGCCAACGAATGAAATCGTAAAATAAAGTGCGATAATAATTAAAGTTTCAAAATATGTAAAGGAAAGAAAAAAGTACCACTGGTTAGATAGACCTGAAATTTGACCTAAATATATGCGAAGGCGAGGAATTATACCCACAAGAAGAAAAAAACCGACTGATCCTATTTTGCAGGCTTTTTGCATTGTGGACTCTATGTTTAATAAATTTATAAACCGTTAGTTATGCCAACGAATGAAATCGTAAAATAAAGTGCGATAATAATTAAAGTTTCAAAATATGTAAAGGAAAGAAAAAAGTACCACTGGTTAGATAGACCTGAAATTTGACCTAAATATATGCGAAGGCGAGGAATTATACCCACAAGAAGAAAAAAACCGACTGATCCTATTTTGCAGGCTTTTTGCATTGTGGACTCTATGTTTAATAAATTTATAAACCGTTAGTTATGCCAACGAATGAAATCGTAAAATAAAGTGCGATAATAATTAAAGTTTCAAAATATGTAAAGGAAAGAAAAAAGTACCACTGGTTAGATAGACCTGAAATTTGACCTAAATATATGCGAAGGAGAGGAATTATACCCACAAGAAGAAAAAAAACGACTGATCCTATTTTGCAGGCTTTTTGCATTGTGGACTCTATGTTTAATAAATTTATAAACCGTTAGTTATGCCAACGAATGAAATCGTAAAATAAAGTGCGATAATAATTAAAGTTTCAAAATATGTAAAGGAAAGGAAAAAGTACCACTGGTTAGATAGACCTGAAATTTGACCTAAATATATGCGAAGGCGAGGAATTATACCCACAAGAAGAAAAAAAACGACTGATCCTATTTTGCAGGCTTTTTGCATTGTGGACTCTATGTTTAATAAATTTATAAACCGTTAGTTATGCCAACGAATGAAATCGTAAAATAAAGTGCGATAATAATTAAAGTTTCAAAATATGTAAAGGAAAGAAAAAAGTACCACTGGTTAGATAGACCTGAAATTTGACCTAAATATATGCGAAGGATAGGAATTATACCCACAAGAAGAAAAAAACCGACTGATCCTATTTTGCAGGCTTTTTGCATTGTGGACTCTATGTTTAATAAATTTATAAACCGTTAGTTATGCCAACGAATGAAATCGTAAAATAAAGTGCGATAATAATTAAAGTTTCAAAATATGTAAAGGAAAGAAAAAAGTACCACTGGTTAGATAGACCTGAAATTTGACCTAAATATATGCGAAGGATAGGAATTATACCCACAAGAAGAAAAAAACCGACTGATCCTATTTTGCAGGCTTTTTGCATTGTGGACTCTATGTTTAATAAATTTATAAACCGTTAGTTATGCCAACGAATGAAATCGTAAAATAAAGTGCGATAATAATTAAAGTTTCAAAATATGTAAAGGAAAGAAAAAAGTACCACTGGTTAGATAGACCTGAAATTTGACCTAAATATATGCGAAGGCGAGGAATTATACCCACAAGAAGAAAAAAACCGACTGATCCTATTTTGCAGGCTTTTTGCATTGTGGACTCTATGTTTAATAAATTTATAAACCGTTAGTTATGCCAACGAATGAAATCGTAAAATAAAGTGCGATAATAATTAAAGTTTCAAAATATGTAAAGGAAAGGAAAAAGTACCACTGGTTAGATAGACCTGAAATTTGACCTAAATATATGCGAAGGCGAGGAATTATACCCACAAGAAGAAAAAAACCGACTGATCCTATTTTGCAGGCTTTTTGCATTGTGGACTCTATGTTTAATAAATTTATAAACCGTTAGTTATGCCAACGAATGAAATCGTAAAATAAAGTGCGATAATAATTAAAGTTTCAAAATATGTAAAGGAAAGAAAAAAGTACCACTGGTTAGATAGACCTGAAATTTGACCTAAATATATGCGAAGGAGAGGAATTATACCCACAAGAAGAAAAAAAACGACTGATCCTATTTTGCAGGCTTTTTGCATTGTGGACTCTATGTTTAATAAATTTATAAACCGTTAGTTATGCCAACGAATGAAATCGTAAAATAAAGTGCGATAATAATTAAAGTTTCAAAATATGTAAAGGAAAGGAAAAAGTACCACTGGTTAGATAGACCTGAAATTTGACCTAAATATATGCGAAGGAGAGGAATTATACCCACAAGAAGAAAAAAAACGACTGATCCTATTTTGCAGGCTTTTTGCATTGTGGACTCTATGTTTAATAAATTTATAAACCGTTAGTTATGCCAACGAATGAAATCGTAAAATAAAGTGCGATAATAATTAAAGTTTCAAAATATGTAAAGGAAAGGAAAAAGTACCACTGGTTAGATAGACCTGAAATTTGACCTAAATATATGCGAAGGCGAGGAATTATACCCACAAGAAGAAAAAAAACGACTGATCCTATTTTGCAGGCTTTTTGCATTGTGGACTCTATGTTTAATAAATTTATAAACCGTTAGTTATGCCAACGAATGAAATCGTAAAATAAAGTGCGATAATAATTAAAGTTTCAAAATATGTAAAGGAAAGAAAAAAGTACCACTGGTTAGATAGACCTGAAATTTGACCTAAATATATGCGAAGGATAGGAATTATACCCACAAGAAGAAAAAAACCGACTGATCCTATTTTGCAGGCTTTTTGCATTGTGGACTCTATGTTTAATAAATTTATAAGCAGTTAGTTCTGCCAACGCTTAAGCCGTTTCTTGACAATTGCTGTTAATCAAATTTTTCTTTCTTATCTTCTTCCTGCAAAACTACATTATACTCATGCACTATAACCATTTTTTCATAACTGTTTCTGGACTTTCAATCGTTTTAAAGTGGTTTTAAGATCACCTTCACTTTCCAATACATATATGATATGCAACTAAATAATAAATATTGCTGTATTTCTTAACATTAAGATGATTAATTTCAATAAAAGTTTCGAAAACCTGAATCGTCACAAAACTTTTGCTTAAGTAATTTTGCGAATTTTCAAATTATTTATAATTCATGCATATGTGTCAATTGTTCTAATATTGCATTTTTGAGCTTTATAAATTACTAATTACGTCATTACGAAATGTTGTTTACAGAAAAAGTTAGGACAGGAAAACATTTAGTCTCAAAACTTTTGCCCCCTACTGAATGTAATATTGCAGAGTTGAACTGTAGTCTAGTAATAACCATTTAGTATTACACTAATTCGTTTTTGTAAATGAAATGAAATGAATAGTTGGTTGTTCAAAATGTTTTCATATGGAAATGTAAAGGTTTCCATATGGAGAATACTTTATAAATAAATGTATTTCATTGCTGCCAAGTATAAAATTATCTAGTAATTTTATTTAATATAAATTCAATGGAAGTTTGTAGGGAAAAATTTGTAAGGAAATTAAGCCGCAATAGTTGTTTTTAAAATTTTATTTTTTACTCTTACATATTGGGGAATTTATCATAGATATAGCTGAATTAGTAAATTCTCTCTCTCTATATGTATTTAACGTTGTATATATATATTTTTTCCAAAAATAAGTTACATCATATTTACACTTCGCAAATGCTAATACACAATTTTTCGAATGGTACAAATTTGAATTGCAAAACTATTAAAGTATTATAATTATACCTTAAAAGTAACAGTTTAACAATAAAATAATGTTTAAAGGAAACGACTTTATTTTAAAGTAATATATATTTTTTAATTATATCGTACCATCGTTTTTTCATTCTCAATGAAATATAATTTCTCATTATTACTTTAGCGACACAGCAATTAGAGAATTGAATAAATTACACTTTGGATTTTAATTTGCAAGTATAATAAAATAGTTGATGGAAATAGAGCAAATTTAGTTTCCTAAATCAGAAAAAAACTATTAATATATGCGTTTTTATTCTTGAGTAATCTGGTGCTATTTTAAGTCATGACTCAAATACAGAAACAATGTTGCAATGATGATGACGACTTTTCTATTTTAAGAACTGCCCGCTCTTTGACGGCTTTAATACAGAGTTAAGTTTTTTTTTAATCATTATGGCAGATCGGGTCGCCAATAATAAAGTTTAAATTCATCATCATTTATTTTTAATAGCTTTACTTTTTATTATTTTACTAATGTTGTAACATTTTAAAAATTTATAGTTATATCATTTAAGAGTTTAACAGGGTTCCCAAGGTCATTGAAAGTCATTAAAAGTGCTTAATATTTTTGAACTTGTTTTCAAGGCCTTGAAAGTGCTTGAAAATGCTTAGAGGTGCTTAAAAGTCCTTGAAAATGCTTAGAGGTCCTTAAAAGTCCTTAATTTTTGCAGATGTTGTCCAACTGCAAAATTTATAAAAATTTCAAGTCGGACTTGCTATTTCTGCGTGACCGCCACTTATCTGCACCGTATCGGAATTTTCCGACGTATTTGTATTATGCATCCACCAATTTGTAACTCTTTTGGTAGAATATACTTTATTAAAAATTTATATATAGACATGATGCCTGAAAACAAATTTTCAAAGGTCCTTAAAAACATTAATTAGGTCCTTAAAAGTCATTGATTTTCATTCTGTGATTTGAGTGGGAACCCTGTTTAAAATTAGTTGTTATACAGCAGATGACTTTCTTATTTTATAATATCTTATTGGTTTGGCAAAAAATGGAAGATTCAGGAGAATATTAACTGTTTATACAGGGTGGCCACAAAAATCAGGAAAAAAAGTTCCCTGATAATTCCCTGATTTCCCTGATAGATTTTTACAAAATTCCCTGATTTTAGGGCAAACTTTTTTTCAAATTTCCCCAATTTTCTTAAGTTTTCCAGATGCATCGTGATAAAATAGAACATGTATGCTAAAGAGATCATATGCAAATTTTTTAAAAATAGTTTTGCTGGTAATGAAAAGTTTAAATTATTCCGTAACATTAAACTTCTAATGGATTACCACCACAAATCTCTGGGTAAATAGCGCTAAAATATGGATGAACGTGCTATAAACAATACCAAATTTCCCTGATTTTCATGAAATTTAAAAAAGTTCCCTGACATTTCCCTGATTTTTTCCAGAATCAGAAAGCTCCCTGACATTTCCCTGATTTTTTCCAGAATCAGAAAGCTCCCTGACATTTCCCTGATTTCCAGGTTTTTCCCGGTTCTTTGGCAACTTTGTTTATACATTTCGAAGATGCATAAAGACGTGGTGAACCAGATGGTTATTTTTAGACTTGTGGTGGTTTTTTTAAGGTGGATATTTGGGGTTGTTTTAAGAGCAATGCTAGCTTATACTTAATAACCTTGCTTCTTTGTTTCATACTGCACCTATGATATTGGTACAATACGTTTTCGAAAATAATCGGTTGTCCAAAAAATCCTTCATCCCAATACTCCCAGTCACCAATTGTTTCGGTTCTCACCGGAATTTTTAAAATGTCACACCATTTGAATGACTACTCTTGAAACATTTACTATTTTATCTTAGAACAATGTTAGAGTAATCATTTTAATGAATATGTACAGAGTGTCACAAAGGACTACCGGACTTTGAAGGAGAATTTTAACGCTTTTATAAATTTTACTGCCTTCGGCGCTATCGCCAAAATGTGTCTGTTGCTATCTTTTCAGAGGCGCCAACTTTTGACTTTTACCACGGAGTAGAGACTCGGTGAATAAACCGAATTATTGAGGGGGTGGGGGGGGGGGGGTGGATTTGCCCAAGATCAGCGCACACCATTTTTTTATGATCTACCTACTGAATATGTTGAATTTACCTCCTTACCACGCAATAAATTATTCTTAACTTGTTTGACTTATATAGCAAAGCTATTTGTATAAAATTAGTTTAAAGATGAGTTAGTTTTGGGAAAAGTAAGAGCACTAAATAGTAAGTTCATCATTATAAAATAATTTATTTCGAAATCCCTCATAACTTTAAAAAGATATACTTTTATGATATTGCACTGAAATGGAGAGTGTCAATTTTAATAATTCGGAAAAATAATGAGAAGAGAGCCTATACAATCTTATCATTACAAAATTACTTATTCCCATATCATAATAGTGTTACGAATTTTTGTATATTTGTAAATATTTCGTAGTGTTAATTTTGTAAATAGGAAAATTTATGTACATTTTGCATAAGGCAGTGCAATAGTTCGTCTTAAGTTGGTTTCCCGGCAATATGGGTCTAAACGCTTGATAACGAGTTTTACAGAGATAACAATGGGAAGCGAGTTTTACAAGGAGCAGGGCATTTAACATTATGGTAATGGCAATCTCGCCAAATTGGAGACGGTTTTGGCGACCATTTGGCGACATTTTCGGTCCCCATGTACATGTATAGGACTTTTCAACTACGATCTGGAAAGTTCTCCAAATATCTACCTCTAGAAATTTCAAGAATGTTCGCCTTCCCTATATAAGACCGGCCATGAGTTGGGTTAGGGAGTTAGTTGATTTTGAGTCACTGAATTAGTTGACTGAGAAGTTGACTGAGTTGAGTCACTGAGTTAGTTGGATCATAGATTTAGTTGAGTCAGTTAGTTGTGAGTTGAGTCAGTTGTTGACTGGAATTTGTTGACTGGTGAGTTGACTGGAATTACTGAGTTGAGATACTGAGTCTCAGTGAGCATTCAGAGTAATTCTAAAGCGAACTGTATTGCATTGTCTTTTGCGACGATTTGAGCAGTTGTGTTGTTAAGTTTAACTGATGTTTGTGTTCTATTGTTGTGTATACAGCTGTATTGAGTCTATTAGAACGACAAGTCCTGGAGTTGTAAAGGAATCTGTGAAGAGTTATATTGGAATAAATTTCTGCAAGTTTTGATCTGCTTTGGCATCAAATCCTTCGAACCCACCCACGCAACAATATCATAAAATACTTAATAACATGTATTTGCAGGAAATAACACAAAAGAGCTGGTACACTTATGATTCACATTTATGAGATAGAGGTGGACAGTGTTAGTGTGCTTACAAATGTTGTCTTTACTTTATATTTTTATAGCATTTATTTTTATATAACATTATGAAATGCCCTTTTAATGCAATATTGTTCATTAGAAAATCACATTTTTACAGATTTTTCGAGCTCGGGCGAAACGATTTCTTTGCCCCCGCAGTTGACGGAGTACGGGGCGATCGGCCCCTTTGCCCACGTGCAGCTGGACACATCCTTTCACCCCCTTTTCTCACAGAATAGACATTACTTCCACTCAACACCCAGTACATAAACGTTTTCCAATGAAAATTACCAAAATGTCATCCACAACTAGGGGTGTGTAGCATCGCACAACTTTCAATTACATTATATAATATTGGTAATTGCAGTAACATTTAACATGGTGTTACTTACCATTTTATAATTTTCCCTCATTTCAATAAAAATACCCAGTTTGGCGATATTTTTGGCAATAACTTTTACAAGAGAGAGAGAGAGAGAAAAAAAAGGCAAAATTGCTGGTTTTATTCGATAGACATTACATTGTCTTTGCTTGTGTGTGAAACGCAAAAAAAAAAATCAATCCTTGATGAGACGGAGAGTGCTCTATGTTAAAGGTACTAGTTTTTCAACTTTTTACGCTTTTATCGCATTTTTTATGAGAATTTCTGAGGTAGAAATGTTTAGAACACCTTCAGAGGCATTACCACAGCGATTTTGAACAAAATTGTTAGAGCCGTTTTTTAGCAATTTATGAAAAACATGATGTTTTTCAGTGGCAGCTACCTTATGCGCATGCGCGATTTTGATGAAAACCCTAACGGTAGGTCCCTATGCCATCACCAACGCGCACACTAAATTTGAACATTGTAGGTCAATTTGTTCCAGAACACTATGCTGACCACACACACACACACACACACACACACACACACACACACACACACACACACACACACACACACACACACACACACACACACACACACACACACACAGATATTTTTTTTCTAGATCACTTCTTTGAAATCAGGATGTTCCAAAACATGGAGAAATACAAAAATATCGAAACAATTTTTTATTTTTTTTTACTGAATACTAGACTTTCATTACCCTATGTATGCATATGGGTAATTGAAAGTAAAAAATGATTAAACATTGTCACCCAGTGTAGAGTTTAAAAATGGCTTTTTAAGCCTCTGAAAACTTTACGAACTGTAAAGTAAATTATAGTGGCTTCTTTTAAAAAAGTAATTTCTTTTTAAAAGTAAAAAGTAAAGACGATATTTGGCATCTCTATGATAATAGCAACTAAATGCATTCGTTTTAGGCTGAGAAGCGATTGTAAGTTAAATCAAACATCACTCTGTATTTTTTTTTTTTTTTAATAAAATAATGAAAACTGCTAATAGATTTTTAATGTACTGGTGCTCCGGTGTAAATATGGTCAAAACTGTTCAAAAATCTACTTTGAATGAGTTTGGTTGAACATAATCCTAGTGCCAAATATGTCATAATTTGCAAATAATGAGAATTTTTTTTTTTATGAGCATCTTTAATTTTATTCAAAAGATTGCAGGCGATTAAACTTTTATTTCGCCAAATATTTACATCTTTTAAAAGGGAGTCAAGTTCGCAATGAATATTACGTCACTGGTGACGTAAAATGTGTGATCAACCTGACTGACTTTCAAAGAATGAATTTAGCAACAGGAAACACAAATCATCTGTAACCTTCTTAATTGAAAATTAAAGAGTTGTAGGCTGTTAATTTTTTGGCAAGTTATGACGTATTTGGCAATAAAATTTAATTCAACTCATTCAAAGGCAATTTTTGTACAGTTTCGGCCATTTTTATCCTGGAAGACCAGTATATATTAACATTTCTCTCTATGTTCTATAAAAAATTCCGATTGATGTTAGATAGAGTATTGCAACTTGGAGTCACTTTTCAGGATATTTGTTATTACTTTTTAATCGTCATGAAATATTTTGTTCACAATTGAGTAATTTTTGTATATTGCTGTTTATTTTCAGATGCGTTGGGAAATAAAAATGTAATTAAATAAAATAACAATATACGTAAAATTAATTATTTTTACAGATTCATAAGAATGGCTTAAAAAATATATGAAATGACAAATTTAACTTATTCCTAAAAATGCTTTCAAATGCAAAAAAAAATTTGAAAAAGTAATGTTTCACGATGAAAATTGTTTTTCTAAAAAGTCAACAATCTTTTCGTTACAATGTAACTTTTAGGTCAAGGGACGCGAAACGAAACACACGATGCGCTTGCATCATTAAAATTATCTTGATGTGTTCTGTGAAACAAACACAAATGTAAAAAAATTTAAAATTTTACTTTCCTCATTATACCTTAGCAATAAACTTTACAAGGGCTATGTGCTTATGTCAGTCTGTTCGAGGTCAATTTTCGCAGCCAAAACTGGTAATAGACTGAGAGGCAACTGCAATTTTCGGACCCCATTGAACATCATTCCGATTTTTTTATAGAAATTAGAGAAAAGTGAGTAGATTACGAATCCACTGGTCTGCCGTGGGAAAAATGGCCGAAACTGGTCAAAAATCGACCTTTAATAAGTTGAACTAAATCCAATTGCCAAATGAGCCATAACTTGCCAAATAATGAGCTTTTTTATTTTATTTGGTAACCCTCACTCTTTAATTATCAATTAAGAAGGTTGCAGACGATTCAGATATCTGGCGACGGTCTACTTGCATCTATTAAAAGGGAGCCAAGTTGGCAATAAATATTACGTCATGGATGACGTAACTGATGTCGCCAATTTGGCTTACTTTAAAAAGATACACATTTTTCAAGCCAGAGATCAAAAATCGTTTGCGCTTTTTCTCATTGAAAATCAAAATGCAGGGTTGCCAGACGAAAAAGTGTGTTCTCTTTTTGGCAAATTATGACATATTTGGCAATCGGATTTTAGTTCAACTCATTCCAAGTCGATTTTTGATCAGTTTCGGCCATTTTTGCCACGGCAGACCAGTAGATTCGTAATCTACTCACTTTTCTCCAATCTCCATAAAAAATTCAGAATGATGTTCGATGAGGTCCAAAAATTGCAGTCGCCTCTCGGACTATAATTGTAAACTATATTTTCAACCAAGAAAATAGGCAAGTTTTGTCTTAAAAAAAAATATTTGTTAAAAACAATCGAATAATCATTTTCGAGTTTGATTTAATGTAAATAAAACGAAAAATGTAAAGTTATGTACTATAAGTTAAATGAAAATATGAAAAAGTTAACAATAAATTACACCTATCTATATCGCATTTCAAAATAGTGATATACTTTAATTAAATTTTTGGACACTTTCCACTTTCTTGACTGGATTTTATAACTGCTTAAGTAAATAGGTGCGCTTTTTAAGTTCACTGATAATCAGTTCATTACATATCGCAGCTATGGTGGAATAATGATGCAGCTCAAAAATTGGAATTGAATAAGAAACTTGAAAAACCAAATTTGCTTGCATTATAAACGAAGTGACACCTATAAACTTGAAACTGACATAATACAATTGTAATAAGTGTTTAAGTTCCATATTTGTTGATGCACAAAGTATTCATTGACACAATAGAGACCTTAACTCAGTTCTGACAAATTTTGCAGTTGCGTTATTGTTTCACTATAGAAGCGATTTGGCGAATACAATGCAGAATATTTATTTTTTAATTTAACCCAAAATGTGGTCATAGAAGGTATTCGTTCTACTTAGGCCATTTGCAGATTAGAACATAAGATGATTATTATTCATATTATGAAAAGTAATATTTAAAATCCTAAAACTATTTGAATCATGTATTAGGATTACACAAATTATGTGTAGTCTGTAAACTTAAATGAATTTTTCCGGTTTTGTGACAAGAGAAAACGTCAAAATTCGTCCAATGTTTATAAATTTTATTATCAGTAAAACCTACCGACACAAAAAAATATTTTCTCATTTATTTAATTGTTAGATAGAGTTTTGAACTGACGACCATATTTTATGGTTATTATTTCAATTACGTTAATGAAACAAGAAAACACATTTTTGTTGAAAGCGCTATTCCATAAATAATAGATTTCGTAACTTACTCAAAATAATAAACGTTGCTCGTGATGCGATGAAAATTACGTGAAACAAACGACATAAATATTAAATTATTATGACACGTTATGGACTTATTAGTAGAATACTTACTCTCTAAGGGAGGGGAAAAAATTCGAGTTTCTTTTACTAAGAGTTAATACTCATTTCAATTAGTGAAGCGAAGTAATTTGACAGTAAATTAAAAATTAAATGCTTCAGTATGAATAAAACTAGGGGCGTGGAACATCGCACAACTTTCAATTACGCTATAATATTGGTGATTGCATTAACTCATTTAAGTAAAAAGTTCACTAGTTTAATTAAAAATGGCCAGTTTGGCGGTATTTTTGGCAATAATTTTTACATAGGGGAAAAAGAAAAAAAAAGAAGAAAAACGCCAAAATGGCGAAATTGGCGAAGCGATGTTATTCGATAGACATTACATTGTCCTTTGTCGTGCGTGAAACACAGCAAAAATCAATCGTTGATGGGCTATGCTCAAGGGAAAAATTGCAGTTTGGCGATATTTTTGGCAATAATTTTTACATAGGGAAAAAAAAGAAGAAAAAAGAAGAAAAATGTCAAAATGGCGAAATTGGCGATGTTATTCGATAGACATTACATTGTCCTTTGTCGTGCGTGAAACAGAGCAAAAATCAATCGTTGATGGGCTATGCTCAAGGGAAAAATTGCCAGTTTGGCGATATTTTTGGCAATAATTTTTACATAGGGTGAAAAAAAAAGAAAGAAAAAGAAGAAGAAAAAAAAACAACTCAAAAATGGCGAAATTGGCGATGCTATTCGATGGACATTACATTGTCCTTTGTCGTGCGTGAAACAGAGCAAAAATCAATCGTTGATGGACTATGCTCAAGGGGAAAATTGCCAGTTTGGCGATATTTTTGGCAATAATTTTTACATAGGGGTAAAAAAAAAGAAAGAAAAAGAAGAAGAAAAAAAACCCTCAAAAATGGCATAATTGGCGATGTTATTCGATAGACATTACATTGTCCTTTGTCGTGCGTGAAACAGAGCAAAAATCAATCGTTGATGGGCTATGCTCAAGGGAAAAATTGCCAGTTTGGCGATATTTTTGGCAATAATTTTTACATAGGGGAAAAAAAAAAGAAAGAAAGAGAAGAAGGAAAAAAACCCCGCAAAAATGGCGAAATTGGCGATGCTATTCGATGGACATTACATTGTCCTTTGTCGTGCGTGAAACAGAGCAAAAATCAATCGTTGATGGGCTATGCTCAAGGGAAAAATTGCCAGTTTGGCGATATTTTTGGCAATAATTTTTACATAGGGAAAAAAAAGAAGAAAAACGTCAAAATGGCGAAATTGGCGATGTTATTCGATAGACATTACATTGTCCTTTGTCGTGCGTGAAACAGAGCAAAAATCAATCGTTGATGGGCTATGCTCAAGGGAAAAATTGCCAGTTTGGCGATATTTTTGGCAATAATTTTTACATAGGGGTAAAAAAAAAGAAAGAAAAAGAAGAAGAAAAAAAACCCTCAAAAATGGCGAAATTGGCGATGTTATTCGATAGACATTACATTGTCCTTTGTCGTGCGTGAAACAGAGCAAAAATCAATCGTTGATGGGCTATGCTCAAGGGAAAAATTGCCAGTTTGGCGATATTTTTGGCAATAATTTTTACATAGGGGTAAAAAAAAAGAAAGAAAAAGAAGAAGAAAAAAAAACCCTCAAAAATGGCGAAATTGGCGATGCTATTCGATGGACATTACATTGTCCTTTGTCGTGCGTGAAACAGAGCAAAAATCAATCGTTGATGGGCTATGCTCAAGGGAAAAATTGCCAGTTTGGCGATATTTTTGGCAATAATTTTTACATAGGGGTAAAAAAAAAGAAAGAAAAAGAAGAAGAAAAAACCCCTCAAAAATGGCGAAATTGGCGATGTTATTCGATAGACATTACATTGTCCTTTGTCGTGCGTGAAACAGAGCAAAAATCAATCGTTGATGGGCTATGCTCAAGGGAAAAATTGCCAGTTTGGCGATATTTTTGGCAATAATTTTTACATAGGGGTAAAAAAAAAGAAAGAAAAAGAAGAAGAAAAAAAACCCCTCAAAAATGGCGAAATTGGCGATGCTATTCGATGGACATTACATTGTCCTTTGTCGTGCGTGAAACAGAGCAAAAATCAATCGTTGATGGGCTATGCTCAAGGGAAAAATTGCCAGATTGGCGATATTTTTGGCAATAATTTTTACATAGGGAAAAAAAAAAAGAAAAAAAAAGAAAAAAAAAAAAAAACGCAAAAATGGCGAAATTGGCGATGCTATTCGATGGACATTACATTGTCCTTTGTCGTGCGTGAAACAGAGCAAAAATCAATCGTTGATGGGCTATGCTCAAGTTAAAAATTGCCAGTTTGGCGATATTTTTGGCAATAATTTTTACATAGGGAAAAAAAAGAAGAAAAAAGTCAAAATGGCGAAATTGGCGATGTTATTCGATAGACATTACATTGTCCTTTGTCGTGCGTGAAACAGAGCAAAAATCAATCGTTGATGGGCTATGCTCAAGGGAAAAATTGCCAGTTTGGCGATATTTTTGGCAATAATTTTTACATAGGGGAAAAAAAAAGAAAGAAAAAGAAGAAGAAAAAAAAAAAAAAACTCAAAAATGGTGAAATTGGCGATGCTATTCGATGGACATTACATTGTCCTTTGTCGTGCGTGAAACAGAGCAAAAATCAATCGTTGATGGGCTATGCTCAAGGGAAAAATTGCCAGTTTGGCGATATTTTTGGCAATAATTTTTACATAGGGAAAAAAAAGAAGAAAAAAGAAGAAAAACGTCAAAATGGCGAAATTGGCGATGTTATTCGATAGACATTACATTGTCCTTTGTCGTGCGTGAAACAGAGAAAAATCAATCGTTGATGGGCTATGCTCAAGGGAAAAATTGCCAGTTTGGCGATATTTTTGGCAATATTTTTTACATAGGGGAAAAAAAAAAGAAAGAAAAAGAAGAAAAAAAAAAACACGCAAAAATGGCGAAATTGGCGATGCTATTCGATGGACATTACATTGTCCTTTGTCGTGCGTGAAACAGAGCAAAAATCAATCGTTGATGGGCTATGCTCAAGTTAAAAATTGCCAGTTTGGCGATATTTTTGGCAATAATTTTTACATAGGGAAAAAAAAGAAGAAAAAAGTCAAAATGGCGAAATTGGCGATGTTATTCGATAGACATTACATTGTCCTTTGTCGTGCGTGAAACAGAGCAAAAATCAATCGTTGATGGGCTATGCTCAAGGGAAAAATTGCCAGTTTTGCGATATTTTTGGCAATAATTTTTACATATTGGAAAAAAAAAGAAAGAAAAAGAAGAAGAAAAAAAAAAAAAACTCAAAAATGGTGAAATTGGCGATGCTATTCGATGGACATTACATTGTCCTTTGTCGTGCGTGAAACAGAGCAAAAATCAATCGTTGATGGGCTATGCTCAAGGGAAAAATTGCCAGTTTGGCGATATTTTTGGCAATAATTTTTACATAGGGAAAAAAAAGAAGAAAAAAGAAGAAAAACGTCAAAATGGCGAAATTGGCGATGTTATTCGATAGACATTACATTGTCCTTTGTCGTGCGTGAAACAGAGAAAAATCAATCGTTGATGGGCTATGCTCAAGGGAAAAATTGCCAGTTTGGCGATATTTTTGGCAATATTTTTTACATAGGGGAAAAAAAAAAGAAAGAAAAAGAAGAAGAAAAAAAACACGCAAAAATGGCGAAATTGGCGATGCTATTCGATGGACATTACATTGTCCTTTGTCGTGCGTGAAACAGAGCAAAAATCAATCGTTGATGGGCTATGCTCAAGTTAAAAATTGCCAGTTTGGCGATATTTTTGGCAATAATTTTTACATAGGGAAAAAAAAGAAGAAAAAAGAAGAAAAAAGTCAAAATGGCGAAATTGGCGATGTTATTCGATAGACATTACATTGTCCTTTGTCGTGCGTGAAACAGAGCAAAAATCAATCGTTGATGGGCTATGCTCAAGGGAAAAATTGCCAGTTTGGCGATATTTTTGGCAATAATTTTTACATAGGGGAAAAAAAAAGAAAGAAAAAGAAGAAGAAAAAAAAAAAAAAACTCAAAAATGGTGAAATTGGCGATGCTATTCGATGGACATTACATTGTCCTTTGTCGTGCGTGAAACAGAGCAAAAATCAATCGTTGATGGGCTATGCTCAAGGGAAAAATTGCCAGTTTGGCGATATTTTTGGCAATAATTTTTACATAGGGAAAAAAAAGAAGAAAAAAGAAGAAAAACGTCAAAATGGCGAAATTGGCGATGTTATTCGATAGACATTACATTGTCCTTTGTTGTGCGTGAAACAGAGCAAAAATCAATCGTTGATGGGCTACGCTCAAGGGCAGATACACTTTTAAGTTTAAGACACTCGTTTTTTCAACTTTTTGAGTTTTTATCGCATTTCTACTGGAATTTCGAAGGTGGTGACGATTAGAACACTTTAAGAGCCATTATCACAGAGATTTATAATCAAAATCGTAAGAGCCGTTTTTTGATAATTGCTGAAAAACATGATTTTTTCATGATCTAAACCTTATGCGCTTGCGTAATTTCGACAAAAACGTTAATGGTACGTTCCATGGTCACTAGGAACCCCGCACATCAAATTTGATCATCGTAGGTCAAATTGTTCGAGAGGTATTCTGACCACGTACGCACAGACAGGCAGACAGACAGACCACTTTTTTGAAATCAGAGTATTCCAAAACAAGAAATGAAAAAAAAAAAAAAAAAAAAAAAAAAAGGAAAAAAAAAATATATGGGCCGATTGCTATTCTTTCTTCCCTATGTAAACATATGGGGAATCGAAAGTAAAAAGATAATGTAATATTAAATAAACTGGAATGTAACAGAAACTATCACCAAAAGACCGCTTTTACGCACGTTTCATTTCCCTTCAGGGCATTTCATTTCACTTCAGGGTGTTTCATTTGACTTCAGGGCCAGATGATGACTGAAATCTTCATCTGTTAAGTTTGAACGCATGTCAGAAAGATTCGATTACCTTTTTTTTTTTTTTTTTTTTTTTGTCATATGGCCAAGTTGAAGAGCGTGGCGACAAACGGGGCGAGATATTCTCCCCCCCCCCCCTTCTCCCGTCCCCTCATATCCATGTTCTAATGCAATAAGTTTAATTGCTGCCCAGACATCTATACCTGTTGAATTCTATTTATTTTTACATATTTTTATCGACCTTCAAATTGATATATAACACATGTCTATGACGTATATTATTTAGGCATAACGAATTTCAAGTTGACTTCCTTTCGCCATTTCCGGAACTTTCGATCGAATTTTGGCATTAAGACGTCATGTTTGGAGTTAAGTTGTTCTGAAACAAAAATAGCGAATTCTTTAACACGTATGGTGTTGTCTTGAGAAATAGAATGGCGGGTTGGTTGGTTGTTTACAGATTATCTGGCGCCGTCAGCAACACGAGGGCTATAATGCGCCGAAACATTCGTCATTAGACAAGCCAACATACATTTACAAACACCCATGCCTAACACGGGACTCGAACCCGCAACCTCGCGATCTAGAAGCTAGCACGCTAACCACTATACCGTTTCGTCGGTAATAGAATGGCGGGTTTCGCAGAACTATAATAAGCGACTGAAGAGTAGTTAAAAATGAAACTATACTAAACTTCAACTTAACAAGACATCACTTAGACGGTAGATCGTCACAGTTCTCATAGGTATTTAATCCATTTTGGAGGTGTGAAGACATAATTCTCGCCAAACCTTATAGCCTTTTGTTCTCTATAGGATTGTGGTTTGGCGAACATTATGCTTTCACGCCGCCAAAATGGATTAAATATATATGAGCACTGTGACGATCTACCGTCTAAGTGATGTCTAGTTAAGTTGAAGTTTAGTATAATAACGGGCAGAAGAAGAAGTAGGCTATTATTAAACTTACTTTCAAAATAGTATTCCAGGGTTCTGAACATAGTTATCGAGGAGTGGGTAGGACGAACTATACTAACAAGAGGTCGAAATAATCGATCAAAATAAATATCGATACTATATCGTTGCATAGAAGAAAATATCGATAGAATATCGATGTATTGATACACGATTTTTTTTTTTTTTTTTTTTTTAATTATTTTATTTTCAATTTTGCCAGAAACGAAGTTTTTCGAGGCAAATTTCTACTTTTCATGAATTCATGTCAAAAATGTTTTAATAAATAAATTATAAACATTGTTTTTATAAATAAATTATACTATCGATCAGAATAAATAAAATACATTTGGATGTTAATGCATAAATTCGTATTTATTTTTAAAGAAGAAATTTTGAAAAGTAGTTTACTGCATATTTTAATGATAGAGATGTTTTTAATATTGTTGCGTGGACGGGTTCGAAAGCCAAAATCAGATCAAAACTTGCAGAAATTTATTCCAAAATAACTCTTCACAGTTCTCTTACAGCTCCAGAACTTCTCGTTCTAGTAGACAGACTACAGCTCTTTTCACCTCAATAGAGCACAAAACAGCAGTTGAAAACTTGACAACAACTGCTAAATCGCCGCAAAAGACAATGCAATACAGTTCGCTCAGTATCTCCAGTCAACTAATTCAGTGACTCAAAATCAGTCAACTAACTCCATCACCTGCTCCCTGAGCTTTTATAGGGGAGGTGAACGTACGTGAATCTTCTTGAAACTCCTAGAGGTAGACATTTGGAGAACTTTCCAGATTGTAGTCGAAATGTCCTATTACATGTACATGGGATACATGTATCTATACATGTACCGAAAATGTCGCCAAATAGTTAGCTTTCGGAACTCTCTGAACGCTCACTGAGACTCAGTAATTCCAGTCAACTAATGAACTCAGCTAACAACTAACTCAGTGACTCAAAATCACTCAACAACTTCCCCGCTCTCTTGGTCAGCCTTATATAGGACAGGTGAATCCTCGTGAATTTTCTAGAGGTAGATATTTGGAGAACTTTCCAGATCGTAGTCGAAAAGACCTATACATGTACATGGGGACCGAAAATGTCGCCAAAAGGTCGCCAAGTTTGGCGACATTTGGCGATTTATCGCCAAATTTGGCGATAAAAATTATTCGCCAAAACCGTCGCCAACTTGGCTCTATCTCGCCAATTTGGCGAGATTCCCATTACCATAATGTTAAATGCCCTGCTCCTTGAAACTCGCTTCCCAGAGTTACCTCTGTAAAACTCGTTATCAAGCAATAACACCCATATTGTCGGGAAACCAACTTAAAGGCGAACTATTGCACTGCCTTATGCGAGATGTACATAAATTTTCCTCTTTACAAAATTAACACTACGAAATATTTACAAATATACAAAAATTCGTAACAATATTTAAAATTAGATGCAAACTCCAGGCACACGTTGGCAACAGAAACGGCGCTATGTTAATGACTACTAATAAATTATCTATACATTACATTACGTTTTCTTTTTGGTTAGGGTGCCATTTAACTGCCTCTCAGCCAAGTCCAAACTTTTGTTTTAAAGTGTTTGAAAAGGTAATAAAGAAAATAGAAAAGACACATGAAACTACAAAACGATCATCAAAAAACTAAAAATGTTTGAAAATATCGATATATCAAGGACTTGTATCCATATTTTTACTATCGATATTTAAAAAAAAAAAATATCGATAAAAATATCGTCGTATCGATATATCGCCGACCTCTAATACTATAGGACAGGCCTACTATACCCCATTGAATACGCTGTAGAATAAATCCTTCCGCGTAAAAGATATAGTTCCGGGGAAAATAGAAATTTTTATTATAATACAGATAACCTGAGCACTTAATTTGATATTAAATTTAAATATAAGTTAATAACAAAAAGAAAATAAGTATTTCTAAATTTAAATTTTAATTAATATTTTACGTTTCTAACCACAGATACTATAAGAGTTTTAACAAATCCACCACACATGTTCAAATCAGCCAATCAGAGTGTAGTAAAACTGGTTCACACATCGTTTTAGCGTATTCAGGGAGCTCAAGTAAGCTTTGTCTCAATGTACAGTAGAAAATATTTTGGATACAGCTGAAAACTCGTGTTTAAAGTGTCATTGACTAGTAATTTTTGAAAATAATTGTAAATTCATTTATCATACATTTATTAAGGGTGGGTCTGAAACTCAAAATTAAAAAAAAATCTAAAATTATGTTTCTGAAATTTTTTTTATGCAGTAATGGATGATGCTTTGTAACCTAAAAAAAAAAATATTTTAAATTCTCATTTTATTTTTAATTAAGTTTTGATATTTCCTAAATTTGATATATCTTTAAAACTTTTTTTTAAAAAATCACTTCATTTTTGGATAAAATTACTTCTTATAATTCATATCAATAATTGTCTTTGGGATTTTTCAATAAAGTAATTAGAAAAAATAAAAATACAAAAAATTGTGCAAAAACTGTATAAAATTCATAATATGCTAAACTCTCATTTCTTTTTTTTTTGAATTTAACAAAAAAAAACTATATTCTTCTAGACAAATTAAAGAAATATGTATGAAAAATAATTGTGGAAAATTTCATAGATTTATAACAAGTAGTTTTTAAGTTATATCAATTTAAACTCAAAAAAGGGACTGAGAAAATGCCATCACTCAGAAAAATAGTTTCAAGATAGCTTGTCTGAGATACAGTTGTCATGTAACAAAAACTTGAATATTTCAAGTTCTTCTAATGACAGAAACAAAATATTTTTCATATTTTATTCAAAAATATTTGTATTATTTTTTACAATAATAATTTTTGTTGTTGTTGAGAATTTTAAAAATGTTGAATCCCAGACTCTCTTAAATGCATTCGATAATCACTGAATTGTTTTGATCACAATAAACACCACAGAAGGAGGATATTATTAATATAATCCCAGAAGAAAAAACGCTTTATGTCCAATTTTTTTTGAAATTTAGGTTTTGGGACCATTTTAGAAAACACTTTCCGCTCTTTGTAGTGGAATGAAGCACTATGTTGTAGGTTAAATAAAAATAGACTGAGAGGCGACTGCAATTTTTGGACCCCATCGAACATCATTCTGAATTTTTTATAGAAATTAGAAAAAAAGTGAGTAGATTACGAATCCACTGGTCTGCCGTGGGAAAAATGGCCGAAACTGGTCAAAAATCAACTTTTAATAAGTTGAACTAAATCCAATTGCCAAATGCGCCATAACTTGCCAAATAATGAGCATTTTTTTTTATTTATTTGGTAACCCTCACTCTTCAATTTTCAATTAAGAAGGTTGCAGACGATTCGGATATCTGGCGACGGTCTACTTGCATCTATTAAAAGAGAGTCGAGTTGGC
Source organism: Linyphia triangularis (assembly GCA_963978545.1). NCBI lineage: Eukaryota > Metazoa > Arthropoda > Arachnida > Araneae > Linyphiidae > Linyphia > Linyphia triangularis. The sequence continues at coordinate 87,177,439 of OZ021728.1, forward strand.
AATAAACATTACGTCACTGATGACGTAACTAATGTTGCCAATTTGGCTAATTTTTTAAAAGATATATGTTTTCCGAGCCAAAGATCAGAAATCGTGTGCGCTTTTTCTCATTGAAAATCAAAATGAAGTGGGTTGCCAGACGAATAAGTTTGTTCTATTTTTGGCAAGTTATGACATATTTGGCAATCGGATTTTAATTCAACTCATTCCAAGTCGATTATTGATCAGTTTCTGCCATTTTTGCCATGGCAGACCAGTGGATTCCTAATCTACTCACTTTTCTCCAATTTCTATAAAAAATTCAGAATGATGTTCGATGGAGTCCAAAAATTGCAGTCGCCTCTTGGACTATAAGCGATTTGACGTTTTTGAAAAGCACTATGTTCCATTATAACAAAAGCGAGAAAAGATCGTAACTGTAACATTAAATTTGGTTCATCTGTAAAATGTGCTTTTTGTGACATAGTGCGCTTTCTTTCCGGGCTACAGATTATTGCTTTAGTGTATCTTTAAATAACTTTCGATATGTTAGAATGTGTAAATACGTCTTGTATAATTATTATTATAGAATTATTTTTCAAAATAAAAAAAAGTGTCATATTTCCATTTAACCTATTCTAGTACATACAGAACTTTGTGCAAAGTAAAATATTTGCATTTTATAATTCCTGTAAAAAATAATAAATTAGTAACTTTCAATGCACTAGTTGACCTGTAATTGTGTGATAAAAATAAGGGTTACGACTGCAAACTCTATTTTAAAGGAACCGGCTTTTATTAATTTCTGTTTAGATACTAATTTAATTTATTGTAAACTTATTAAATACTCGAAAGTCTCTGAGAATAAGGCTTTTCACAAACGATTTGTAATAGTCCGAGAGGAGACTGCAATTTTTGGACCCCATCGAACATCATTCTAAATTTTTTATAGAATTTGGAGAAAAGTGGGTAGATTACGAATCCACTGGTCTGCCGTGGCAAAAATGGCCGAAACTGATCAAAAATCGACCAAAAAGAGAACAAACTTTTTCGTCTGGCAACCCACTGCATTTTGATTTTCAATGAGAAAAAGCGCAAACGACTTCTGATCTATGGTTCGGAAAACTTGTATCTTTTAAAAGTAAGCCAAATTGGCGATATCAGTTACGTCATTAGTAACGCAATGTTTATTGCCCACTTGGCTCATTTTTAAAAGATGCAAGAAAGCCGTCGCCAGGTATCTGAATCGTCTGCATCCTTCTTAATTGAAAATTAAAGAGTGAGGGTTACCAAATAAAAAAAATAAAAAAATACTCATTATTAGGCAAGTTATGGCGCATTTGGCAATCGGATTTAGTTCAACTTATGAAAAGTCTATTTTTGACCAGTTTCGGCCATTTTTGTCAAGGCAGACCAGTGGATTAATAATCTACTTACTTTTCTTCAATTTCTATAAAAAATTCCGAATGATGTTCGATGGGGTCCAAATATTGCAGTCGCCTCTCAGTCTATAATACTGTCCCTTTGAACTTTTCAAACAATTCAAACTGACTTATAAATAGTCACTTTAAACCTTTTATAAATCCTCCATAAACTTAATTATTCCACGTTTTATATTTTGAAAAATTCCATCGTAACAAATCCTATTCTTTGTAACGAAGAACATTACTTGTAATACAAAACCCTCAAACTTAATCCCAGACTAGACGTAAAGAGGACAACACTTCATAAAAAACAAAATCGATACACCTTAGTGGATACTTGGATGGTTCCCGGCAAAATAAAGTTCGCTTACAAAAGTGTCATTAAATTTGATTTTTATGGAATTCTAATAGTAATCAAGTTATTTTCAATTTTAATTTGGATTATTTTGCAATTTGAATATAAAAGGGAAAAAAAAAAATATTTATGTGGAATATATCGCTCAACTTCCTTTGAAATCTGGCCGACCAAACGGTATAGTGGTTAGCGTGCTGGCTTCTAGACCGAGAGGTTGCGGGTTCGAGTCCCGTGTTAGGCATGGGTGTTTGTAAATGTATGTTGGTTTGTTAAATGACGAAATGTTTCGGCGCATTATAGCCCTCGTGTTGCTGACGGCGCCAGATAATCTGAATACAACCAACCAACCAACCAACCAACCTTTGAAATCTGAGATGAATTGGTTTAATATACCTTTTACTTTTTAATTCTTTAATTTAATTTTATTACAGTTTTTTGGCAACTTGGCGAGTTTCGCATAATATTGGCGATAATTATTTTAAAAAAAAATTTGGCGACGAAGGAAGTTGTCAACATATAGTTTTGAATGCGAAAATTGTGACCATACAGACAGAAGCTATAGACAGGCAACATACAAACCATTTCAAAAAAAAAAAAAAAAAAAAAAAAAATTGTTCTCAAAAACTTCTCAAACGTGATCACAAAATAAAAAAAAATCGTGATATTGCGTTTTATTTCATTCCAAGACAATACTTTCAATTTCCTACGTTATAAGTCAGGCTATTACAGGTATTAGTTTAAAATGTAATTTTCTCTTATCAATATAGTTGTTTTCTTTTTCCACGATACGCATTCTCCATATCCAAATCATGTTATGACCGAGTGTAACTTCATACGTTAATGCAATCTCCGAAATTGGTAAAAACAGTATCGAATTTGCGAACAACGACAGCGGAACACTCGAAGTCATCGGTGTTCGCTTGAATCAAGAAACGGTTTACAAAACAACTTCATAAAGCGTCATTGATAAATTATCCTCCACTGGATCGTAAAATTGTGACGAAAGTTAATGACTCTCTGATAATTAAGTAACAAATGGCGGGGGTATTTCCCTTTGATGGTAGTATTATTAATAGATTTTCATTTGTTTATGGAACATGTTCTTCCCAAAGCGAAGATTTTCTTGATGATACTTAGCGCGTTATCCATGAGAGATAATCGAGTCCGCGGTTCTTAAAATACGAATCTTCGCATGTCAACGATTACTGTTCTTTAGGAATATTAAATAATAACATCCTTTTCGGAGTAGTAGATGCCTTTTAAAATAGAAGGTTTATATTTTTGTGGAATAAAATCGCGTAATTTGAAAATATGTGGGTTAAAAATATTATTTATGGATTAGAATGTAGCAGCGTAATTTTGGTTAAAAGTTAATCAAAAGAGCTGTTTTATTGTTCTTTAAAAATAAAAACTTTTAATATTCTTTACGGACAAGTAGAAGACCTTCAAAATTGACGATTATTATTTTTAGGAAATAAAATCTCATAATTTGAAAACGTGTGTTAAAAATATTATTTATGGAATAGAATATAGTAACGTAATTTTAGTTTAATGTTTATCAAAAGAGCTGTTTCATTGTTCTTTAAAAATAATAACTTTTAATATTCTTTACGGACAAGTAGAAAACCTTCAAAATAGACGATTATTATTTTTGGGGAATAAAATCGCTTAATTTGAAAACATGTGCGTTAAAAATATTATTTATGGAATAGAATATATAGCAGCATAATTTTGGTTAAAAATTAATCAAAAGAGCTGTTTCATTATTCTTTAAAAGTAATAACTTTTAATATTCTTTACGGATAAGTAGAAAACCTTCAAAATGGACGATTATTTTATTTTTGGGGAATAAAATCGCATTATTTGAAAACATGTGCGTTAAAAATATTATTTATGGAATAGAATATAGCAGCATAATTTTGGTTAAAAATTAATCAAAAGAGCTGTTTCATTGTTCTTTAAAAATAATAACTTTTAATATTCTTTAAGGATATGTAGAAAACCTTCAAAATAGACGATTATTATTTTTGGGGAATAAAATTGCATACTTTGAAAACACGTGAGCTAAAAATATTATTTATGGAATAGAATATAGCAGCATAATTTTTGTTAAAAATTAATCAAAAGAGCTGTTTCATTGTTCTTTAAAAATAATAACTTTTAATATTCTTTAAGGATAAGTAGAAAACCTTCAAAATAGACGATTATTATTTTTGGGGAATAAAATTGCATACTTTGAAAACACGTGTGCTAAAAATATTATTTATGGAATGGAATAAGCAGCGTTATTTTGGATACATATTTCTCATACAAGCTGTTTTATTATAATTTATGTAAAAATATAATTTTTTAATATTTGTTTTGATATTTGAACTGTCTTCAGTAAAGTTTGATCTTCAAGCTTTTCTGCCCCATATACACCTAAGGAAGTATTTTCTTAATGAAGCTGTGAAAATATTGCTTCAGAATTTATTAAATTTTGCTTCATATCTTACAACAATTATAGAAGTTCAAAATTGGAGGGATAGTGAAGAAGATTTGTTACTATTAAAACATATTGAAAATCGTATATTGTTTACTTAGAAGAATTATTTCTGAAAAAAAGTGCCGACCAAACTGCATAGTGGTTAGCGTGCTAGCTTCTAGACCGCGAGGTTGCGAGTTCCGAGTCCCGTGTTAGGCATTTGTGTTTGTAAATGTATGTTGGCTTGTCTAATGACGAATGTTTGGGCGCATTATAGCCCTCGTGTTGATGACGGTGCCAGATAATCTGAAAACAACCAACCTACCAATTATGAAAAAAAGTATTGTGTGTGAAATATTCCATTAGGTCTATGGAGAAATGAATAACTGGCAATCACACTTGTATGCTTTCCTTTCGATATACTGATCAAAAATAAGACTGAACACCAAATAAGATGAAAATAGTAATGTATAGTTCCTTTTTTATTATTTCGCAGTATACGCTCTGAATAACATAATAAACTAACATCAGATCTTAATAAAGAAAGTAAAAAAAAAAAAAAAAAACGCAAATGGGAAGTAATGCGCAACTAAAACTTTCAAAATCCCATCGACGTAAAATCCGTGCAGCTTCCTCAAAGAATAGGGTTTTACCGGTCGCAGAATAATCGATTTTTTGAAGAATGGACCCAACGTTCGTATACACTCCCCCCCTTCCCCTCTTCTTTCTCTTCCCCCACCCTTTCTACCCTCGACATCGTTTTACTTTACCTTCACTACTGGCAAAGTATTGTCACCCTCGGTTTACGAAATTATATTATCGTTCTTTCCTTATTGAAAGAGGGATGCGTTCGAAACTTATTTGCAGTGCCCCTACACCCACGCAGCATTCCACCCCTCCTTTCCTCTGATTTTGTTTATATATATTTGTTTGATATATATATATATAGATATAGATATATATATATAGATATAGATATATATATATAGGTATATATATACATAGATAGATAGATAGATAGATAGATAGATAGATAGATAGATAGATAGATAGATAGATAGATAGATAGATAGATAGATAGATAGATAGATAGATAGATAGATAGATAGATAGATAGATAGATAGATAGATAGATAGATAGATAGATAGATAGATAGATAGATAGATAGATAGATAGATAGATAGATAGATAGATAGATAGATAGATAGATAGATAGATAGATAGATAGATAGATAGATAGATAGATAGATAGATAGATAGATAGATAGATAGATAGATAGATAGATAGATAGATAGATAGATAGATAGATAGATAGATAGATAGATAGATAGATAGATAGATAGATAGATAGATAGATAGATAGATAGATAGATAGATAGATAGATAGATAGATAGATAGATAGATAGATAGATAGATAGATAGATAGATAGATAGATAGATAGATAGATAGATAGATAGATAGATAGATAGATAGATAGATAGATAGATAGATAGATAGATAGATAGATAGATAGATAGATAGATAGATAGATAGATAGATAGATAGATAGATAGATAGATAGATAGATAGATAGATAGATAGATAGATAGATAGATAGATAGATAGATAGATAGATAGATAGATAGATAGATAGATAGATAGATAGATAGATAGATAGATAGATAGATAGATAGATAGATAGATAGATAGATAGATAGATAGATAGATAGATAGATAGATAGATAGATAGATAGATAGATAGATAGATAGATAGATAGATAGATAGATAGATAGATAGATAGATAGATAGATAGATAGATAGATAGATAGATAGATAGATAGATAGATAGATAGATAGATAGATAGATAGATAGATAGATAGATAGATAGATAGATAGATAGATAGATAGATAGATACATTTGAGGTTATTTTTAACTGGTGGATTGAGGGAATCATAGATGTGTGATTATGAGTTGATGAAAAAGTCTGGTCCGGGAATTGAAACGTCAAGTGGGTGAAAGGGGTATGGGATTTGTTTTTTTTTAATTCTCTATATTAACTTCGATTTTTTGTGTTTGTCGATGGCGGGCAAATTAAAACATAATTAACCCCCTTGCCGTCATTCGATCGGGTTGAAACTTGGCAGATAGATTCGATGTCGATGACAATGCATTTTATCATATTTTGGTGGTTGGCACTGTCACTAAAAGATCGCTTTTAAGGATTACTAATAAACCTACATTTCTGACCACCTGTGACCAAAATTGGATCTAGATGAAAGACAAATCTTCCTGCACAATAAGAATGATCTACAGAAATCGGGAACAGTTAGTGATTTTAATTATCAGTGTGGTAAATGAATATCTTGATTAAGTACAAGATGAGATGTTCTTAGTAAAATTGTTCATGTAGAAATTACAAAATTGACGTTTAACCCTTGGCACTCGAGCGGCACCTCTCAAGCGCCACACGATTGGATGCAGAAATACGAGAGGACCACTAGGTGTGATGCGGAAATTTGATGCAAGGTCAATGACTGTGTTTACTTTCTTTGAAACAAATCCATAAACGCCAACCGAACCAAAAATGTCTCGAGTTGCTGGTCCTTCCGAGCGAAAAAGGCCTCGAGTGAAAAGGGTTAATAGTGTTGAGTACATATTATAAATAGCTAAAGAGCAAGATTCCCTATGTTATCATTAATGTTGATATTAGATAATGATTTAGTATATACTTGAGGTGATACACATATCTGTGGAGAAAACAGCTTAGACAATCTTTTTTGTGAGTCATTAATTGCTAAAAAATGTTGAATTATTAATATGCGGAAGTAGTAAATAAGATATTTAATATTGTTTTGTGAAAGCTGGTTAATTTTTACTTTTGAATGTTTTCTTACAATATGCTTTAAGTCGATAATTATAAAAACTTTTGTTACTGAAAAATAGTGTAGAAAGGGATTTCTATTCAACGTGTATGTGTATCGTAAGACGCTGTAATATAATAAATGCAACGGATGTCAGATATTATATAATGTCAAGAATTTTAAATATATAATTGTTATTGAGTGCCAAAAGAATTTGAAATAAAACTTCATAAAATACATAAAGCTTTTCCGATACTTTAAATTAATCAAATAGTAATTTAATAACAACTTTTGTTAAGTAGTAGTTTGAAGGGGAAAAAAAAATCTCTTACAAGAAAATTATAGGGTTTAAATATTTTATATTATTATTTATTTGCTTTCTAAGCAAATTAAAATTACATAAGTATTAAAGTGAAAAGAAATACAGTAGAACCCCGATTAACCGTCCCTCCTTTATCCGGAGCTCTCTGTTAACCGGCAATCATCTAGTCGACATCAAATATCTCCCAAATGAGTAATCAATCATTTGTTCCTTTTTAAACCGAAATCTTTTCCCTTGCTCTAAAGTTACATAAGTAATGGTGAGGCTTTCGACTGTTTTTCTAAAGAACTGACATGGTTAGAGCAACCTTCGGTTGCAGATCAAACTGAACTATTGTCTTCAAAAAGACTCCGGGATAGAGCAGCGAAACAAAGATTATCAAGATTATTGCAACAAAAACTCATTTCCAACAATTATGTCATAAAAAAACATTAAAAGTCCTGTATTCAATAAACGAAAATCATTTACTTTTTATTGTTTTTTGCAACTCTCTTTTATCCGGAATTTTCGCTTAACCGACCTACCTTTCGTACAAATTAGGTCGGTTAATTGAGATTCTACTGTATACAATTCATGTATCGATTGAAGCTTTTCTATATTATAATTGATGTCGGTAAAAAAAAAAAAAATCCGTAAAATTGAGTAGCATTTTGGAAAAATGTGGCTAGCTTACGTGTTAAATAAAAGTGATTGTTTATTAAATGGACAGTTTTTGGGTGGAAATAATAAAAAACTTGGAATTAACATAAAGTTTTTTCACATATCTAGGAATGCGGTGGTGTTCCACCGCCGAAATCCGATTTACGACCCCTCACAGCTCAGTTTTTTTTTTTTTTTTTTTTGCCATCGTGTTACATTGTCCGGCATTTTGCCGGAATAAGGAGATGGTTTCAAAGATTATAAACAAGCAAAAAAAATATATATATTATTTTATTATTTTTTGTGAAAACAAAGGGAACCAAGCACCCTAAATTTTTTATACTAAAATTCACTTCTAGCATTAACAATGATTTAACCACCATAACATAAATTGACCTGGGTTTAGAGAATATCTTTTTCGAGGTCAACTACGGAGACTTATGGATTCTATCCGATAGCCGAAGTTCCATTCAACACCTTAAAAACTGGGCCCTCGTGGGAGACAAAACCAGTCTATCCATAATACGCAAAGTCAAGAGCATATCCCGACTGCACAAAGTGCACTTTCAGTGGATCCCGTCACATGTAGACATCCACGGAAATGAATTGGCTGACACTCTTGCTAAGGAGGGACTAGAACACCTTGTCCTCTCTACTCAAGAACTCACATATCAAGAGTTATACTCAAAGAAAATAGCTCAAAATAAAGCGGCATATACCTCCATCTCACGAATGGTATAAAGCCAAAAAGCCAGGACACTCCCTATCTCTTCCTTGTGATAGGCACACCAATACCCGTCTGTCCCGACTTGCTAGTGGTCACCTTAAAGGCCTCACATATTCTGGGGGAAGCAAAAATTTTACTCTTTGCCCTAAATGCCAAAAAGAACAGGAATCACCTCAGCACATTTTGGACTGCCTTGGACTGGACTGGGAGGACATTTATAACTGTCCACAACTAGTGTCAGATTTCATTAATGTCAATGGCTTCACTGATATTGTCTGACTTCGTCAGACAAAAGGGAGATTAGAAACAACAACAACAACAATAATTTAAAATGGTATTATTGGGAAGAGCCCCCTTAGGCAATCAGTATTTGATAGGCTAGATTTTTTTTAAATTAAAATCTAGTCAATGTAATGGATACAAAATAGCTCAAACATATCATATGAGATTATTTCGAAATAACTCAAGACTTTCCGCTACTGATTTTCTAAAGGGGATCCTCCCAATAATTCTATTTTAGATCATTGTTAATGCTAGAGGTCAATTTTAATATAAAAAATTAATACATAAAAATAAAGCTTTTAAAGTAAGTCGCCTATATGTATTGCCACCTTTTATTTGATCAGCCTGATTGGATGACTTTAAGTGGATTAATTATAGAGGTCGGCTATGTATCGATACGACGATATTCTTATCGATATTTCTTAAAAAATATCGATATTAAAAATATTGATAAAAATTACCGATATATCGATATTTTCAAACATTTTTAGTTTTTTGATGATTGTTTTGTAATTCCATGTGTTTTTTCGATTTTCTTTATTCCCTTTTCAAAATCTTCAAAACTAAAGTTTGAACTTGGCTGAGAGACAGTTAAAATGGCACCAATATTCAATATTTTGCCGTACACTTAAAAGCTATTGAAAATTATCTAAATTTTTCTTAAAATCACTGGAACAATTAAACGAAAATATAACTTTTTTTTGTGATAGATCCATTTCAGTTGAAAAAGTAGTCACCTTACAAAAAAGCAATCATGAAAAGTAGAAATTTTCCCCGAAAAACTTTGTTTCTGGCAAAATTGAAAATTAAATAAAAAAAAATAAAAAAATCATGTATCGATACATCGATATTTTTTTATATGCAACGATATTGTATCGATATTTATTTTGATCGATATTTCCGACCTCTAATTAATTAGTCCTCTGAAGCGGTAATAGACGCACAATGTCTGTAAATGTGGTATTTTAGTGACAACTCCCAAAACTTGATAGAATGATTCTCATCAACAACGAGTCTGGCGGCTAGTGGATTAATTAATCCTCAGAAACGTTAATAGAAACGTAGCGTATGTAGAAGCTTTTCTTTTAGTGACAGACCCAAAACTTGATGCATTGTCAGTGACCACAAATCTATCTGTCAAGTTCAAGCTCAATTGGATGATGGAAAGTCGGTTAATTCCCTTCGCAGTTTTGACTACAACACCACACATACAAAATTGAAGCTAATACAGGGTGGCCACGAAATTCAGGAAAAAAAGCTCCCTGATAATTCCCTGATTTCCCGGACAGATTTCTAAAAAATTCCCTGATTTTAGGGAAATTTTTTTTTTTTAAATTTCCCCAATTTTCTTAAGTTTTCTAGATGTCTAGACACCCTGATAAAATAGAACATGTATGTTAAAGAGATAATGTGCAATTTTTTAAAAAATAGTTTTGCTGGCAATGAAAAGTTTAAATTATTCCATAACATTAAACTTCTAATGGCTTCCCACTACAAATTTCCGGGTAAATAGCGCCACAATATGGATGAACGTGCCTTAAAACAATACAAAATTTCCCTGATTTTCATGAAATTTTAAAAAGTTCCCTGACATTTCCCTGATTTTTTTCAGAATAAGAAAGCTCCCTGATATTTCCCTGATTTCCAGGTTTTCCCGGTTCTGTGGCCACTGTAATATAAAGGATTTAAAAAGTTGAGTAGTAGTGCGGAAAAAAATCATTATTAGCTTATATATAACATGAAATGATAAAATATGGTAATTTATTGGATATTTGAAAGAAATTTAAGTTCCGGTTAAACATAATTTGTTGTTGAGTAATACTGCGGTAAATATTCAATAGTTCCGTATGAGATTAAATGTTTTAATTTAAATGTCGGTAGAAAATAGTCAATTTTAGATTATTATTTTTGTGGTAACAATTTATAATTATGGAAGTTTAAAGAAAACATTAAAAGCTATGAATGAAAATGTTGAGATAATTTCCTTTAAAAATTTGTAAGGTAAACAATGAATTGGATTGTGAAATAAAAATACAATAAAATAACAAGGTGTTAAAAAAAAAAAATTACTTCGTAACGATACCATACTTACGTGTAAAGTTTGCATAATTAGTTTGAAATAATTATTAATTAAATAGTTTGAAATAATTACTAATTAGTTATTTAAATCATCTATTAAGAAAAATGAATTTTCTTCTGACGGATGCCTTTGACAATTCAGTGGCTTCGAAATTCATGAATGAAACATGAGCTATTAAAAAAAAAACCTGCATTTTGAACGAACAAATTATTTTATGTTAAATCTATGCGTGTTTTTTTCATCGATATAGATAAACAACTGGATAGACTGCTCCATTGTCAATGCAAAGAGAAAAACGCGCCGGGGATTGCGAAGCTGGTGGGAAGATTAACCAATCACAGTTCACTTTTATAGTTGGGTGGAAATGCGAAAAACCTTGTAAAATGCTAGAGTATATATATTTTTTTGCACATTATTACTAATTGAGGTCTACTATTGATATTTCTGTAGTGTACAACCCAAAATTTTATTTTCAATCCTCGGTAATCCGTATTTTTTATCCCACCAACGGCATCTGGCAAAGGCTTCATTTTCCCAGCGTTAAGGGGACTGTTAAGTCAAAAATAAAAATTCTTCAATTTTTGTTCAAAATTTATTAAATTTTTTGTGCAGTTCAATAGTAATTAGATAAAACATAACGAAAAATTTCAAAAATTTATATTGATTTTTTTTTCAAGAAATTAAATTTTAGTTGAAAAATTTTGCGCTTTTTCCGTAATTTTAAAAACGCTCCTTGCGATTCAATTTTTTTGCAATCTGTCTCAATTTTTTTGTACAAGCTAATCTCTATATATATAAGGCAAAGCCCTCACTCACTGACTGACTCACTCACTCACTCACTGACTCACTCATCACTAATTCTCCCACTTCCCACATAGTCACAACTCTGAAAATCGGCACAAATATCAACAATGGTAAAAATAGAAAAAGTAAACTATTCCGATCTCGATTAACCCACTTTAAGGGGTCGAAAAGGGGTTAAACGTTCCAAACGGGGGACATTCGAAAATCCTACTTCCCACATAGTCACAACTCTCAAAATCGGCACAAATATCAACAATGGTAAAAATAGAAAAAGTAAACTATTCCGATCTCGATTAACCCACTTTAAGGGGTCGAAAAGGGGTTAAACGTTCCAAACGGGGGACATTCGAAAATCCTACTTCCCACATAGTCACAACTCTGAAAATCGGCACAAATATCAACAATGGTAAAAATAGAAAAAGTAAACTATTCCGATCTCGATTAACCCACTTTAAGGGGTCGAAAAGGGGTTAAACGTTCCAAACGGGGGACATTCGAAAATCCTACTTCCCACATAGTCACAACTCTGAAAATCGGCACAAATATCAACAATGGTAAAAATAGAAAAAGTAAACTATTCCGATCTCGATTAACCCACTTTAAGGGGTCGAAAAGGGGTTAAACGTTCCAAACGGGGGACATTCGAAAATCCTACTTCCCACATAGTCACAACTCTGAAAATCGGCACAAATATCAACAATGGTAAAAATAGAAAAAGTAAACTATTCCGATCTCGATTAACCCACTTTAAGGGGTCGAAAAGGGGTTGAACGTTCCAAACGGGGGACATTCGAAAATCCTACTTCCCACATAGTCACAACTCTGAAAATCGGCACAAATATCAACAATGGTAAAAATAGAAAAAGTAAACTATTCCGATCTCGATTAACCCACTTTAAGGGGTCGAAAAGGGGTTAAACGTTCCAAACGAGGGACATTCGAATATCCTACTTCCCATTTGGTCACAACTCTAAATATTGGTACAAATATTAACAGTAGTAAACATAGAAAAAGTAAGCTATTCCGATCTCGATTAACCCACTTTAAGGGCTCGAAAAGGGGTTAAAAATTCCAAACGAGGAATATTCGAATGTCCAACTTCTCATTTCGTCACAACTCTAAAAATTGGTGAGAATATCAATAAAGACAAACGAAGAAAAAGTAAGTTATTCCGATCTCGATTAACCCACTTTAAGGGGTGGAACAGGGGTTAAACGTTCCAAACGAGGGATATTCGAATGTCCTACTTCCCCTTTCGTCACAACTCTGAAATCTGGTGCAAGTATCAACAAAAACAAACGTATAAAAAGTAAGCTATTCCGATCTCTATTTACCCACTCTAAGAGGTCAAAAGTGGGTTAAACGTTCCAAACGAGGGATATTCGAATGTACCACTTCCCATATGGTCACAACTCTAAAAATTGGTACAAATGTCAACAATGGTAAACATAGAAAAAGTTAGCTATTCCGATCTCGATGAACCCACTTTAAGAGGTCAAAAAGGGGTTAAACGTTCCAAACGAGCGATATATTCGAATGTCCTACTTCTCATATTTTCCCAATTCTGAAAACTGGTGTGAATATCAATAAAGACAAACGCAGAAAAAGTAAACTATTCCGATCTCGGGTGGATCAAGGGGTGGAAAAGGGGTTAAACGTTCCAAACGAGGAATATTCGAATGTACCACTTCCCATATGGTCACAACTCGGAAATTTGGTACAAATGTCAAAAAAGATTAAACATAGAAAAAGTAAGCTATTCTGTTCTCGATTAACCAACTTTAAGGGGTCGAGAAGGGGTTAAATGTTCCAAACGAGGGATATCCGAATGTTCCTCTTCCAATGTAGTCATTTTTCTGATATTTTTTTGCAAATGTTAAAAAAATAAGTCATTCCAATATCGATTAACGAATTTTTAAGGGATGAAAAGACGACGCAACATTGAAACTATACGAGGATTAACTTAATGTCTAATTAACTTAATTCCAATACAGCTACTACTTTGAAATTTAGAACTAAGAGCAAACATAAACACAATAAACTATTCCAGTTTACTATTCACAATTATAAATTTCGTTTAAAATGTCAACAAAGGAAAGTTCCTATTTTGATAAATCAATTTGTCGGGATCGAAATGGGAGCAAACGTCTGAAGTGTAGAATACATGAATGTCTTTTGATCGCTAAAATGCTAATGGTAAAATTTCGTAGCGCAGCACGGGTATTCAGCTAGTCGAATATATATTGACATAATTGAGCATGGATTTTGAATTTGACTCATTGGTTAATTATTTAAAAGTAAAACTTTGGTACGATGGCGAAAAAATGTAAACTTTTTAAATAGAAGCATTACGAAAATTGCTGTAAATCAATAAAAAAATACCAAATTCCAAAATCCATGCACAATTGTGTTCAAAATAGTATAGTAAACAATATCGCCAAATTTAAAAGAAATACATCAACTTTTGAATTGCGAAAAACAAATCGAATACCCTAAAAATCTTAAAATACACATGAGGAGAAAAATGCAATTTAAGAAAATGAAAAACAGACGATTTCTTATATGCGCGCTTACAAAAACTCAAATAATATTCTTAATTCTTCTCGGATCAGCAAAAGTAAGGTATGTACTGAAAGTTAGAATTTCACGCTATATTTTCCCACTAAAATATAAAAATCGAAAATTTTGAAATTTTTGCCTTAACAGTCCCCTTAAGCAGTCTATCCAGTTGTTTATTTATATCGATGGTGTTTTTAGGCCGGTTTCCCTATTTTGCTACCATCAGCAGTAAAAAGATAACTGATGATGGTAGATGCCAACCAATATGTGTTGAGAGAGAATCAATAGCTTATAAAACAAGTGCAGCTTTTCGACTTAATTAAAAAAAAAAAGATGTAGGAATATTGTTGAAACTAAAACACTTATCAATGTAGATTTTAAAAAATAATAATTTATTATTTAGTTTAATAATTGCCATTAAAGTCTTGTACTTGTTATTGCTGAAATTTCTAATAATAACTATTCCTGTTATTATTACTATTCCCTTTGTTAATATTATTATTACGATTTCTGATACTAACAATAAAAATGATGTTGAGATATTGTTGAAACAAAAACATGAGTTAATATTCGTTGTTGAAATAAATGTTATTATTTTTATTCTTATTATTTTAGTTGCTATTATTGCAAATATTATACTTGTTATTACTACTATTTCAATTATTAAGTATTCCAACTATTATTATAAATAATCGTATTATTAATATTATTATAGCTACTATTTATAATTTTAACAGTAGAAAAACGACTTTGAGATATTGGAGAAACAAAAACACGAGTTAATAGCGGTTGATAAAATAATAAATAATGATCTGATTATTTTTATTCTTATTATGGAACAATTGCAATATATTAATTATATTGTATTATTACAAATCTTGTACTTGATTTTTCTAATACTACTATTACTACTATTATTATTAATATATATACTAAAATATTTAATATTAGATTCACTCTTGAGGTTCAGTAAATATGTAAGATTTTTACCTGCGTGATTTTGAATTTTAACTACTTAAAGAAAGCACACAAAACTTCTATAACTTTTTCGCAGACCAAACGGTGTAGTGGTTAGCATGCTAGCTTTTAGACCGCGAGGTTGCGGGTTCGAGTCCCGTGTTAGGCATGGGTGTTTGTAAATGTATGGTGGCTTGTCTAATGACGAATGTTTCGGCGAATTATAGCCCTCGTGTTGCTGACGGCGCCAGATAATCTGAAAACAACCAACCAACCAACCAATCTATAACTTTTTCCATTCATCACTCCTGTCCCGAGTTTGAATTTGATTCTGAGATAACTTCTGAACAGTATATTCGAATCTGAAATTTGTTTTGCTAGAAACTTCAATTTGTGCTTAAAATTGTGAATAGAGGTTTCGGTTCTTCTTCTCATTCTTTGTATTCTAGAAAATGTTTTTAAAAAAATAATATTACCCATAAAAACGAAAGTTTTTAATACAAATCCCTTATATGCATTTCCATTTTTTATATTCATTGACAAAGCGCCGTTTCTGTTGTCAGCGTGTGCTTAGTGTTGGCATCCGATTTTAAATATTAAAAACATTTCTATCAGCAAAATATCCTTAAAATACTTTTCAAATTTTAATTATTAAAAAATACAGCTTTAACGCATTAAAAATGAATGCACTCGCAACCAAATATCTTTTTATTTATTTTAATTAAGATAATTCCTTTTATTATTTATTTATAAAAATGCTATTTCAGATCGATTGGATGACGGCAAATTGGTTCATTAGTATTCCGTAAAAGCGGCATTTTAATGCCGCCAAAATTTGATAGAATGCATTCTCATCGACATCGAATCTATCTGCCAAGGTTCAGCCCGATTGGATGACGGGAAGTGGCTAATTAGGTCTCCGCAGATTTTCCCGCCATCGACAAACATACAAAATCGAAGTTAATATAAAGGATTTAATGAAATCGCATTTACATATCTACCATTAGGAACTAAAAGAAAATTCGAAAAACTACTAAAATCTGTACTGCCTATGGCGAGATATTTATCACCTCTCCGTCACAATTGCAAAAGGTGTGGAAAAGTAGATAGCTTTGTATTTGTAGTTAAAAATTTTGTTCTCCCGTTTTAATACAAATTCTAAAATAAAATTACTAAACAATTTATTCTTAAAAACAAAGTTTCTAATACAAATCCTTTACATGCATTGCCAACATTCATGTGCTTATTTAAATGATTTTGAGCTCATATACACTTTGAACGGTATTTGACCACCACAAAGACAACCACCGATTGCGGGTTGTGAAATAATTATCCCCCTCCCCCCCCCCCAAAAAAAAAGGATGGAGTGCATTTTCATCGACACTAGTCTATCTGTCAAATTTCAGATCGATTGAATGACAGCAAGTGGAAGAATTAGTCTTCTGGAAATTTCCTCGCCACGTGTAAACAAAATCGATGTTAATATAAGCAATTTAAAAAACCTAACATTTATAATACAAATGACTTCGCATGATATTTTGACTTAGGCCTGTAGTTTCCAGTGGCTGCCCGTTGTCGAAAATGTTAGAGCACCTGTAAACATGCCCCTCCCCTCTCCCACTCACACACACTTCACAAAATCAATAATGAACCCGAAATCTTTAAACTTTAATACTTAAATCAAAGTTTCCTTTCAATTTGTATAAAATAACAACATTCATAACATAACTGTATTAAATAAGAACAATTAATCGAATTATTTTGTATAGTTTTGATTAAGGGGACTGTTAAGGCAATAATTTCAAAATTTTCTGTTTTTATATTTTAGTGGAAATATATAGCCGACAATTCTAGCTTTCAGTACATACCTTACTTTTGCTGATCCGAGAAGAATTAAGAATATTATTTGAGTTTTTGTAAGCGCGCATATTAGAAATCGTATGTATTTCAATTTCTTAAAATGCATTTTTCTCTTCATGTGTATTTTAATATTTTTAGGGTATTCGATTTGTTCCTTGCGATTCAAAAGTTGATGTGTTTTTTTTAAATTTGGAGATATTGTTTACTATACTATTTTGAACACTTTTGTGCATGGATTTTGGAATCTGGTATTTTTTTATTGTTTTACAGCAATTTTCGTAATGCTTCTATTTAAAAAGTTAAAATATTTTTTGCCGTAGTACCAAAGTTTTACTTTTAAATAATTTACCAATGAGTCAAATTAAAAATCCATGCACAATTATGTCAATATATATTCGATTAGCTTGTACAAAAAATTGAGACAGATTGCAAAAAAATTGAATCGCAAGGAGCGTTTTTAAAATTACAGAAAAAACGCTAAATTTTTCAATAAAAATTTAATTTTTTGAGAAAAAAAAATCAATATAAATTTTTGAAATTTTAGGTTGTGCTTCATCTAATTGCTATTGAACTGCACAAAAAATTTCATGAATTTTAGACAAAAATTGAAATTTTTTTTATTTTTGACTTAACAGTCCACTTAAAAACACATTCTCTTTCGTTTGGGCCTAAGTCATTGTTTACAGGGCCGTATTTCTAAATAGGCTAAGAAGGTTGAAGCCTAGAGAGACACATTTTTAGGAGGCGGCAGTTTGGCAATTTATTCAAAAGTTAAAATGAAGTATTTCAGAAGTTGATAAAATTTTCCGTACGAATTTAAGAATACATGTTACTTAAAAATATGTTTTAGTCCTTCTATATAGCCTATTTTCTAAAACTATAACATAATACAAATTCACAGCACGTAATCTTGTATTATAACTTTCTTGTATTGCAATCTAATTTGGTTTGACAAAACTGGCATCGATCATATCGATTTCATATCGATTCAAAATCGATATGAAAACACTGTTGGTGGAAGGTCCAGTAGCTCTGCTGAGTGTAGTGTAGTGTCAGTCTAGTCTGTTTGAGTCTGACGCTGTCATTCATATCTATTCGTGTGCATACCGGGATCGTTGATGATTGCGTTGTTGTAAGTTCGAGAGGAGACTGCAATTTTTGGACCCCATAGAACATCATTCTGAATTTTTTATAGAAATTGGAGAAAAGTGAGTAGATTACGAATCCAGTGGTCTGCCGTGGCAAAAATGGCCAAAATTGATCAAAAATCGACTTGAAATGAGTTGAACTAAAATCCGATTGCCAAATATGTCATAACTTGCCAAAAAGAGAACAAACTTTTTCGTCTGGCAACCCACTGCATTTTGATTTTCAATGAGAAAAAGCGCAAACGATTTCTGATTTCTGGCTCTGAAAACTTGTATCTTTTAAAAGTAAGCCAAATTGGCAACATCAGTTACGTTATCAGTGACGTAATGTTTCTTTCTAATTTGGCTCATTTGTGAAAGATGCAAGTAAGCCATAGCCACACATCCGAATCGTTGACAACCTTCTTAATTGAAAATTAAAAAGTGAGGGTTATCAAATAAAATAAAAAAAAAAAAAATGCTCATTATTTGGCAAGTTATGGCGCATTTGGCAATTGGATTTAGTTCAACTTATTAAAAGTCGATTTTTGACCAGTCTCGGCCATTTTTGCCACGGCAGACCAGTGGATTCATAATCTACTCCCTTTACACCAATTTCTTTTTAAAAAAATTCAGAAAGATGTTCGATGGGGTTCAAAAATTGCAGTCGCCTCTCAGTCTATGTTGTTTCTTACGATTTTGCCTTATAGTTTAGAGTACTCCAATACATAACGTACAGTTTTCAACAAGTAGGCTACTCCTTACTAGCTACTATAAGTGACGGTAGAAAGAGACTCAATGGCGCTGAATACAAAAAAAAACGAACAAAACTGAAACTTCAAGAAATGGGATCTGAAACAAACTTTAAAACTAATAGTTTCCTGGTTTCTGCCAGAATAAAATGTCACAAATCCATGACTTTTCATAACTTTCTAAGACTGAAGCAAATAATTTTCCATGACTTCATAAATCAAATCACACACAAAAATAATAATAATAATAATAACCTATATGAATTTTACTAACACGATCATAATTAGTAAATCCGTCATAAATTTTTTTTTTTATATAAAGTTTTATTTTAAATTAAGTAAAAAATCTTTGTTTCAGTAACTTCCAAATCAGAAGAAAAAGAGAAAAATAATTTTTCATTCTTTGATATTTCTATGTTAAAAAAGCTAATAAGAAATATTTGAAGAAAAAATAAGTCAATAGTCATATAATAAAAAATAAGTCATATACAAATTATATCAAAAATCAAATGTTTTGATATCAACAATGCAAAACAGTAGAAAGAAGACAAAAAAAAAAAAAAAAAAAAAATTAAATGTAAACACAAGCTTATCAAAACTGTTCATTTCAGTTCCCATATTATGAAAAAATTTTCACCTACGAGACCTTACACAAATTCACAAATTTGGAATTTTTGATGTCACAAATGTTTTCACATTGGCCACAGTTGTTAATTGTGACAGTTTTTTCAGTCAAAACGTAAATAAGAATATAGATGAATTTTTGGTGAGGCTGAATAGCGATCATGGCGTTTATGACGTCAGAGTTACGTGGTTTTCCTTAAAATGTTCAGAAATCCATGAAATTCACTGTATTTCCATGACTTACGGCCATTTTTTTGCTCAAAATCATGACTTTCCACGACAAAATTTCCCCAATGTCCAAATTCCTGACTTTCCATGATATTTCCTGACTTTTCATATGCGCGGAAACCCTGTAGTTCGCCAGCGGAAGAAAAGATTGCGCTGGAGAATGTAGTTTTTCCTGCCTTAGAAGAGTTCAGAACTATCTTCGAACTAGTATTTCTAAAATATGGTTAAACTCACTTTCCTTGCTTTGTATTGAGGCAAATACAACAAAAACACTTTCATATGAGGACATTATTAACGAGTTTGTCATTAAGAAAGCTGTGCAAATTTGAGCATGAAGATTACGTGGGGTGAGTTGTTTTAGAGAAGTTTGTATATTTTTCAACAAAGAAACCAGTAATTAACTACATTTTGTGTAATTTAATTTCACCATGTAGGACAATTTAATTCAAATTGAACACAGTTCTTTAGTAACTTAAAAGATAATCATTAGCATTAAAATATAAAAATGTTTAAAATAGTTTAAATAAAATAATAAAACACTGATCTCCAAGAACAAATTAATAAATTAAATTCGAAATCCGTTTCATTTTTTAACAAATCTTAAAACAAGTAAAAAAAAAAAAAAAGTAGGTAACTAATTTGATTATATAATTTAGTATGTAAACCATTCAAATTGTAGTTTTATCTAAACTAAATGAATTTTATGTTTAAAAAAGATGAAAACATCATTGAACTCTATATCCTTTTGAGGTATAAAAAAAAATCATTAAACACATATGAACTATAAAGGGGGCGGCAAATGGACTTAAGCCTAGAGGCGGCATACTCTTAAATTCGGCCCTGATTGTTTACTTTAAAAACAATATTGTTTTGAAGGGTAATTGCATGAGTTTCAATGTACGCAATTCAATCCAATATATCGGGACAATTTAAAAATAAAGCAAATATTGAAAGACATAATGATGCTATTTGCATAAAGTCGTCCAACTCAAAGATAAATGATTTAACATTTATCCTTGAACGTAATTTAATACGCATACGATATTTAACGTAATTTAATACACATACGATAAATTCGCGCTTACTTAATTCTAATTAATTGCATTCTAGCGAGCTAAATTGAATGCAAAAATGTGTTTATTGTTTAAAAATAGAAAATAAAGAACAGTATGGAAAACTAGAAAGAAATTCAAGAATAGGTTACGAAAAGTAAACTTCGAATACAAATACGATAAACAAATTAGTGTTCGTAGCATAGTTCTTTTGCTTACGTAACTATGGCAACGTGGTTAATTTTGCAAGGGAAAAAGTTTTCTGATAAATTTATTTGCGTCGGAATAAAATTAATCGTTTTAATTTTTTCTACTTTAAGGAAGTGAATTCTCAATGTGAATACTATTCGTGCTAAAATTAATTTCCGGTTGAAGTCAGAAGAATTTTCAGAAAATGGCATCGCACGACCTAAAATTACACGTTACCAGTAAGTTAGCTACTTGAGGTTTCTGACACCAGATGGCAGCGACTACCATAAATAAATAACTAGAAGTTTTGAAATGTTGATGCAGGATTTTAAAAATTGAAATATATTTTTTATAAGGAAGGGCTGAAGGGTAAAAAATATGTGATGTGATAGTTTTGAAGTGTTTTTTTTTTTTTTTTTTTTTTAATTCGTTTATTTTGGAATGATGTTCGAGTTTCGTAATGTACTAATTTTTTCTGCACATTCTACAAGATATTCAGAATGATGATGTTCGAAGGGGTACCTAACCTTACAGTCGCCTCTGAGACAATTAGAAATAAAAGTGAATGCCTAAAATTTGTAAAAACGAATCACTATCCATAATAGACTGAGAGGAGACTGCAATTTTTGGACCCCATCGAACATACTTCTGAATTTTTTTATAGAAATTAGAGAAAAATGAGTAGATTACGAATCCACTGGTCTGCCGTGGCAAAAATGGCCGAAACTGGTCAAAAATCAACTTTTAATAAGTTGAACTAAATCCAATTTCCAAATGCGCCATAACTTGACAAATAATAAGCATTTTTTTTTATTTGGTAACCCTCACTCTTTAATTTTCAATTAAGAAGGTTGCAGACGATTCAGATATCTGGCGACGGTCTACTTGCATCTATTAAAAGGGAGTCGAGTTGGCAATAAACATTACGTCACTGATGACGTAACTAATATTGCCAATTTGGCTTATTTTTAAAATATACAAGTTTTCCGAGCCAGAGATCAGAAATCGTTTGCGCTTTTTCTCATAGAAAATCAAAATTCAGAGGGTTGTCAGACGAAAATGTTTGTTCTCTTTTTTGGCAAGTTATGACATATTCAGCAATCCAATTTTAGTTCAACTCATTCCAAGTCGATTTTTGATTAGTTTCGGCCATTTTTTTCCTCGGCAGACCAGTGGATTCCTAATTCACTCACTTTTCTCCAATTTCTATAAAAAATTCAGAATGATGTTCGATGGGGTCCAGAAATTGTAGTCGCCTCTCAAACTATAAGGTACCCCTTGTTTTCCAAAATAATAATAATAATAATATTTTATTTTTTTTGCTTGTTTATAATCTATGAAACCTTCTCCTTAATCTGGCACATTTTTTAGCTGATCCGATAACTGCAATTGCAGAAAAACTGTATTTTTATGGGGAATTTATCATAGCTGCAATAGCTCTTTTGATATTTCGAATGCATTTTTTTCAGTTTGTGATTCTCACCTTACTCAAAATGCTAAAACTTCAGCAAATACGAATGAAATTGCTTGAAATTTTTTTTGTGTCATTCTTAATATCTATTTGACAAACATAGGCATTAATTTTAGAGTAAAATAAAAACATTTTTTTTTACAAGCTTAAATGTTGAAAAATACCCGTTTTTTACGCTTTTCTTACATATATGTACAGTATTTATCGTTTTTCTCGAAAACTATTTTACTTATTATAAATCAGATGTCTAAAAAGTTAGATTATATTATTGGGAATTTTTTTTAAATAATCAGGAAAAAAGATTGAAAAATGAAAAAGAAGATAGATTTTGCAATTTAATAAATTTAAAAAAAAAAAAAAAAAAAAAAATTGAAAATTTAGGGCACTAATGTAAACTTCTCTTAAGTAAAATTTAGCTCCAAATATGTAAAAATTATAATTTTAAGGGCTAAAATTAAAAATAATAATTAAAAAAAAAAAGTCTGAAGGTTATCAAGCAACACCTCCTGTACTCTACGAAGCCTCAGGACAGTTTCGTGACGTCACGTCCTTAAGCCGATCAGTTCTGAAATGCGATTGGTTAACATAAGCGAAAAAGATTTTTACTCGACGTTTTCTTCCAAACTTTCTTTGGGAAACGTAGTTTATTATTAATTGCATATATATATATATATATATATATATATATATATATATATATATATATATATATATATATATATATATATATATATATCACTCTTGCAGAAATTACTTTAATAGTAGAATTCATATATTTCGTTAATTCTAAATATGCATGTGTTGATCAATTCTGAAACGTCAATTAAAACGTTCGTTAGACAAAAATGCATTTAAAGAAACCTGCAACTCCTGAAATCTGAGACAAAATGTTTAGAAATCATTTATTAAAAATTTGTATTAAATTCTGAAACATTCAGATTATACTATGTATAATCCGAAAATATGAAATATTCTAAAAAGTATGAATGATCATGAATTTTTTAAACTTTTCTTTTTTTAAAGGTCCAAGTCGCCTTAACGGTGTTTATGTTTTTACATTTTGATGCTTTTCCTTACAGATAAAAGATCGTAAAAATTAAAAAAGATTATGAAAATGCTCTGATATTTCAATAGCGATTATGTTTTTGCTTCATTAAATAAATTTTGTATTCAAAAACTTCTTAGCATGTTTTCGATTCAGAGTCCAAAAGATTCAACTTTTAAACATAGATTTAATTGTTTTGTTGATAGAGTGAGAGTTTATAATTGAATTTCACAGTACTACTGAAATAATTATAATAAAACGTAATATTGTTCGACAATTTTAAATTTGCACGATTTTTTTTTTTTTTCAATAATAACATTTATATTAATACCTATTGTGTTAGGAAGAAATTCTTTTAAATAAATGCACTGATATTGATTGTAAAACTAACTCACCACAATTTTGTGTTGCTTTACATTCTGCTACGAAATCTTGTACAATAACTCTTATCAATAACTACAAAAAGTTATAAAAAAACAGTTTCTCAACAAATTGTTATTCCATTGGGCAGATTTCGTATTTCTCAACTTTGATTCAGTTTTCAACAGAATATGAGTAGGCCTAAAATAAATAATAATAATAAAAAAATTTACATTTTAGAATAGTAATAACGTTCCACAATCTTACTGAAAGAAAAAAAAAAATTATAAAAATATTTTACAATTTTGGAATAATTCAATCTTATTGTTCTACAGTGGTTAATAGAACATTGTAATGATTTATTTTGATCAAGGCGTTTTTAAATATATTACAGAAATAAAAGAAAAATTTAAACATAGAAACAATTGACTCACTGATTTATTAAAATAATTAACTGGATCAAATAATGTAGCTAAGACTTTTAGAATATAGTGAATTGTGTAATAATAAACTTAGTCTGTAAATCCAAATATAAACGTATGTAAATAAAAAAAAAATACCTATATTGTAAAGCAAAAATATTCTGTAACCCTTGGGAAAAGTAACTAATAATTCTTTATAAAAGTGCAGCCTACAGACGCAACCATTACTTGAGATCACGTTTCATTCTATTCTATAATATTCTAAGTTCCGCTGCTATAAAATTAAATAAAAATATCTGTTCTGTTTTAGTGCGTGCATTCGAAATCGTTTGCTACTAATATCTTCCCTCCAGTCACGAGCCAATCACATGACTGAAGATAAAAACGAGCTGATGATCTTTGAATGTTGGTGTAGTGGGAAAATGACGTCACACGAGCATTCTACTGTTATATATCGCCCCTTGCGCGATATCAATACTTTCACTGGAAATACTTCTTTGTCATTACTTTTGATCAAATTAAGTATAGAATTCACTTCCTTAGAATAAATTAAAATTTCAATTAATCTGAATTTACATTTAATTTGAATCAGACAATTAACATCGAATCAGGTCTTCAAAGCTAGTAAGTAGACTGAGAGGCGACTGCAATTTTTGTAGTCAGTACACCATCTCCTGTAGCATAACAGTGCTGACCAATACCGGGAATAGAGGTTCTGGAATATTGACCAATTCTATCTGAAACTCGAGCATCGTTAGAAAATACACGATTTTTTAAAAATAAACACGTAAAAAACATGATAAAATATTTTTTGCTCTCCGTCCTTTTCTTAGAGAAAAATATTTCAGTATTAAAATCGTGCTTCAACTTTTCAAAACTTCCAGTATATTTTACACAACAATATGGCCAATATCGCTGACAACGGTCAGTTTACAACGATACACACCGGGATAGGCTAATGTAGAGCCATATTGACCAGCGTTGTTGTGCTGCTAGGATTTTTTTTTTCAATTTATGTTCAATAATTTAAAGTTTATCAATATATTTCAATAAATATAATATGTTAGAACTTCTAAAGTTCGTAGAAACAGTTGACTTTACCGTTATAGAAACAATTGTCATTGGCGAAACTTTTGTTTTTAAATTGGCAATTTCAATATTGTCCGGAGAAATTTAATTCCAATTCAAATTATACAATATAAGAATCTTTGGCAGGATTCATTTATTGAAATAAGAATTCTCGCATTACGATAGAAATGGGATAATTAATTTTTTTAGCGTTCGTCATAATCGTAAATTCGTCACACAAAAAATAAAAGCCTGCACGCAATAACGAGTAAAACTGTGTGAAAATAAGAAATACTATTGGAGGTAAAAACAACTTATTTCTAAAAAAAAAAGAGTTAATTAGCAAAAGCTACCCCTTAATGATTCAACGCAAATGCTTAGGGTAACTCAAAAATGTAATTTGGCGCCATTTTTTATTTTGTTCTTCTATTATTGGAATATGGTGATAATAGATTCATTTAATCTGCCAATTTCAACCTCACAAAAAACAGTTATTCAATGATGAATGGATTATTTACAGAAAAAAACTATGTTCCTGCTACAAAAAATATATATATATTTTTTTTTTATTATTTTAGCGATACTTGAACCCTATTAAATAAATGTGTAATTTATGACCAATTAAACTTTATGTAGGTTTTGCTTTACACATTTTTTTTTTTTTTGTTGAATCATATGTGCTGATATAAATGAATAAAAAAAAAAACTTATGGCTGATTTATATTTGCCCGTCGGGATAACGGGATAACTGATTTACAATTACCAGTTAAGATTACCAGTCATTGGATGCCAGCGCTAGCATCATTCAATTAAGTGTGCTTTCTTCGGTGAATATTGCGATTTGCACCAAAGTAATTTGTTTACGATTCCTTATATGGTTACGAATTTCTATATATTTGTAAATATTTCGTAGCATTAATTATGTAAAAAGATAAATTTATGTACACTTCGCATAAGGCAGTGCAAGAGCTCTTCACTTGGCTTCCCTGCAATATGTGTCTTAATGCTTGAAAACGAGTTTTACAGAAATAATGCTGGGAAGCGAGTTTTACAAAGAGAAGGCCATTTAACATTATGGTAATGGCAATCTCGCCAAATTGGCTGGTTAGAGTCAAGTTGGCGACGGTTTTGGCGATAAATCACCAAATGTCGCCAACCTTGGCTACCATTTGGAGACATTTTCGGTCCCCATGTACATGAATAGGGCTTTTCCGACCACGATCTGGAAAGTCCTCCAAATTTATATCTCTAGAAGATTCACGAAGGATTGACTTTCCTATATAAGCCCAGCCGTGAGTGAGTTGAGTCCGTTAGTTGACTGGAATTACTGAGTTAGTTGAGATACTGACTGAGTGGAGTTACTGACTTGATTGTCTGTCAGCGAGCATTCAGAGAGTTCCGAAAGCGAACTGTATTGCATTGTTTTTTTGCGGCGATTTAGCAGTTGTGTTGTCAAGTTTTTAACAGCTGTTTTGTGCTCTATTGTTGTGAAAAGAGCTGTATTGAGTCTACTAGAACGAGAAGTTCTGGAGTTGTAAAGGAATCTGTGAAGAGTTATATTGGAATAAATTTCTGCAAGTTTTGATCTGCTCTGGCTTCAAATCTTTCGAACCCATCCACGCAACAATATAACTGATAAAAAAAATTCTTGGGGTATGCTTACTAAATAAATTGAACCTTTGAAAATTTCAATTCTAACCCTTATTTTTTAAATTCTTTGTATTAACTTCGATTCCGTGTGTTTGTTTGTCGATGGGAGTGAAATCTGCTGAGGCCTAATTAACCCACTTGCCGTCATCCGCTCGAGCTGAAACTTGGCAGATAACTTCGATGTCGATGGCAATGCGTTCTATCCAATTTTGAGTCTGTTACTGTCTCTAAAAGGTCGCTTTTACGGAATACTAAAAAACCAACATGCCATCATCCAATCGCGTTAAAAAAAGCGATTAACCAATCATTGTAAAAACTACTTCCTGTTGCCAAAATTTGTTTTAATAAATAAATAATAAAATGACTTCAATCAGAATAAATCAATGATTTTTGAAAGCGAGATTCATGTTCATTTTTAATAAATAAATTTTGAAACGTAGTTTGCCGCACATTTTGCTGATAGAAATGTTTTTAATATCGGCTCTGTATTAATGAATATAAAAATTGACAATACATAGAAGAGACACTTTTTTTTAATCCACAGGCAATGCGTTCTATCAAATTTTGGAACTGTTACTGTCATTAAAAGGTCGCTTTTACGGAATACTAAAAAACCAACATGCCATCATCCAATCGCGTTAAAAAAAGCGATTAACCAATCATTGTAAAAACTCTTTCCTGTTGCCAAAATTTGTTTTAATAAATAAATAATAAAATGACTTCAATCAGAATAAATCAATGATTTTTGAAAGCGAGATTCACGTTCATTTTTAATAAATAAATTTTGAAATTTAGTTTGCCTCACATTTTGCTGATAGAAATGTCATTAATATCGGCTCTGTATTAATGATTATAAAAATTGACAATACATAGAAGAGACACTTTTTTTTTTTTAATTCTGTTTTTATGGGTTATATTATACATTCGATCTAGAATACTTCGTTTATCCTAAATACAAAATTTCAGTTCGTTATGTTGGAAATGAACGAACTGTGAAAGGCCAATATCAATATTGAGTTGCGGGCTTTTAAAATAAGCCTTAAAGAAAAAAGGAGAAGGGGGGGGGGGGGTTAACGAACGAGTGTTACAGGACGTTACAGGCAGTTATCTAAAATAACTAAAAAATTATTTAGATTTATCATGACATGTTCAACAAGATGCTAAAACGAAATAACTAAAGTAACTCAATCAGAAAGGAAATTTAATGCAGCATAATTTGTAACAAAATTAAAAATAAGTTACCTTCACGTTTAGTCAGTCCAATTAAGGTCGAAAACAAAAAATGTAGAAGTCAAACGTATTTTTGAGTTGATAGTAAAATTGACAAATGTAAAATTATTACTTTACACTTTTATTTGGCATTGATAAAATAATTATATTAATAAGGTAACGCTTGTTTTTTATACGTTTCACTAACCTAAGAAGAAAAAAAAAAAACTTTGTGCATATTTTGACGAATACAAACTTGTTAAATCACAGTATTATCCGGCATTTGCTATATTATTACTTTCAGTTACCCATATGTTAGCATAGGGTAATAAAATTATTGCATTCGTTAAAAAAAAAAAAAAATCCTTTTTTTTTTCTTCTTTTGGTATTTCTACATGTTTTGGAACATGCTGAGATCGAAGAAGTGATATAGAAAAAATGTATCTGTGTGTCCATGGTCACCATAACTCCCAAAAGAAATGACCTACCATGCTCAACTTTGGTAAACGGGTTAGTGGTGGCCATGAGACGTCAAGGTTTTCATCAAAATTGCGTATGCGCACAAGGTAGCAGCTATTGAAAAAATTATGTTTTTCAGCAAATGCCTGCCAGCAATTACCCTTGTCTCCGACATTGGCCAAAACTCCTGTGCTATCTGCAAGTGCAAATCGCCCCTTTCCATTTCTGGCGCAGTATTGCCCAAGTGTTGCCCTTGCGCCGTTAAATTCCATCCAACCAACCAACCAACCAACCCCCTTTCCACTTCTGCTTAAAACCGAAGACTTCCCAATCTCTAGCAACCTATTCCCTCTATGCAAGAGATAATAGAAACGAAAGCATCCATCTTTCTTATGAACCTTCTGCGAAACCAATGTTCTATCTTGGCCCACTCAAAAATGCATCATTCTCTTGTTTAAGAATTCTATAAATGACGGAGAGAAGACGTTTATTGTCTCTTGAGCAACTTTTTTTTTTTTGCTTGCTAAGCCCCCAAAGCACGTTCTCCTTTTTCGCTGCAAGGGAAATTGCGTCGTTTGACTGGCATTTTTTATTTTTTTTTTCTTCTTGGGAAAAAGAAATATCTGCTTTTATCGTAAAATTTGTCAGTAGACAAAGGAAGTTAAGGGAGAAAAGAATAGCTTAGCATTATTTTTTTAAGGATGGCGATTATGTGTGGGTGTTTTTTTTATTTTTAAGTATTGACCAGAAAATTTAACAATGGTTATTTATTGTTGTATTAAATGTAGACATTATTTTAATACTTTCAAAAGTAAATTCTGGATGGTATTTTCTCATTCTCAACGATGACATTTGTGAAGAATTAAATGGGAATAATTTAACTGGAGAACGGAACAGTTTGAAGAGCGGACTATCTTAGCATTATTTTTTATAGATGGCGATTATTCGTGATTTGATTTTTTTTTTATAAGTACTAGACAGTCAATTTAACAATGGTTATTTACTGTTGTATTAAATGTAGACACTATTTTAA
Source organism: Linyphia triangularis (assembly GCA_963978545.1). Taxonomy (NCBI): domain Eukaryota; kingdom Metazoa; phylum Arthropoda; class Arachnida; order Araneae; family Linyphiidae; genus Linyphia; species Linyphia triangularis. Next base: position 87,207,427 of record OZ021728.1, read on the forward strand.
TACTTTCAAAAGTAAATTCTGAATGGTATTTTCTCATTCTCAACGATTACATTTGTGAACCACTAAATGGGAATAATTTAAGAGGCGAAAGTAACAGTTTTCTGTAACCAAAAAATAAATTTATTTTGTATTATCGAAAGAGTGGACTATCACATTATTACATTTTAGGTTGCTGATAACTTTTGATATTTTTTAATTATTGTTGTGGAATTTTACAAAATTTATTTCATTTTATATTTAAAGACATTAGTTTAATTTCATCAAAAATAATTTTTGTATATGTGTTTGTAGCGGGTGAAATCTTAGGTAGACTAACTAACCAAGTTACCGTCATCCAATCGAACTGAAACTTGTCAGATGGACTCGATGTCAATGCGAAACCCCTCAATGCATTCAGGGGCGTCGCTAAGAATTTCGATGGGGGGGAGGGGACTGACTTTTGTCGACTGAAATCAATTGCAAGTCCGGTGTAAAAGTAGAAAAATATAACTTAAGGTTTAATTTTTAATTGGTGAATAATTAATGAATAATAGATCATTAATTTTTAATTGGTGAATAATTAATGAATAATAGATCATTAATTTTTAATTGTTGATTATTGGTATTTAATGCGTAATTAGTTTTAACTAATGCTTCATTATATTTAAATTATTTTCATAACAATTTTTATTTCTATGTTTTGCATTTCATCAACATGTAATTAGCGTTAACTTTTAATTAAATTATCGTCACATTTTAGTTAAAGTTCCATTTGAATTGAATTAAATCTATATTTAATTTTAATTAGAACTAATTATCTTTCTTTTTAATAAATTTACCTGTTCCCCTTCGGAAAATGGGATCATTTTTAGAAGTTGGTTTTTTTTCGGGTGGGGTGGGGGGATTTATTTATCACATGCAGATAGAATGCTTTCCTACAATCTCAAAACAATTTAAGGTGTATGTATACCCTAGAACATTTTTTATTTTAATTCTGAGTTTAAAAATCCAATTATTTTCTAGATTAGTTAGAAAGTATATGATTAAAATAATTTCATAATAAAAATTTAAATTTCGGCAATTGTTAATTTGTTAATTAAGCTTTAATTAGATAATTAGTACCTTTTTCAAACAATGATATATCAAATTCTAATTTACTTAGAATTTCAATTCTACTTGGAAACCATTCGAAATATTATTCTTAATGTTTTCAATCTCAATTAAGTTTCTTATAGAGAAGAGTTTTTGTTTTACAATTTAATTTGTGTGAAAACATGACAAAAATCCATATTTTCAAAGAAGTCTAAGTTTTAAAAATCCCTAAAAAATCAATTTCTCAACCAATATTATATAATTGAGTTTCAAAACATCTAGCATATTATGTAGATTACTATGATACAAAAAAAATTATAATTGAACATTTTGTTGTTGAATTATCGTTGTTTGAATAAATCGTGAAATAATCAAAATACAGTTCGTCAGAAAACAGGTTTAAAGTTTTAAAAACTTGGTATCTAACAGGAGAAGTACTTACCTATAATTGATTGTAACTTAAAAACTATTAAGGATATTTTCACATGTTTAGTATTGTTTGAAAGCTAAAGTATAAGAGAATATTAATATATAATAACAAAAAAATTATTATTCTTATCGATTTTCGTGAATTGTAGGGTATACGTACACCTTAATAAACTGACTGAAAAAAAGAAAATGTTTTAAGTTGCATTTTTGAAGATAATTAATTTAACGTAAAAGTGGATGGAAACTGCACTTCAATACGGAATAAATAAAAAATAACTAACAAGATAAGCGAATATTTCATTTAGAATTATATAAATGTTGATTTACAAAAAAAAAAAAAAAAAAAAAAAAAAAAATCTAAAAATTCCTATTTGGAAAATTCTGGCGGAGTATTTCTATTAATTAATAATTATTAGAAAATTCCCAACACGGAAGCACTGTTATTTTATAATAGAGACAATATCATAGACATAATAGAAACAAGCGCTTGAAATCCCTGGCTTTCAAAAAATAAAGGAATGTGCAAGAAAAGTGGTAACACTTACAGAGAAAAAAAGCAAAATATCGGTATTAAATTATCACTTCAAACAGAAAATTAATACACAGCTATTAACGAACATTCAATTAGAAAACCCAATTCCCACTTTCGAAAAATCAAGACTTAAACAAAAATTTTAGCCGTCTTTCGCCTACTTGTTTGCTATCTGCACCAACAACTCAGGCTCGCAAATAAGAGAACCAGAACCCCCCCCCCCTCCACCCTTCTCCCCTCTGCGATGCCTAACATACCTTTGTTTCGTTATGATTGAATAATAAACACTCAGCGATCTCAAAGAATTTATAAATAATAAGTTTTTAATCTGCCATTTATTCAGACAAGTGTTTGTTTACTGTATCGCACTAAAGTCGCTATTAGGTCCAGGAACTTTGAAATAAACAGCGGAATTGTAAATCTCCTAGTATAAAAAAATCATTATGCATTATTTTGGTCTACTTAAGTTCAATATCAAGTGTCGTTTAAGGGGGCACGGTACCGAAAATAAAAAAAAACTTTATTTATGTACATTTTTATGTCAAAAATTTATTTTATGTATGAGATACTATTTATATATCTTTGAGAAAATGTTTTTTTAAGTATTGTATTTAGTTATTTAAAAAAAATTTAAAAACCAAGAAAAATCCATAATAATTGATGTTTGCGTATTTTTATATAAGTCAAGAAAAAATAATTTTTTTTTTCAAAGTGCAAGCTTTCTGTAATACATAATTATATAAAGAAAATTTTGTCGTCATAGAATTTTGATAGGTGAATTAAAAAAAATTAAAAAAATTATCAAAGTTAAAATATTGAAATTTTTGCTTTTTTTTTTTATGTTATCTTTTACGCTAAATGTTATATTTTAAAACAGAATTAAAAAAATAAAATTCTGCGAAGACAAAATATTTTAAACTATATAAATTAAATGCTCCAAAAATTTGAATAGCCAATTGTTAATGGTTCTGGAGATATATCGATTTGAATATGCAACATCTGTGAAAAACACTAGTGCTCGAAAAACGCACTTTAAGCAGACGCTTCAATGCGTTACGCCCATTAGTGATGTTTAAATCACAGGTAATTTTGTGGCGTTCTAATCACCGGAGGAATAAGATAAAAACATCATTCTCTTCAGGAATGTATGAACTATTTTTTAAAATCAGAAAAAAAAAAATTGGGATTTTTGAAGAAATTTCGGTACTGGACCCCCTTAAAAGAAATGTAAAAGTATGGATGCTTCCGTCTTCCAAATATTGTTAGAGTGATTCAGTGCTACATGTTTTTGTATTTAAAGTAGAAGTCGGAGATATATCGATACAACGATATTTTTATCGATATTTCTAAAAAAATATCGATATTATAAAAATATCGATAAAAGTCACCGATATATCGATATTTTCAAACATTTTTAGTTTTTTGATGATTGTTTGGTAGTTATATGTGTTTTTTCGATTTTCTTTATTCCCTTTTCAAAAACTTCAAAACTTAAGTTTGAACTTGGCTGCGAGACAGTTAAAATGTCACCAATATTCAATATTTTGCCATACATTTAAAAGCTATTAAAAATTATTTAAATTTTTCTTAAAATCACTGCACCAATTAGGCAAAAATATAACTTTTTTTTTTTTTTTTTTTTTTGTAATAGATTCATTTCAGTTGTAAAAGTAGTCACCTTACAAAAAAGCAATCATGAAAAGTGGAAATTTGCCCCGAAAAACTTTGTTTCTGGCAAAATTGAAAATCCAATTATAAAAAAATCATGTATCGATATATCGATATTATATCGATATTTTTTCCTATGCAACGATATAGTATCGATATTTATTTTGATCGATATTTCCGACCTCTAATTTAAAGCGTCATAAATATATAGTAAAATTAGCCTGCTATTGGGGATTGTCCATTTACCTAAACTATTAATCTTTCTCTATTTTAATTTAAACAAAAAAGAATAATTTCATATTTATAATCTAGAAAATATGGATAATAACGTTCTCCCGTGTTGAGTTGTTTTGTACCAATCGAAAACTGGACAAAAACTATTATAATATTTTGGTATAGGCAAGTATGCCCATAGCCACCACTAATCAGCACACCAAATTTGAATATTGTAGGTTAATTTGTTCGGGAGTTATGCTGACCACTTACACACAGACCCACAGGCAGAAATTTTTTCTTGACCATTTTTTTGAAATCATGGTATTCCAAAACATGGAGTAATGCAAAAAAAATCGCATTTGTTTTAACAAATGCTATACTTTCATTAATCTATGTAAACATATGGGTAATTGAAAGTAATCAATACTAATCAATAATACCATTCTATTTTGAAAAAAGTCGACCTTATATAGACAACAGACTTTCAAGTCATATTTACTTTCTGCAGCTCTCTGATCAAGTATACTTTTTCAGGAAAACAATTTACTTTATTAATATTAATTTTTGTGAAAAAATGCATTTTCCTTTAATTAATGAATTATGTTAATTGCGTTTCCTTCATCGCATTATAACTCTTTTAATAAACGCAAAAATCATATCCGGTCGTAAATATATGTTTATCATTAATTTACCCCAACTATCAGACTGTAGATGCAAATTTTCCATTTTTCATTAATAATGAGGGTTCAAAAGTCTCTTTTTTTTTTTTCATATTTTAGTCATTTTTACACATTCTTCCACCTTTCTTAAGTCGCAACTCTATGTTATAAATTTATTTTAAATTAAGTGCATAAAAAGATTTAAATAAAGTTTATAATGTTAAAAACTTTATTAACTTTTCACTTTCAGTTTAACATATTAATAAACGCAATAAATAATTTTTAACTCTTTCAACAATAGTTGGTCTTCGTTGATGCTAATAAAATGTTAAAAAAAAAAATTCTGATTTTACAGAGTAAGTTTCTTACCAAATAGACAAATTTCTGCAGTACAATAAAAGCTGTTAATAAAACACAATTATTCACTCTTTCCACACCATGTATAAAGTTAAATGACCAAATGTAACCCTCGCAAATATTTTCACTAATATACAAAACATTTTTAAAAAATCGTGGGAAAAACTGGTGGAGCCATTTAAATTTTTTTTGTAAAAAATATATTAATATCCTTTAATATTAGAACAAAATCATTTTAAATTTGAGGGCCTGAGAATCAAAGGGGTCCAAGTGACTTTTCACAACTTTTGAGAAAATACACTTTAGAGTTTCTTATTTATATTGTTACGAATTTTTGTATATTTGTAAATATTTCGTAGTGTTAATTTTGTAAATAGGAAAATTTATGTACATTTTGCATAAGGCATTGCAATAGTTCGTTTTAAGTTGGCTTCCCTGCAATATGGGTCTTAATGCTTGACGACGAGTTTTACAGAGATAACGCTGGAAAGCGAGTTTTACAAGGAGCAGGGCATTTAACTTTATGGTAATGGCAATCTCGTCAAATTGGCGAAATAGAGCCGAGTCGGCGACGGTTTTGGCGACTAATATTTGTCGCCAAATTTGGCGAGAAAATTTTAAATGTCGCCAAACTTGGCGACTATTTGGCGACATTTTGGGTCCCCATGTACATGTATAGGACTTTTCGACTACGATCTGGAAAGTTCTCCAAATATCTACCTCTAGAAGTTTCAAGAATGTTCGCCTCCCCTATATAAGACCGGCCAAGTGAGCGGGGAGTCCGTTAGTTGACTGAAATTACTGAGTTAGTTGAGATACTTGACTGGAGTTACTGACTTGTTTGTCTGTCAGCGAGCGTTCAGAGAGTTCCGAAAGCGAACTGTATTGCATTGTCTTTTGCGGCGATTTAGCAGTTGTGTGTCAAGTTTAACTGCTGTTTTGTGCTCTATTGTTGTGAAAAGAGCTGTGTTGAGTATACTAGAACGAGAAGTTCTGGAGTTGTAAGGGAATCTGTGAAGAGTTATATTGGAATAAATTTCTGCAAGTGTTGATCGGCTTTGGATTTAAATCTTTCGAACCCATCCACGCAACAATATTAAATTCTATGAAAACTTGTGACACATTCATTCCAGAGGTTAGTATTCGAGCAACAAATAATTTTCATACAAATTTAATATAAATAAGAAATTTTTTGTCAAAAGTTAAGAAAAGTCAATTGAACCCCTTTGCTTTTCAGGCTCTCATTTCACTTGTTACTTACAAGCCCTTACTTACTCTACCCTTTCTTATAAATAAAATATTTCAATTTTAAAACTGTGCATCAGCATTTCAAAACTTCCAGTATATATTATAGAGTATATTGGGCAAGATTTGCCGATATCGGTAACGATACTGGAAAATAGGGATTTACCAATGTCAAGTGATATTGGGCCAACGTTGTTGTGCTACTAGGGTTCAGTTCTTAAAATAAAATTCAAATCTAAATATATTTCTTTTAAATATTAAAGAGAAATATATCAATTACTATATGTTTTTTATGAGTTTATTTATTAATTAAATTAATGTGGATTAGCTTTTAAAATACATTTTCCAAGAAAATATTCGTAAGGTAAGTGTATTGTAAGAAAATACTAATAAAAAATTATAAATTTTCTTAAAGAAAATATTAATAAGAAATTGAATGAAACATAAGTATCAATTAATAATTTTATTAGATGGTAATTAAAACCTAATTAGTCAGCATTAATATTAAAACATAATTTAAAGAGAAATGCATTATTATGAAACGTGTACTAAAAAGAAATCAAATTCAAGACAATTATACTATTTTGTCAAATTCTTTTTTTCATTTATTACTTTCGTTAATTCGTTTATCATTCATTATTGAGTGTTACCAAATTATTGTTTTTTCTAATTTCGTTTTTTCATACCTTAAAATGAATTGATTACATAAGAAATATAAAGTATTTTCTCTTTTAATTATTTTAAAAGATATGAATTCATTTCGCAGTGAATTGCATATTTTACATTTTCAATTAATTTAAGTGGTTGTAAAATATTAATGTTATTAAAGAACAAGTAGTTGTATATTGATATTTAGAGGAAGCCATAGTAAGTATTATTCCCTATACTCGCTATTGTTACGAATTTTTGTATATTTGTAAATATTTCGTAGTGTTAATATTGTAAATAGGAAAATTTATGTACATTTCGCATAAGGCAGTGCAATAGTTTGTTTTCCTGCAATGAGTCTCTTGATGCTTGATAATGAGTTTTACAGAGATAACGCTGGGAAGCGAGTTTTACAAGGAGCAGGGCATTTAACATTATGGTAATGGCAATCCCGCCAAATTGGCGAGATAGAGACAAGTTGGCGATGGTTTTGGTGAATATTTTTTGTCACCAGACTTGGCAACCATTTGGCGACATTTTCGGTTTCCATCTACATGTATAGGACTTTTCGACTACGATCTGGAAAGTTCTCCAAATATCTATCTCTAGAAGATTCACGAAGTATTGACTCCTATATAAGACCGGCCATGAGTGGAGTTGGTTGGTTAGTAACTTAGTTGACTGGAATTACTGAGTCTCAGTGAACATTCCGAGTAGTTCTAAAGCGAACTGTATTGCATTGTCTTTTGCGGCGATTTAGCAGTTGTGTGTCAAGTTTAACTGCTGTTTGGTGCTCTATTGTTGTGTATAGAGCTGTATTAAGTCTACTAGAACGAGAAGTTCTGCAGTTGTAAAGGAATCTGTGAAGAGTTATATTGAAATAAATTTCTGCAAGTTTTGATCTGCTTTGGCGTCAAATCTTTCGAACCCATCCACGCAACACTACGTTACAATCTTCTAGCCCGGTGTATTTAGAAACTACTTTCTATAAAACCTTGAAATTTGGTGAGTAGGTACAAAAATAATCACATAATGGAATGATATATATTAAATACTCGAAAATAGCGTCTGATATATTTTATTTTACATTTGAAAACCTTACGTCATTTCCTATGCAGAGGCTCCACCTGGTTTTGTCTTTTGCAATTTTAATTTTTATTTATAAGAGATAAATATGAAATGAACACAATTTATGTCATTTCATTAAGTGATATGATTTTTGCATCGTATCACCAAATGTCAAGGTTTTATAAAAAGTAGTTTCTAAATGCACTGGGCTAGAAGATTATAACATAGGAAGTATAGATAAACATCCTTACTAGAACTTCCATTTAAAACAGAATCTTTTTGTTCCAGATCAATCGGGTATTTAATTTGGGTGGATTACTAAAAGTCAAGATTAAATAAATTAAAAATAAGCAACTATTGAATGTGTGATTAAACTTCACATAATTAATTAATCTTCGTTCAAACTAAATATAAATGGCGAACGTAATGAATACATAGCATATTTGCTGTATCACTTTTACAAATATCCTACCGAAACAGATTTTAATCGAGGCTTATTTATGAATGCATATTTAATCTCCGGAATGAGCAGCCTTGAATAATATCCGGAATAATGAAGTTGAGTCATTGGTAATAAAATATGCATTTTTCACCGTTACTGTGTTTAAATTTTCTTGAAAACTTCTCCACAAACAAATATATTTATATCCAATATTAACCGTACTCAACATAATACATACCACATTCAGAATTATATTTTATATTAATAGAATATTGTTGTTAAGTAAAAAACTTATTTTTAAAAATAGGCTTTCTTTTAAAACTGGGTTTTCTATTCCATATTAATGTATTCTAAAAGCTAAAGCATTATTTTCTGGAGAGCATAGAGGTCCAAAGCAAAGAAAGGGGAAAACTGCTGTCTGCGTTGTATAAACATACACTTTTGATGTAATGATTGTGACAACTTTTCAGTTTATATAAACAAGTGTGCACTTTGATTGCGAATTTGATGCTCTTCTTTGAAAGGATTTAAGCTTTGAATGGCAAGAATTTAACAGAAAAATGTAAGTACGAAAATCTTTAAAACCTTGAGAAATATTATGAGATCTTTCCTGTATTGCGCTCTAGCTGCAAAATGTTAGGAAGTTTATAAGTCTACTAAATAAATAGAATAGCAAAATAGGAATATAATTAAAAAAAAAAAAAAAAAAAAAAAAGGAAAAATTACCATGGGACAAAATCAAGATCAATAAACACAGTAAAAACATTAAAATTATTTAAAATTCCAAAAGTTAAAAACCACTTAACACCTTCTAAATGCAAGTCAACAAAATAAAAATTAAAACCAGTCCAAGACAATCCTTGTGAAAATATCAATTCTCACCTAATTCCTTAAACGTGATTTCAGGTACTGTTAAATTTTATACAATGAGTGAAACAAACCTATTGGTATTGAGTTACCAGTTATAACACTTTTATAGTTGATTCAGTGCAAATATAATGTTTTCATCTGCCTTCTTGTCCAAGGGCAAGTCCAGAAATTGCCCTTCTTTGATATTGTTACTGGTTTTCTTAAGTGTTAGTTGTGGTGGATAAATTGTTTTTGCAAAATCTTTAAAATTATTATGGTCAATAATTAAAATGTCGTCAACATACCTAAAGGTTAAAACTAGAGGTCGGCGATATATCGATATGCCGATGTTTTTATCGATATTTTTGTTAAAATATCGATATTAAAAATATCGATACTAATCACCGATTTATCGATATTTTCAAACATTTTTAGTTTTTTGATGATCATTTTGTAGTTCCATGTGTTTTTCGATTTTCTTTATTTTCTTTTCAAAAACTTCAAAACTAAAGTTTGGACTTGGCTGAGAGACATTTAAAATGGCACCCTAACCAAAAAGAAAACAATGTAATGGAAATATAAGATTATTTATTAGTAGTCAATATCACAGCGCCGTTTCTGTTGCCAACGTGCGGCTGGAATTTGCATCTCATTTTAAATTTTAAAAACATCTCTATCAGCAAAATATGCGGTAAAATACTTTCCAAAATTTCTTCTTTAAAAATAAATGTGAGTTTATGCATTGACATCCAAATGTATTTTATTTATTCTGATTGATAATATAATTTATTTATAAAAACAATTTTTATAATTTATTTATAAAAACAATTTTTATAATTTATTTATAAAAACAATTTTTATAATTTATTTATAAAAACAATTTTTATGATTTATTCATTAAAACAATTTTGGTATGAGTTCGTGAAAAGTAAGAATTTGCCCCGAAAAACATCGTTTCCTGCAAAATTAAAAAATATATATATATATCATGTATCGATATATCGATATTTTATCAATATATTTTTCTATGCAACGATATAGTATCGATATTTATTTTGATCGATATTTCCGACCTCTAGTTAAAATACCTTGTGTTGAAAAGGCTATATATATATATATATATATATATTCATAAAAATTTAAAAACACATTTTTTTATATGCTCTTTAGAAAATACTCCCTATGAGAATACCCTTAATTTGCAAATAAAACTTGAATCCATTGAGGAGAATATTATTAAATATACAAAATTCAAAAAGCATAACCCTTGTGTCAAAATCCTAACTAATTAAGTTCTCAAATTCTGTGTAAATATGGGAGAAAATATCAATGATACTGTCGTGTAGAATATTTTTGAAAAGATCCTCAAAATCGAAAGTCTCGATGCTCCCAACTGTGTTATTGTTAAAGTAATCAAGAACTTTAGAATTATTTTTAATTAGGAAATTATCCTCCCTTATGTTTAAATAATCAACAACTGGTTTTAACAACCCCTGTAGTTTTAATGAGGCACTTTGAAAGTATGCGGGTGTGCTACAAGTAACAAACCTGAATCCAGTAGTTTTTTATGAAATTTGGCATCTATAAAATGACTAGCTGAATACCCGTGCTGCGCTACGAAATTTTACCATTAGCATTTTAGCGATCAAAAGACATTCATGTATTCTACACTTCAGACGTTTGCTCCCATTTCGATCCCGATAAATTGATTTATCAAAAGAGGAACTTTCCTTTGTTGACATTTTAAACGAAATTTATAATTGTGAATAGTAAACTGGTATAGTTTATTGTGTTTATGTTTGCTCTTAGTTCTAAATTTCAAAGTAGTAGCTGTATTGGAATTAAGTTAATTAGACATTAAGTTAATCCTCGTATAGTTTCAATGTTGCGTCGTCTTTTCATCCCTTAAAAATTCGTTAATCGATATTGGAATGACTTATGTTTTTAACATTTGCAAAAAAATATCAGAAAAATGACTACATTGGAAGAGGAACATTCGGATATCCCTCGTTTGGAACATTTAACCCCTTCTCGACCCCTTAAAGTTGGTTAATCGAGAACAGAATAGCTTACTTTTTCTATGTTTAATCTTTTTTGACATTTGTACCAAATTTCCGAGTTGTGACCATATGGGAAGTGGTACATTCGAATATTCCTCGTTTGGAACGTTTAACCCCTTTTCCACCCCTTGATCCACCCGAGATCGGAATAGTTTACTTTTTCTGCGTTTGTCTTTATTGATATTCACACCAGTTTTCAGAATTGTGAAAATATGAGAAGTAGGACATTCGAATATATCGCTCGTTTGGAACGTTTAACCCCTTTTTGACCTCTTAAAATGGGTTCATCGAGATCGGAATAGCTAACTTTTTCTATGTTTACCATTGTTGACATTTGTACCAATTTTTAGAGTTGTGACCATATGGGAAGTGGTACATTCGAATATCCCTCGTTTGGAACGTTTAACCCCTTTTTGACCTCTTAGAGTGGGTAAATAGTGATCGGAATAGCTTACTTTTTATACGTTTGTTTTTGTTGATACTTGCACCAGATTTCAGAGTTGTGACGAAAGGGGAAGTAGGACATTCGAATATCCCTCGTTTGGAACGTTTAACCCCTGTTCCACCCCTTAAAGTGGGTTAATCGAGATCGGAATAACTTACTTTTTCTTCGTTTGTCTTTATTGATATTCTCACCAATTTTTAGAGTTGTGACGAAATGAGAAGTAGGACATTCGAATATTCCTCGTTTGGAACTTTTAACCCCTTTTCGAGCCCTTGAAGTGGGTTAATCGAGATCGGAATAGCTTACTTTTTCTATGTTTACTATTGTTAATATTTGTACCAATATTTAGAGTTGTGACCAAATGGGAAGTAGGATATTCGAATGTCCCTCGTTTGGAACGTTTAACCCCTTTTCGACCCCTTAAAGTGGGTTAATCGAGATCGGAATAGTTTATTTTGTCTATTTTTACCATTGTTGATATTTGTGCCAATTTTCAGAGTTGTGACTATGTGGGAAGTAGGATTTTCGAATGTCCCCCGTTTTGAACGTTTAACCCCTTTTCGACCCCTTAAAGTGGGTTAATCGCGATCGGAATAGTTTACTTTTTCTATTTTTACCATTGTTGATATTTGTGCCGATTTTCAGAGTTGTGACTATGTGAGAAGTAGGATATTCGAATGTCCCCCGTTTGGAACGTTTAACCCCTTTTCGACCCCTTAAAGTGGGTTAATCGAGATCTGAATAGTTTACTTTTTCTATTTTTACCATTGTTGATATTTGTGCCGATTTTCAGAGTTGTGACTATGTGGGAAGTAGGATTTTCGAATGTCCCCCGTTTGGAACGTTTAACCCCTTTTCGACCCCTTAAAGTGGGTTAATCGAGATCGGAATAGTTTACTTTTTCTATTTTTACCATTGTTGATATTTGTGCCGATTTTCAGAGTTGTGACTATGTGGGAAGTAGGATTTTCGAATGTCCCCCGTTTGGAACGTTTAACCCCTTTTCGACCCCTTAAAGTGGGTTAATCGAGATCGGAATAGTTTACTTTTTCTATTTTTACCATTGTTGATATTTGTGCCGATTTTCAGAGTTGTGACTATGTGAGAAGTAGGATATTCGAATGTCCCCCGTTTGGAACGTTTAACCCCTTTTCGACCCCTTAAAGTGGGTTAATCGAGATCTGAATAGTTTACTTTTTCTATTTTTACCATTGTTGATATTTGTGCCGATTTTCAGAGTTGTGACTATGTGGGAAGTAGGATTTTCGAATGTCCCCCGTTTGGAACGTTTAACCCCTTTTCGACCCCTTAAAGTGGGTTAATCGAGATCGGAATAGTTTACTTTTTCTATTTTTACCATTGTTGATATTTGTGCCGATTTTCAGAGTTGTGACTATGTGAGAAGTAGGATATTCGAATGTCCCCCGTTTGGAACGTTTAACCCCTTTTCGACCCCTTAAAGTGGGTTAATCGAGATCTGAATAGTTTACTTTTTCTATTTTTACCATTGTTGATATTTGTGCCGATTTTCAGAGTTGTGACTATGTGGGAAGTAGGATTTTCGAATGTCCCCCGTTTGGAACGTTTAACCCCTTTTCGACCCCTTAAAGTGGGTTAATCGAGATCGGAATAGTTTACTTTTTCTATTTTTACCATTGTTGATATTTGTGCCGATTTTCAGAGTTGTGACTATGTGAGAAGTAGGATATTCGAATGTCCCCCGTTTGGAACGTTTAACCCCTTTTCGACCCCTTAAAGTGGGTTAATCGAGATCGGAATAGTTTACTTTTTCTATTTTTACCATTGTTGATATTTGTGCCGATTTTCAGAGTTGTGACTATGTGGGAAGTGGGAGAATTAGTGATGAGTGAGTCAGTGAGTGAGTGAGTGTGTCAGTGAGTGAGGGCTTTGCCTTATATATATAGAGATTTGGAACGTTTAACCCCTTTTCGACCCCTTAAAGTGGGTTAATCGAGATCGGAATAGTTTACTTTTTCTATTTTTACCATTGTTGATATTTGTGCCGATTTTCAGAGTTGTGACTATGTGGGAAGTGGGAGAATTAGTGATGAGTGAGTCAGTGAGTGAGTGAGTGAGTCAATGAGTGAATGCTTTGCCTTATATATAGAGAGATTTGGAACGTTTAACCCCTTTTCGACCCCTTAAAGTGGGTTAATCGAAATCGGAATAGTTTACTTTTTCTATTTTTACCATTGTTGATATTTGTGCCGATTTTCAGAGTTGTGACTATGTGGGAATTGGGAGAATTAGTGATGAGTGAGTCAGTGAGTGAGTCAGTGAGTCAATGAGTGAGGGCTTTGCCTTATATATATAGAGATGTGGAAAATAGAAGCGGTCGTTTTAAATTTTAAATTTTTTGTTAATGAAAATGATTTTTTGTTCTTGAAGACTTGTTTAGAAGAGTTAATCTCTTTAAGGGGGTCCAGTACCGAAATTTCTTCAAAAATCCCAAATTTTTTTCTGATTTTAAAAAATAGTTCATACATTCCTGAAGAGAATGATGTTTTTATCTTATTCCTCCGGTGATTAGAACGCCACAAAATTACCTGTGATTTAAACATCACTAATGAGCGTAACACCTTGAAGCGTCTGCTTAAAGTGCGTTTTTCGAGCTCTAGTGTTTTTCACATATGTTGCATATTCAAATCGATATATCTCCAGAACCATTAACAATTGGCTATTCAAATTTTTGGAGCATTTAATTTATATAGTTTTAAATATTTTGTCTTCACAGAATTTTATTTTTTTAATTCTGTTTTAAAATATAACATTTAGCTTAAAATATAACATTTAGCTTAAAAGATAACATAAAAAAAAGCAAAAATTTCATTATTTTAACTTTGAGAATTTTTTAATTTTTTTTTATTCACCTATCAAAATTCTGTGAAGACAAAATTTTCTTTATATAATTATGTATTACAGAAAGCTTTCACTTTGAATTTTTTTTTATTTTTTCTTGACTTATATCAAAATACGCAAACATCAATTATTATGGATTTTTCTTAGTTTTTAAATTTTTTTTTAAACAACTAAACACAATATTTAAAAAAAAAAAAAAACATTTTCTCAAAGATATATAAATAGTATCTCATACATAGAATAAATTTTTGACATAAAAATGTGCATAAATAAAGTTTTTTTATTTTCGGTACCGGACCCCCTTAAAAGTGTCATTTTATTCTTATTCTTTAAGAAGTAACTGGCAGTAAAGTTTCTTACAGATGAAACAAAAACTTTTGCTGTCCTTATCAACCACTGTAATAACAAATGTTCTTTATAAATCCTTTATAGTAACTTCTATTTTGTGTGTGTGTCGATGGACAAATCTTCGGAATTTTGCCTAGTTAACACCCTTTCCGTCATCCAATCGGGCTGAAACTTGGCAGATAGGTTCGATGTCGATAACAATGCATTCTATCAAATTTTGGGGTTATTACTGTCACTAAAAGTTCGCTTTTATGGAATATTAATAAACCAACTCAACGCCATTCAATTACACTGAAATATTGTTGCGTGGACGGATTTGAAAGATTTGAAGCCAAAGCAGATCAAAAGTTGCAGAAATTTATTCCAATATAACTCTTCACAGATTCCTTTACAACTCCAGAACTTATCGTTCGTAGACAAAATACAGCTCTTTTTACAACAATAGAGCACAAAACAGCAGTTAAAAACTTGATTACACAACTGCTAAAATGGCTGCACAAGACAATGCAATACAGTTCGCTTTCGGAACTCTCTGAACGCTCACTGAGACTCAGTATCAGTAATTCCAGTCAACTAATGGACTCAGCTAACAACTAACTCCATCACCCGCTCTCTTGGGCTTTTATGGGGAGGCAAACATACGTGAACCTTCTAGAGGCAGATATTTGGAGAACTTTCCAGATCGTAGTCGAAAAGTCCTATACATGTACATAGGGACCGAAAATGTCGCCAAATGGTCGCCAAGTTTGGTGACATTTGGCGATTTCTCGCCAAATTTGGCGATAAAAATTAGTCGCCAAAACCATCGCCAACTTGGCTATATCTCGCCAATTTGGCGAGATTGCCATTACCATAATGTTAAACGCCCTGCTCCTTGTAAAGCTCGCTTCCCAGCTTTCCTCGCTTTCCCAGCAGTATCCATATGCTGCACAAATATTTGTGACACTTGGCCATTACATAATCTGGTTCACTGACTCTTAATGGATAAGTCACACAAGCATTTTTGTAGCTAGATATTTAGGCCTATGCAGGGGAATTTTGACTTTGAGAAGAACATTTTACTAATTTTCATTGCCCGTAACTTACAACAACTTTAAATTTGGCTCTACTTTAGATCTCAACACTTTTCACTGCCGTAATCATTGCATGAAGAACTTGGCGCCTTTTTACTAGAGGTAGGCGATTTATCGATACGACGATATTTTTATCGATATTTCTAAAAAAAATCGATAAAAGTCACCGATGTATCGATATTTTCAAACATTTTTAGTTTTTTGATGATTGTTTTGTAGTTCCATGTGCTTTTTCGATTTTCTTTATTTCCTTTTCAAAAACTTTAAAACTAAAGTTTGAACTTGGCTGAGAGACAGTTAAAATGGCACCAATATTCAATATTTTTCATACACTTCAAAGCTATTAAAAATTGTCTAAATTTTTCTTAAAATCACTGCACCATTTAAGTGAAAGTATAACTTTTTTTTTGTAATAGATCCATTTCAGTTGAAAAAGTAGTCACCTTACAAAAAAGCAATAATGAAAAATAGAAATTTGTCTCGAAAAACTTTGTTTCTGGTAAAATTGAAAATCAAATTAAAAAAATCCTGTATCGATATATAGATATTTTATAGATATTTTTTTCAATGCAACGATATAGTATCGATATTTATTTTAATCGGTACTTCCGACCTCTACTTTTTACAGAAATGTTTTTGTAGGGATTTCATTTCTTTTTTTAAGGTACTAATTTAAAATTTATTTGCACAACAATAACTAGTTTTAACATGTTTAATGTTCATAATTTTTAAACTTTCAAGAAAACTTTCTGGAATTTAAAGGGTTAAGCATACATGTTTTTTTTTTTTTTTACCTAAAGATTATACAATTTTCCATTGATATCCTAATTCCTAACCAGAAACAGAAGGTGTATATTTTTTGCATTAAAAACAACATCTTTGATAGCCTGAAGATTGAGCTTATTGAGATTTTTTATTTTTTTTATTTTTTTAAGTTTATTTTGAAGGGATTCCCGGAAATTACTAGAGCTGTATCTATCTTTTTTCCTATTCCCCCTCTTTTTCTGAGTATTTTTCAAAAATAAACTATGTATGCAAACCTTATCAATTCTATTTTCTGTGATTTCACCGTTGAATGAATTATTTAAACCGTATGGCTATAATGTGCCGAAAAAAATCATATAAAAATTCTCTTTTTTTCCATTCTATTGTTAGAATTATCACTAGTTTCGAAAATTTTAATTTCTATTTCAGTTAAAGGATATGCTACTGAAAATGTTTTAATTCCGTATTGGATTTGTTTTTGAAATTATTAATGTCAGATTCGCCACCGTTCATACGAATATGTAGTGGCTTGCTAGTTTGTCCAATATATTTTAAACCACAAGTCAAACAAGCATTTAAATAAATACAATATTCTGTTTTACAGAATTAGTTTTATCAATTGGATCAGAGTCAATTTGCACTTTGTCAACATAAGGGCAAGTTTTACACGTTGAATTCGCTTATGAGCTATCGTTAAATTATAGTGGTCCATTCAGAAATAAAAGACATAAAATCTATACAGTATTGTTATGAATTTTTCCGCTGAGGCAATGATGGCTCAGTTTTTAAGATAAAAACTACTATTTATTTACTCTTCAAATTTTCTCAAAATTTACTCAAAAACTTTTTTCAAAGACAACAGTTTAATCACCCTCAAGCTTCAACACAAGCTTCAGTTGTATTCAGATTATCTGGCGCCGTCAGCAACACGAGGGCTATAATGCTCCGAAACATTCGTCATTAGACAAGCCAGCATACATTTACAAACACCCATGCCAACACGGGACTCGAACCCGCAACCTCTCGATCTAGAAGCTAGCATGCTAACCACTATACCGTTTGGTCGGCAACACAAGCTTCAGTAAGGACAACTTCGAATACAGCGATTATACAAGTTCACTCTAGTAAACAAAGCGATGAGCTCACATCGAAGTCCAAAGTCAATCTGAAAACTTTCCCGATCTCCAGTCTTATTTATACTTGGCGCGAGAGAACATTCGCGAAATTTCCAGCCAATTCGTCGAAAAAGAAGCATCTCGAAATTTCTCGATTGCTTTAGGTGTAGCCACCTTTTTCTAACCTGTATAATCGCTGTTAATAAATAAAATAAGATAAAAATAAATTACAATAGAATTTTAAAATAATACGTCACTATTTACATTATATACAGACAATTTGTGCAACAGTATTTACAACAAAAAAAAATCGTAATAATATTCTTCCAGGAGTGATCATACTGCATTAAACACACATTGTCGTTTTTGCTGAAACATTCCGAACAATTTTGCCGCAACACTGTTATAAACAGAACGCATCCGTTTTAGCTAGAGGTCGGCAATATATCGATACGACGATATTTTTATCGATATTTCTAAAAAAATATCGATATTAAAAGTATCGATAAAAGTCACCGATATATCGATATTTTCAAACATTTTTAGTTTTTTGATGATCGTTTTGTAGTTCCATGTGTTTTTTCGATTTTCTTTATTCCTTTTTCAAAAACTTTAAAACTAAAGTTTGAACTTGGCTGAGAAAATATCACCAATATTCAATATTTTGCCATACGCTTAAAAGCTATAGAAAATTATCTAAATTTTTCTTAAAATCACTGCATCAATTAAGCGAAAATATAACTTTTTTTTTTGTAATAGATCCATTTCAGTTGAAAAAGTAGTCACCTTACAAAAAAGCAATCATGAAAAGTAGAAATTTGTTTCGAAAAACTTTGTTTCTGCCAAAATTGAAAATAAAAAAAAATAAAAAAAATCATTTATCGATATATCGATATTTTATCGATATTTTTTTCTGCCAAATTGAAAATAAAAAAATATATAAAAAATCATTTATCGATATATCGATATTTTATCGATACTTTTTTCTGGCAAAATTGAAAATAAAAATAAAAAAAAAATCATTTATCAATATATCGATATTTTTTTCTATGCAACGATATAGTATCGATATTTATTTTGATCGATGTTTCCAACCTCTAGTTTTAGCGAAACAAAAAAGATAAAATTTGTTTCTATGATTGCAATGTTTTAAATTTCTTTATATTAACTTCGATTTTGTTCGTTTCCAAAAGCGTGGAGTGTTAATTACCACCCGTCATCTAATTGAACTGAAACTTGACGGATAGACTCGTTGTCGATGAAAATGCATTCTATTAAGTTTTTGTTGTTCTCTCTAAAAGGCCGATTTTACGAACGCTACGCTCTATAACAGTTTCGGAGGACAATTTTAACCATAGGTTGTCATCTAATCGAGCTGAAATTTGATAGATAGACTCGTTGTTGATGAGAATGCCTTATATCAACTTTAGGTGGCAAAAAGAACTAGTCCATTTTCTTCGTAGTGGTAAAATGCTATGAAAAGTCAATCTGAGTTCAAAATTGATTAAATAAGTTTCAATTGCACACAAAAGTTATCATTGTATATAAAGGATTTATGTTAAAAACTTTGTTTTTAAATCCTTTTCATTAATTTTTATTTTGTGTGAGCGTGTGTGGGTTGGTGATTGACTGTGTATGTCGATGGAGGGAAAATCTGCAGAGGCCTAATTAACCCCCTTACCGTCATACAATCGGGCTGAAACTTGGCAGATAGTTTAGATGTCAATGACAATGTATTCTATTAAATTTTTGCGATTGTCACTTCCACTAAAAGGTCGCTTTGATGGAATACTAATAAACCAACTTGCCGTCATCAAATCGCGCTGAAATAGCATTTAACCGATCATTGAAGAAACCCTTTCTTGTTGACAAAATTGTTTTAGTAAATAAATAATTAAATTGTTTTAATGATAACAAATAAAAGATATTTGGATGTGAATGCATAAATTCACTTTGATTTTTAATGAATAAATTTTGAAAAGTAGTTTACCGCATATTTTTCTGATAGAGATGTTTTTAATATTGAAAATTAGATGCCAACACCAAGCACACGCTGACAACAGAAACGGCGCTATTTTAATGTTGTAGTTGGCAATTCATAAAAAGGATTTATATTTAAAAAATGTTTTTGTGTGTTATATTATTATAAATTAGTTTTTTTCCACTTATGGAATTAATTTAGCATAGGGTCAGCTGAAGAATATTGTTATGAATTTTTCCGCTGAAACAATGATGGCACAGCTTTTAAAATAAAAACTACAATTTATTCACTCTTCAAAGGCACGAAATTCATTCACAGACAGCAGTTTAATCACCCGCAAGCTTCAACACAAGCTTCAATAAGAACAACTTCGAATACAGCGATTGTACAAGCTCTCTCCAGTAAACAAAGCGATCAGCTCACATCGAAGTCCGAAATCAATCTGAAAACTTTCCCGATCTTCGGTTTTTATATACCAGGCGCGAGAGAACATTAGCTAAATTTCCAGCCAATTCGTCGGAAAAGAAACATCTCGAAATTTCTCGATTGCTTTAGGTGTAGCCACCTTTTTCTAACCTGTATAATCGCTGTTAATAAATAAAATAAGATAAAATAAATTATAATAGAATTTTCAAATAATACGTCACTATTTACACTATATACAGACAATTTGTGCAACATTATATTTAAATCAGAAAGTAGTATATTACACACAGTAAATATAAAAGCAGCCCCAGTTGTTTACGTTTCATGTTCTTAGTTAAGTTTCTGCAATAAAGATACATCTTATGCAAATTTCCTCCGATGCGTCGGTCAGGGCCTAATACACATCCGAATACTTCCCATCCTAATCCTTCCCAGGGTAAATATTAAATCCAACAGAATACGTTGACTGGAGCAACCTACGCGTGAAATTTATTAAATCTAAAAAACAACAACAACAACAAAACTTTCCATACGCTGAAGCTCATTTCCAGCTTAATTTTGTGGACCGCCGGTGTGAAATACGACGCCTAAAAGACGTCGTTGAAGACACGGGGACGACTTTTATGGCACTAAATAATTTAATCTCACTATTGTCTCTCACAAGATGCTTTCTGCGGAACAGTGGGATGGCTTGCGATTAATTATCATGTTAGTTTTAATAATAGTGAAAATGTCAAAGTTTGGTGAACGGCATTCGAGAGTGAAGGTTTTTGTGTGTACAATCGCAAAACTGGTAGAGCTTCGCACAATTTTCAATTACACTATAATACTGGTCATTGCATTTCAAGTTGGACACAGATTGTGTAATTTATCGTTTTAGTTTTGATTATATTAATCAATTTAAAAAAAAAAAATTCAGTTTATAGCTATTGTTATGAATTTTTCCACTGAGGCAATGATGGCACAGTTTTTAAGATGAAAACTACTATTTATTCACTCTTCAAAGGCACAAAATTTATTCAAAGACAACAGTCTAATCAATCTCAAGCTTCAACACAAGCTTCAGTAAGAACAACTTCGAATACAGCGATTATACAAGCTCTCTCCAGTAAACAAAGCGATCAGCTTTCATCGAAGTCCGAAGTCAATCTGCCAACTTTCCCAATCTCCAGTCTTATTTATACTTGGCGCGAGAGAACATTCGCGAAATATCCAGCCAATTCGTCAAAGAAGAAACATCTTGAAATATCTCGATTGCTTTAGGTGTTGCCACCTTTTTCTAACTTGTATTATCGCTGTTAATAAATGAAATAAATTACAATAGAATTTTAAAATAATACGTCACTATTTACACTATATAAAGACAATTTGTGCAACACTATGTTGTTGGCAATAATTATCACATAGTCCAAAATAAAAAAAATTAAAAACCTATGAAGTTAGCTTCATTTTCGCGAATAATTATTATCTTATTCTTTTAAGTGAAATGGAGGAAGGACAGTTGTATGGGGGGCAATGCTCAAGAGAAAAGAGCTATATGATTACGACGTTCGTTTTGCTACTTTTTACGCTTTTATCGAATCTTCACATGAGTTAAAGCCCCTTAAAAGGCAATATCATAACGATTATAGTCGAAATCGTTTAAGCCGTTCTTTTTCTTTTTGATAATTTCTGAAAGCACAAAAAGAAAAAGAAGAAAAAAATCAATAGCAGGTACCTTGTGTGCGTTCACTATTTTGGCGAAAACCTTAAAGACAGGTCCCATGGCCACCAAACTAATTTATTAAAGTTGAACATCGGTAGATATGCTGAGCACAGACAGACACAGATATATTTTTCTATACCACATTTTTAAACTCTGAACCTATCAAAACTTGTAAAAATGCGCAAAAACATCAATTTTTTTTTTATCAAATGCGTTGCTCTCATCTATATATTGTTGCAGAAATTGTCTGTATATATTGTAAATAGTGACGTATTATTTTAAAATTCTATTGTAATTTATTTTTATCTTATTTTATTTATTAGCGGCGATTATACAGGTTATAAAAAGGTGGCAACACCTAAAGCAATCGAGAAATTTTGAGATGTTTCTTTTTCGTCGAATTGGCTGGAAATTTCGGGAATGGGCTCACGCGCCTGGTATATAAACACCGGAGTTCGGGTTGGTTGTATTCAGATTATCTGGCGCCGTCAGCAACACGAGGGCTATAATGCACCGAAACATTCGTCATTAGACAAGCCAACATACATTTACAAACACCCATGCCTAACACGGGACTCGAACCCGCAACCTCGACCGGAGATCGGGAAAGTTTTCAGATTGACTTCGGACTTCAATGAAAGCTGATCGCTTTGTGTACCTACTAGAGTGAACTTGTGTAATCTATGTATTCGAAGTTGTTTTCATTGAAGCTTGTATGGAAGCTTGATCGTGACTGTTCTTCGAATAACTTTTGTGAGCTCTTGAAGAGAGAATAAATATTTTTATACTGTAAAAACTGTGCCATCATTGCCTCAGCGGGAAAATTCTTAACAATATATAATTCTCTTGCGTGCCGCCCAAATTCGGCTGTATTTCTGTGAACAGAATGGCGACGACTTCAAATATTCAATCATAAATCTTTTAATGTACTTTATGCACAAATTTCCAAATTCAGCAATCCAGCCAATCAAAATATATATTTTGATATTTGACTAATACATCTGACAACAGTCAACAATATGGATTCGCTATATTTTGCTTTTCTTACTACAGATACGAATATCTACAGATACGAGCCTATTTAAGGTATACATATACGTTGGGAATCGCAAAAATTGACCCAAACAGGCATTTTTGTTTTTTCATTCTAAAATGTTCTCCAATTCATCATCTTTAAAATGATACGAATAACTTTCTTATAGTTAAAATACTTTTTTAATTACATACAATTTCGTAAAGGTCGACGTTTAAAACATATTGGAAAAAAGAAAATGTCGAAAACTTTGAACTCAATTTCTGGAGAACTGCTTTTCATTGTTGAGTGAATGTACTCCAACGGTGATATCTTAAGAGTTAATTAACTGATTTTTAAAATTTAAACTGTATAATTTTGATATTATTTCAGAGCACGGGCTCTACCTGTTTACAAAAATTTTGGTAAAAAATAGATTTTTTTATGTATTTTAGAATATTTTTACTTTTGGAAATTTTTATTTTTTCTAGTATTTTTCATGTTAAATGTTAAAATTTAAAAAATATTTAAGCTATGCATTATATTTTGCTTGGGCCCATGTACCTTTTCTTTAATTTCTAGTAAGAAATTTGTTTCAAAATTAATTGGGTATTATTTTATCATCGTTGCAATTAGGCCTTAATTAGTGAATTAAAATTCAATTAATTAAATAAATATTTTATTTTTTTACTTTTTATTACTTCAAATACATTACATTTTTTGCTCTTGTAATTCTCACAAAAATTTGAGATGCTGGCATAATAAATAAAAAAAAAAAAAAATTGTCCAAAGTATATGTATACCTTAAAACGTATTGATTTAATATTTACGATGATGCTGCAATAAATAGATGTAAGATGTGTACATTTCTTTTGGATTGGAATTCCGGATAAAATAGACTTTTCGGAAAAATTATATGTAGCAGCATGTTCCGGTTGGTTGGTTGATTTGAGCTTGATTTGAGCTAAAGTAATTTGATGGCTATCGTGCTGTGAGCATAATCCGGATGCTTGTGGAGTGTGGATAATAGAATTTCGACTGCAAAACTTTCTTTCTTGTATAATTAAAACAAGCCATATTTGTTCAGATTCTGCAAATAACCACAACATATTTATGCGAACGTTTTCCGGATATATATTCTGATAAAAACTGAGCACGGAATTTGCATTTAGAATATTAAGAATTATATGCTGAAAATTCACAGAGCGATGAATAACTGCAGCATTCTGGATGAACCGGAAAAATAAAAAAAAAAAAAATACAACTTTTTATAGTAATATATTCCTTCAGTTTATGATTTACTGTACGGTGCCTCTTGGCGACTTTTAAAAAAAAAAGTTGCCAAATTGAAAATGATGTCAAAAGACTGTGTCCCCAAATCCAAAATGGCGTCAAAACGCAGTGTTGCCAAATCCAAATGGGCACTAGGGTTGCCATAAAACCAAGTCGACGAGTTGTCATATTTGGCGCCAAATCGTCAATTTTAAAAAAGTCGCCAAGAGGTACCGTTTCAATTTCATAGCAAAATATCACTTTTCACGGATTTTCTTGATTATGTAGCTAAAATAGCTTTTTGCTAGGGTATGGTGAATGGGTGACTCAAAATAATACCCATCAAAGGTGTGATGTTAAAAGTTTAATAAGATATAAACACAAAATAATTATTTACAAGTCACACACACACCACAAAATAAACATTAATACAATTATACTGGGAACATATACAATTCTGGGGGGAATTCCTCACCTCACATGTTTACTGTTCGAGTGCTGGAGTTAAACTGAATAATGATCTACACTAAGTAGGTCTTTACTATGTCCATAGATGGCGTTAGTAGTACAGTCGGGGAAAGAGTTATACAGAGAGTGTCACAAGGGCATATTTTAAATGCCTCACTTTAAAGCGAGCTAAGCGAGCATGGTTCGCTTCGCGAACCAAAGATGATTACATAGCAATCCAGGGGGTTGGCGAGCGTTAGCAAGCAGGAGGCGGAGCTCCCTAGTTAACCTATATTACATAACGAGTAATTGCAATTAAAAAGTAGTACTCTAAAATGAAAACTTTCTCCAACTTGTTTAATTTACTTACCAAATCAATCGTATTTTCACTTAATTTCAAAGTGATGTAAATTATTTAAAAAGCAATATTTTTAATTTATTTTTTTGTCCTAATCAATAATAACATATGTGTTATGACTATTATCCTGATACTTTTTTTTATTTTATACATACCTTATGTAATAAGCCTATATTTGTGACATAGAATATTAAAATTATTATATGACAGCATTTAGTTAGGTTAAATTTTCGGAATAAATTTACATAAAAATTTTAACAAATGTAAATAAACTCTCTATTTCAAACAGTTAACCATTTATTTTACTCAATATAACTTTAAAATTATGTTTTAAAACATAATATATTTTGCGTGAATAAAAATTTAATTTTTCACAACATTCAATATCCCATGCCTAAAATATTTATTTTTTCTAATAAAAGAAATATTTTAGCCTTACAATATAGATCTTGCGTGTTTTCATTATCATGGAAAAATTTAGATAAAAATATTCAATAAAATTACAAAAAACTGTACCTAACCAAAAGTTGTCTTATAATAATTTTAAAATTCTAAGTCTCTCAAATTAAAGCGTAATACATAAAATATTGTTATGAATTTTTCCACTGAGGCAATGATGGCACAGTTTTCACGGTTTAAAAGTATTTATTCTCTCTTCAGAAAACTCACAAAATTTATTCACAGGCAACAGTTTAATTACTCTCAAGCTTCAACACAAGCTTCAACAAAAATAACTTCGAATTCAGCGATTATACAAGCTCACTCCAATAGGTAAACAAAGCGATCAGCTTTCAACAAAATCCGAAGTCAATCTGAAAACTTTCCCGTTCTCCAGTCTTTTTATATACAAGCGCGTGAGACATTCTCGAAATTTCCAGCCAATTCATCGGAAAAGAAATATCTCGAAACTTCTCGATTGCTTTAGGTGTTGCCACCTTTTTCTAACTTGTATAATCGCTGTTAATAAATAAAATAAGATAAAAATAAATTACAATAGAATTTTAAAATAATACGTCACTATTTACACTATATACAGACAATTTGTGCATACAAAATAAATAAAAAATTGGACTTATTATATTCATAATACATATGATGATATTGACTATTGTCAAAAAATTAAACATATTGCATTCTAAATAATCTATGGCACTGTTTTAAGTTGAATAAAAATATGACTCATTTGGTTGTTCAGGACTTTTGTCTCCCCGTATATTGTTTTAGTAATGAGATACGACACACTGAAACTACAAGAAGAGTAAAACCCACGGTTTTCTTCGACATAATGAACGAAACTGCCCTTTAAATTTATTTTTTTATCATGGTAATTTTATGTTTCTTTTAAAATATTAGGAAATTAAGGGGGTCCAGTACCGATATTTTTTCAAAAATCCCAAATTTTTTTTCTAATCTTAAAAAATAGTTCATACATTCCTGAAGAGAATGATGTTTTTATCTTATTCCTCCGGTGATTAGAACGCCACAAAATTACCTGTTATTTAAACATCACTAATGGGCGTAACACCTTGAAGCGTCTGCTTAAAGTGCGTTTTTCGAACACTATTGCTTTTCACAGATGTTGCATATTCAAATCGATATATCTCCAGAACCATTAATAATTGGATATTCAAATTTTTGGAGCATTTAATTTATATAGTTTTAAATATTTTGTCTTCGCAGAATTTTATTTTTTTAATTCTGTTTTAAAATATAACATTTAGCGTAAAAGATAACATAAAAAAAAGCAAAAATTTCAATATTTTAACTTTGAGAATTTTTTTAATTTTTTTTAATTCACCTATCAAAATTCTGTGAAGACCAAATTTTATATAATTATGTATTACAGAAAGCTTTCACTTTGAAATTTTTTTTATTGTTTCTTGACTTATATCAAAATACGCAAACTTCAATTATTATGGATTTTTCTTGGTTTTTAATTTTTTTTTTAAATAACTAAACACAATATTTAAAAATACATTTTCTCAAAGATATATAAATAGTATCTCATACATAAAATAAATTTTTGACGTAAAAATGTACATAAATAAAGTTTTTTTTATTTTCGGTACCGGACCCCCTTAAATTGTTTTACTAATGAGCAACGACACACTGAAAATACAAGAGTAAAACCCACGGTTTTCTTCGACATAGTGAACAAAACTGCCCTTTAAATTTTTTTTTTTATTATATAGTCCGAGAGGCGACTGCAATTTTTGGACTTCATCGAACATCATTCTGAATTTTTTATAGAAATTAGAGAAAAATGAGTAGATTACGAATCCACTGGTCTGCCGTGGCAAAAATGGCCTAAACTGGTCCAAAATCGACTTGGAATGAGTTGAACTAAAATCCGATTGCCAAATATGTCATAACTTGACAAAAAAATAACAACCTTTTTCGTCTGGCAACCCAATGTACTTTGATTTTCAATGAAAAAAAGCGCAAACGATTTCTGATCTCTGGCTCGGTAAAACTTGTATCTTTTAAAAGTAAGCCAAATTGGCGACATCAGTGACGTAATGTTTATTGCCAACTTGGCTCCCTTTTAATAGATGCAAGTAGACCGTCGCCAGATATCTGAATCGTCTGCAACCATCTTAATTGAAAATTAAAAAGTGAATTTTACCAAATAAAAAAAAAAAAATGCTCGTTATTTGGCAAGTTAGGGCGCATTTGGCAATTGGATTTAGTTCAACTTATTAAAAGTCGATTTTTGACCAGTTTCGGCCATTTTTGCCACGGCAGACCAGTGGATTCCTAATCTACTCACTTTTCTCCAATTTCTATACAAAATTCAGAATGATGTTCGATGGGGTCCAAAAATTGCAATCGCCTCTCAGTCAAATAGTAATTATATGTTTCTTTTAAAATATTAGGAAATTAAAGTTCTGACTCTACTTTTCAGTTTTTTTTCTTTTTTGTTTTAAGTCATTTTGTATCCAAATGAAAAGAAAAAAATTAAAAAAAACTTACAAAATTACCACCAGTGCTCTGCTCCCCTAAATGTTAGCAGTATCAGTAATCGATGTATCAAATAGTACAATGTCGCATCCTTAAGACTTTTGTTACAAAACAAAAACCTAAATGGTTTTTTTATAAAAAGGAGAAATAAAAAATGTAGACCTATGAACATTAACATGTATTTTTCCCAAAAAAAGTCGGAACAAAAAAAAAAAGGATTTCTGCATTTGAGGTGTTAAGTATATAAACTTCTCTTATAAACACAAACATTTTATGATTAGAGAAAAAATTAGCACACATTTGCAATTATTTTTAAGAAAAGATCCTTTAAGGTCTGAAATTTTTTTTAAAAAAATAGTACTTGTCTCTCTCAAAACTGAAAAGAAAATGGGTTTTAGTTGTTAATGATAAGTACCTAATTAAATTAGTACATTGTACTTATTTTTAAATAAAACCTGCTTTATCATTATATGTAAAGAAATAAAAAAAGCTTTAGATTCAATTTCAGATAATTTCTGATTGATATATTTTTTTTTATTCATTCATGTAATATCGTCAATCATAGTTCCTGATGGTTGTCTACTTTCTAATATATCCAGTATTGATCACAGCTGGTCAGTAACACCAGTTTTTCCTCAAATATCTGTAAAAAGGCCCTTATTAATAAAGGAAATAATGTGAGAAATAAAATTAAAAAAAATCATCCTCTTTTGATGATAGAAATAATGTCTAGTAGAAAACGTTCAGACGATTTTTTTGTCGTTGTTTAGATAGTTATTCTCGGAAACCGATTTGTAGATTCATCAGGATGAAGTTAAGGTATACGTATAGGCTTCAAATCGCAAAACTCGAAAAAATCGGGGAAGATTTGTAAGGCCGTAAAAAACAAAAGCAAAATAAAAACAACACAAAAGAAGGAAACCCTATGATGGAGGAACATACTGAAAAGGAAATATATAATAATTTGTATAATAATAAGAGTTTTTTATATAAAAAATATTTCTTTAAAAGTTATTCTCAGATTGTAGTTTTTTCTATTTTGCATTTCATTCAAACAGTAATAACTCCAGTTTAAATAATTTTTTTTGAAATTTGTTTTTTGCTATATAATCTGCATACATTGTTGAATGTTTTGACCCGAAATACTAAGTGAGTTGTAAATAAATATTTTTTAATTGAATTTTAAAGATAAGATTCTGTATAAAAAAACTTGGATTTTTCTAATAGATTCAGTTACAGCAAGATATCACAAAATATACACACTGTAAAATTCTGGTAATAGGGTCAAAACATAGAGTAGGGTATTCCGCATTATTGAACATCAAAATTGTATCTGTGGGTGAATTAGAATTTTTGTTATTACCGTTCGAAATTAGCCTAATTAGTTGATTAAATGTTAATTAATTATTAAAATTGAAGAAATTAAAAAAAAATTAATTATTGGAAACAGTTCAACAAATAATGTACTTTTCAAGGTGTAAAAGTCTAATTTTTAAAATGAAAATTTAAAACAAATTTTGAAACCTATAAGTATACCTTAAAGGTAAAATTTAAAGGAAAGAAGTTTTTTTTTTTTTTTTTTTTTGTATGCGCGTTTGGATATTTCACCCCCCAAATGAAAATAAACTGCTTTTTTTTTTAATGTTTTTTACTGCAAAGGAAAAAACACTGCAAATAGTATAGCTACGTGTCTGTGACAGTTCTATCAATTCGAAATTTCAAAAGTGTAATTAGTTGGAATCTAGTTAAACAATTTAAATTCAAGTCGTTTTGAATGGAAAGTTGTTAGTAAAAAACGGCTATTATATATAGACATTCGAAAATTGACTTCATTTCTTAAAAATTACCTTCACAATAGTTAAGTTGTAATAATAAGTAATAATAATAATAATAGTTATGCTGTGTGCATTTTTCTCATTCCATAAAATGAAAGATAATGATGAGGAGATTGCATTAATTTGTTCATGTGGTGTCTTTTTTAAATCTTTTATATTAACTTTGATTTTGTGGGTGGGTGGTTGGCTGTGTATATCGATGGCGGGAAAATATGCGGAGGCCTAATTAACCCCCTTGCCGTCATACAATCGGGCTGAAACTTGGCAGATGGTTTCGATATTCAATTCAATGCATTCTATCAAATTTTGGGTTCTTTCACAGTCACAAAAATGTCATTTTAACAGATTACTAAAAAAAATTTTACTCGCCGTCATCCAATCGCGCTGAAATAGCATTTAACAGATCATTGAAGAAACTCTTTTCTGCAGCCAAAATTGTTTGAATAAATAAATAATAACATCGTTTTGAATAGATTAAATAAAAGATGTGTTTGTATGTGAGTGCATAATTTCATATTAATTTTTAATTAATAAATTTTGAATAGTAGTTTACAGCATATTTTGCGGATGTTTTTCATATTTAAATTTAGATGCAAGCACCAAGCACACGCTGACAACAGAAACGGCTCTATGTCAAAGAATATAAAATTTGGCAATGGATGTAAAGGATTTATATTAAAAACTTTGTTTTTATGGGCTATATTATATAAACCTTTTTTTTTTTGCGCGATTTTGGCAAAAACCATAATGGTAGGTCTCATAGCCACCCACTACTAACCCTAACGCCAAATTTGATTTTTGAAGTTATGCTGATCACGTACACTCAGACAGACATTTTCCCCCTACCTCTCTTTTGAAATCAAGATGTTCCAAAACGTGGAGAAGTGGGGGGGGGGGGGGGAGGGGGGGAAAATCATGAAAATTTATAACAGACATGTCATACAATGGCTGTTATAAATTATCATGTAATAAATTTGCATATCATGCAATGCACGTATAAATTGAAATATCATGCAACAAATATGGTAAAAGTCAAAAATAGCATGTCATATGACAGTTATCTTAACTACTATAGGACCCTAGCAGTGTGGCCCCGCGCTGCTGGGGTCCTGTAGAAAGACTTGAAAGTTTATATTTAAGAAAAAGTAGAACAGATGTAGTACAAGGCATTTGGCAACTTTTTTCGTTTAACGATCAGAAAAATCGCAAAAATCAAAAACACGGTAACTAAAAGAAAAATCAAACATTAATAATCATAAAATTTAGTTAAAATATAAATTAATAAGGGTTGTCTTACGTTAAGCGGTTACCGATTGGCCTCAATCCTAAATGTTTACCCGTTTAAATGACTCGTAAATACATCGCCAACTCTAAATATAGGAAGTATAAATTATTTGAAGGTCGTTAGTTTGGATTAGTCAAGTCAGCAATTTTGATTAGTCGCCAAAACCTTCGCCAACTTGGCTCTATCTCGCCAATTTGGCGAGATTCCCATTACCATAATGTTAAATGCCCTGCCCCTTGAAAGTCGCTTCCCAGAGTTACCTCTGTAAAACCCGTTATCAAGCATCAAGGGACTCATTGCAGGGAAACAAATTAACGACGAACTATTGCACTGCCTTATGCGAAATGTACATAAATTTTACTATTTACAAAATTAACACTACGAAATATTTACAAATATACAAAATTCGTAACAGTATATAGAAAAAGCTAGGGGTGTGGAACATCGCACAACTTTCACTTACACTATATTGCTGATGTAGATTTGTGTAATTAATCATTTTTATATTTTCAACAGTCGCTTAGAAAAAATTGCCAGTTTCTCAAAAAATTGTGATAATCCTTATTTTTCCTATTTTTTTTTTAAAAAAAGACCCATATAAGTGAAGCTGAGCAGAGACAGAAAAAAAAAAGATGAGGTGGGCTCAAGGAAAGAGAACTATGTGTTGAAGACTTTCGTTTTTCAACTTTGTACGCCATAAAAGCCTTTTTACGGGAATTTCGGTGGCGAGGATGTTTAGAACACCTTAAGAGGCATTAGCATAGCGATTTTTATCAAAATCGTTGGAGCCGTTTCTAGTAATCATTGAAAAACATGATTTTTTCAATGGCAGCTACCTTATGCGCATGCGCGATTTTGACGAAAACCTTACTGGTAGGTCCCATGGCCACCAGCAACCCGCATACCAAATTTGAACATCGTAGGTCAATTTGTTCCGAAGTTATGATGACCACATGCACACAGACTGACATTTTTTCTAGATCACGTTTTTAAAATCAGAATGTTCCGAAACGAGGAGAAATGCAAAAAAAAAAAAAAAAAATAAAAAAAAAAAAAAAAAAATAATAATAATTTGACCGAATGCTATACTTTCATTACCCTATGTATACATATGGAGTAAAAAACCCTTAACTACTACAAAATCACGAGCAAAATAAAGCATCAAAGAATTAAAATCGAATATGAAACACTACGCTTCTGGTGTAAATTGTAAAATAGTCTGGTGGAAATAATAAAACATGTATAATACACAAAATATATTTAAATCTAGAATAAATAATATGGAACTTGACACACAGGTAAAAAACGCTATACAAATGAAAACAATCAAAAGAAGGAATTTTGATATTCTGGATTAAATACTAAAGGAAATAAATAAATATTTACATGGGAATAAGAAGAAAATTTAATAAATGTCGAAATGATTTGAAAGTTTTCGGTGAATTTCAATAATCTTAGCCGTTATGTTTACAATATTATGTTATGAGTCAGCGGTGTGTGACGTCACAGCATGGCGGGTGGGTTTTTTATAAGATGGACGTAGCATTACGTTTTAAAATTGCGCATGCTCAAAGCGTCAGTTGACCGTAAGTATATGGAAAATTATAATAATATTAGAACTTTTTACCGGACAGACGATTGTAATACATAAAAATAATAAGAAAAATAAGGGGGACACATTAAAATAACTTTTAGATTCATTCCGATGTAATAAAAAAATATCGTTGCCATTCCAAGAATGTTTTTTAATGTAATTAAATTTTAATGAAAGCAAATTTTAATCGAATTTAAAAGTTGTTCTCTTCAATCTCCATGTTCTAAAGTCTATATGTACCAAATTTTGTACCTCTAGGTGCGAAAATGTGGATTTGTATAAGGTTCAGACGTACAGACAACTTAGTTTTATATATATAGATGCAATTTTTACAAACTATTTTGCATGATACATAAAAATTGCATTATGTGACATGTAATTTCTACATTTTTTATTTTTTTTTACAAATTTTGACTTACGATGACTGTCCCAATACCAGCCATGAATCTACAAGTCAAACATTACATACCATGAAATTGCTATCATAAATTTGCAGGTCATAATTGCCACAAAAAAAAATTATATATATAGATTGAAAAATACTGGGTTTTTTTGGGGTTTTTTTTTAAATTGGTAATTGCAGGCTTAAATTAGACTTTTACTTTTAATTACCCATATTAGACTGAGAGGCGACTGCAATTTTTGGACCCCATCGAACATCATTCTGAATTTTTTATAGAAATTGGGGAAAAGTGAGCAGATTACGAACCCACTGGTCTGCCGTGGCAAAAATGGCCGAAACTGGTCAAAAATCGACTTTTCATAAGTTGAACTAAATCCATTTGCCAAATGCGCCATAACTTGCCAAATAATGAGCATTTTCTTTTTATTTGGTAACCCTCGCTTTTTAATTTTCAATTAAGAAGGTTGCAGACGATTCAGATATCTGGCGACGGTCTACTTGCATCTATTAAAAGGGAGCCAAGTTGGCAATAAACATTACGTCACTGATGACGTAACTGATGTCGCAAATTTGGCTTACTTTTAAAAAATACAAGTTTTACCGAGCCAGAGATCAGAAATCGTTTGCGCTTTTTTTCATTGAAAATCAAAATATAGTGGGTTGCCAGACGAAAAAGGTTGTTCTCTTTTTGGCAAGTTATGACATATTTGGCAATCGGATTTTAGTTCAACTCATTCCAAGTCGATTTTGGACCAGTTTCGGTCATTTTTGCCACGGCAGACCAGTGGATTCATAATCTACTCACTTTTCCCCAATTTCTATAAAAAATTCAGAATGATGTTCGATGAGGTCCAAAAATTGCAGTCGCCTCTCGGACTATATGTATTATATATTAGGTAACAAAAGTATAGCATCGGTCAAAGAAAAAAAAAATCGATTTTTTTTTTTGCATTTTTCCACGTTTTGGAACACCCTGATTTTAAAAAAGTGTTCTTGAAAAAATGTATGTCTGTAC
This sequence comes from Linyphia triangularis, assembly GCA_963978545.1. Taxonomy (NCBI): domain Eukaryota; kingdom Metazoa; phylum Arthropoda; class Arachnida; order Araneae; family Linyphiidae; genus Linyphia; species Linyphia triangularis. The sequence continues at coordinate 87,241,591 of OZ021728.1, forward strand.
GTGTGTCTGTGGTCAGCATAACTCCCGAACAAATTGACCTACGATGTTCAAATTTAGTATGCGGGTTGGTGGTGGTCATGGGACCTACCATTAAGGTTTTTCACGCACGTTTTTCAATGATTATTAAAAAACGGCTCCAATGATTTTGATAAAAATCGCTGTGCTAATGCATCTTAAGGTGTTCTAACCATCCCCACCTCCTAAATTCACGTAAAAATGCATTAATGTCGTAAAAAGTTGAAAAACGAATACCTTCAACACAGAGTTCTCTTTCCTTGAGCATACCTCATCAACGATCGTTCTTTCTTCTCCCCTCAGTTTCACTTATAATAAAGAATAATATAAGGATTATTGAAAAATACATAGCCAAAATCACAATTTTCGCAATGTTTTTTATTTTTTTTTTTTAAAGACCCATACAAGAATTATCACAAAAAATAATATCGCCATATTGGCCTGTAATTGAAAGTTATGCTATGTTCCACACCCCTAGTTTGCATGCCTTCAAAATAGCATAAATATTTTCACTTATTTTTGCTAGAATTAAAATGTATCCTATTTTAGTTGATTACTTCAAGCAAACCAAAACATTGGCGAAACTTTGTACTCTTTGCAAGTAACTAAATTTAAAATTGATTGTTGTTCACATAATAAATAATTATCCAGACAAGTGCTCAATATGTGACGAAAATTATATATAAACCTATATAAGGTACATACAAATTTTCCACTCTTTATATCTTTATATAACAAAACTTTTCTACCATAACTAGTATAAAGTAAATCTAACTATTCCCTGAACTATTTTATCATAGACAGGTAAACTAAAGTGTTTTATTTGTGCCATCAATGACACGAATAAAACACTTTTCGACGTTTATTGCTAATCGATTGAGAAGCCTGCAACAGTTACCGTCAGACAAAAAAAAAAAACTGTTACAAAAATCGTCTGTAAATAATTGTAAATAGTGACGTATTTATTTTAAAATTCTATTTCCTTTTTTTTTATTTGTTAACAGCGATAATACAGGTTAGAAAAAAGTGGCAACATCAAAATCAGTCGGGAAATTTCGAGGCATTTCCATCACGTGATTGGTTAGCTGGATTTTGCTAAAAATTTCTGCCGCGATACTATAACAGGAAGCAAAAAATAGAATTGTCATATGTGTCGAATATTGATGCTGATCGGGCGCTATTCGGAAAGCATCGGACCTTTTGTTTACGTTCGCTGGGCCTGAATTATCATTGTGTTCGTTCGATGTCGTACGTACCGAAGATTCCACTGAAGCTGGATAGCAATTGTTCTGTTGCTCGCAGAAGTTTTGTGAGTTTTCGAAGAAAGAATTAATTATAGCTTTTATTTAGAAAAAAAAACTGCGTCCTCATTTCTTCGGCGAAAATGTCATAACAATACTTAAGGAAATCGAGATTTCAAAGCAAATACCAATAAAATTACGAAAATTCAATTGTGAGAGATTTTAATAACAAGTATACACAGTTAAAATGTACTAAATACACTGTAGTAGGTGGATTGGTTAATAGTTTGTAATTCACGTTATTTTATGACATAAAACTATTAAAATATAAGGTTATAATTCTAGTCTCGTGGTATTTGTGCCTAACAAAAAAGATAAAATGCGTGAAAGTAATCACACATCGAGTGTTCTCCTTGCGCTCTTTATGCACCAATGATGGAAAAAGTATTAATGATGTGCCTAATATTTCTTTGGTTATAAAGATAATAAGATCATTTCCTTTATCAATTTATAAAGAAATGTGTAATGTGATAGATCAATCCAATAATTTTAGGTCTAAAAAAGTCCAAACATCAAACAAATTGCAACAAAAGGTTTTTAAGGTTTTTTAGACTCAGAAAAATGTCCTGAAGAACATATCAAGAGGCTAGAAAAATCTAAGTGGAGGAAGGATACTCTAATGGCCTCCATCTTGAATTTTTGTCATAATAGTAAATTGACCATAACTAATCCTACAGGGCTCCGATTTCTTTCAAATATGTACCAAATGAAAGTGTTTCTGATGCCTAACCAAATATCTGGATTAAATAAGTTTTTGATAGTGATAGCATAGAAAATACTTTTATTTGCTTGTTTTGATTGTAGTCCAGTCATTTAAGGTACTTGACCACCTTGGAAAGCTAAAAAATACAACATTTTCACACACACACACAAAATTCAGGTCTTGTATAAAATATTACAATGATTTTTTTTTTTTTTTAAACTTTTATTTGAAGCTTATAGAATGCAAAAATACTTGATTTTTTTTTTTTCAAATTTAATTTTTTAACAACTGTTCAGGAGGCGCCAAAGTCGAAGCCTAAAAAAAAATGGTGTCTCACTGCGGAAAGATAATCTCAGGATTGGTGAATCAGAAAAAAAAAAAAAAAAAAAAAAAAAAAACCCGGAATCTTCAAAAGAAAGGTTCCTTACGTGACAATTTACAACAAATTGCCAAAAATAAAAGTAAAAAAAAAAAAATAGCAGATGTTTTAAAAAAAGGTTGAAAAAACACCCCTGTTTTTCACTATTCTTTGTTAAAAAAAAACAATGTTATAATTAATTTTCTTTGGCAAAATGTGGTAAACTGGCATACAAAACATCTCAGCGAACAAAACAAGACCAAAATCATTGAAATTGGCCGAGAAGTTTCGGAGATTAAGTGTCCGCCATTTGAAAAAATGTAGTTTCGAGAAAAACGTGTTTAAAGTTATTACTCGCTATTTTTTTCAAATATTTTTTAAACAATCAAGTTTTTTCACTTACAATTTGTTAATCTGCTATCCCTGGACTGCAAAATCCTGGAAAAGATTGTGAAAATGCAAAAACAAAAAAAAAATCGATTTTTTTTTTTTTTAATTTATAAGGTGGTCAAGTACCTTAAAAGCTAAAAAAAAGGCCAAACATAAAAAAATTGCAACAAAAAGTTTTTTTAGACTCAGAAAAATGTCCTGAACTTCATATCAAAAGTCTAGAAAAATCTAAGTTGCGGAAGCTTGCCTTATTGGCCATTGGTCACCATCTTGAATTTCTGTTATAATAGTAAAATGCCAATATTTATTGCCACAGGTCTCCGATTTCTTTCAAATATGTACCAAATGAAAAGGTTTTTAATGCTTAATCTTATAAATTAGAGACACATTCTATTTAAATAACTTTTTGATAGAAATAGTATCAAAAAATACTTTTATTTGCTTGTTTTAATTGCTTATTAAATCACAAATATATTACTTTCACAAACAATGTGACTGAAATAACAAAATTTATTGCATTTTATGAAAGTTTTCATCATGGAAGCTGAAAACTTCTCATACCAACTTTGATATTTACAAGTAAAAGCAGTTTGATGCAATTTATAACCCAAAAAAAAAAAAAAAAAAAAAAAAAAAAAAGATAATGATATGACACAAAAGAAAATTAGTTTTCATTCGATTTTTTCGCAATTATTTCAATTGAACACCAAGGAAATAGTTTAAATGAGTTAGTCTAAATACTTTGTGATTTACATACTGAGGGGATATTTTTGGGAGGCACTGGTCATTTTATGAGACAATTTGGCTTGAAAGCAATTCTTGAAAGCAAGTTTTGCAGTTATACAGTGGTATATATAATTAGTAAGAGGCCAGTAGCACAAATTAGAAGAGGACATACAATTTTAGATGTGCTGCTTTGAATACATTATGAATTACAGAGGTTTTAAAAGTATCATTGCCGTTTTCATATACTATTTTTAGTAATTAAAAACAAGCAGATACGCGTAATGAAGTTGGTACCAAATACAACAGAATTCCTTAGATGTGATTCACCTTATGTTTCCTTAGATATGATTACTGCTATACTAAACTTCAACTTAACTAGATATCACTTAGACGGTAGATCGTGACAGTGCTCATAGGTATTTAATCCATTTTGGCTGCGTGAAAACATAATGTTCGCCAAACCACAACCCTGTAGAGAACAAAAGGCTCTAAGGTTTGGCGAGAATTATGTCTTCACTCCGCCAAAATGGATTAAATACCTATGATCACTGTCACGATCTACCGTCTAAGTGATGTCTAGTTAAGTTGAAGTTTAGTATAGAGGAAAAATATGCATGAGAAAATATTGTCTTGAATTGGTATAATGGTTTTTGTATTATATATTATTTGATGTAAATAGTAAAATACTCTTTTTAAACGAGTTGATTAGTTGACCTATTAGATCCTGGATTAAGTACACAAGAGTGGTTGACGTTTAAAGAAGTACCTCCAAGCAGAATTCTCTGTGAGATGGAATCTGCATTTACTAACTCTGAAATAAATGCTGCTATATTTTCAAACGGGATACAATTCATAAACAAAATCGTATGCAGTCCTCAAATAGGACGATAGTTCTCACATCCAATCGTGTACAAATTCTTTCGAAAAGGTCGACTTGTTTTTCGTCATAGTAATGAGAATTGAGAAATTCTTGTCATTGACCTTGTTACATTGAACCGACACTAATGAATTGAATCATTATACTGAAACGACATTAAAAACCATCACAGGAACAGAACGATTAACTAAAAGAACAGGGATACCAGAAGTACAGTGTCGATTTGGGGCTCAATCTATAATTCCATGGACACATGTTAATTACCCCATATATGTATTGACTAGTGTCATTTTGTCCCACTCGTTAACAAATACAAAGAGGTTTCGTACACCAGGAAAAGAATAAACTGAAAAGATACAAAGAAAAGTTTGACTTTTCAAATAAAAAGAACCCCTTCACTCTTGATTCGCCTTTCTACAGTTTGACATTAGGATCACGTGACGATATTCAGAGTAAAAGAAGTCGGTGAACTTGTTCTTATATTTATAAAAAGTCAAAATATTTGGTAGATCTATTCATCAAAAAAAAAAAAAAAATCACAAGCTATTTCAATGGAAAAGAATAAACTTTTAAATGCTATAAGACTTTATATGCCCTGTATGGTTCAAAGACAACTGCATCATTGGATCATCTACGATACAAACACTTTAATGAAAAGTCGACCAGCAAAAATACAGCCATGTATTTTCGCTTCAACTCAAACATAGTCACTTCCTCTAACATCAACCACTGTTAAATATCAAAACTTTTTTATGACTCGTTTCAGCCTTCGTTTAAAACTTAAAATATGTAGTACTTTTCCGTTAAATGAGGCCGTTGGCAATATAAAACACGTGGATACAGCTTCCAAGTACGATACGGATTCTGCGCCAAGGTGATTTTCGCCAATAAATGGCAGCAGCAGCCATTTTTTTTTTTTAATAACAAGTAAACTGCCAATGGTTGCTATAATTTGGCGTGGTTTTATGTAAACAATTCTTGGGGCTGAATCCGTACCGTATTTGGACGTACCAACGGCCCCCTTTAACGGAAAAGTACCAAATATGCTCTAGTCTACAGTACTCAGGCGTTTCACATTTCTGAATGTCGTATAGACAAGGGCACAAAACTAACATTACAAGCGAGTTCTTATACTCCCTGGAGGTTCCTCCAAAACGAGCAAAAAGCATCAAAATCCCAACTCTTACAAATAACACAGTCCAGCCGTAAATCTTTCCCATTCTGAAGAAGAAGAAAAAGAAGAAAAATTCTGTTGGAAGCAGAATATCTTCCCTAATACGCGATCAAAAGAAACGATAAGGTAACAAATACTGTCTCGGTGAAGTTCTATTCTTAGCTGAGCTTTGAGAGGAGGGGTTCCAATGGGAATATTCCTGGTCCCCCGCACGCCCATCCTTGTTTGTGTTTACTTCATTTCGAATGACAGTTTCCACGGAATATTCTGTTCCAGCGAATAAATCAAGAGTTCGATTAAAACGAAGAGTTTTGTTTTTCTTTTTGATTTGGAAGGAAAGAGGGATGGAAGTTCGTTTGCTGTGTTCGAAGTTCGGAAGAGGTGAGGAGGATTAGCTTTTTAATTACCTTAAGATACGGGGTGATTAATTTTGAAATAAATTAATTTTCAGGAAGTCGCTATAAATTAGGGTTATCAGCCTTTTATGCTTGGCCAACTCCATCACATTGTGTCCAGCTGCGTATGAAATTTTAATATGCATTGCACACAAAAGCGGATGAAACTCTGGACAATAACAAAAAATGCGATGTCTTGTGAACACGAAGTCATTGACAACGTAACATCCCATACCAGAAATGCAGACGTAATAAAAATCTAATTACAGTAGAACCTCGATTAACCGTCCCTCCTTTATCAAGAACTCTCTGTTAACCGGCAATCATTTAGTCGACATCAAAAACCTCCCAAATGAGTAATAAATCATTTGTTCCTTTTTAAACCGCAATCTTTTCCCTTGCTCTAAAGTTACATAAGTAATGGTGAGGCTTTTGACTGTTTTTCTAAAGAACTGACATGGTTAGAGCAACCTTCGGATGCAGATCAAACTGAACTGTTGCCTTCAAAAAGACTCCGGGATAGAGCAGCAAAACAAAGATTATCAAGATTATTGCAACAAAAACTCATTTCCAACAATTATGTCATAAAAAAACATTAAAAGTCCTGTATTCAATTAACGAAAATCATTTACTTTTTATTGTTTTTTACAACTCTCTTTTATCCGGAATTTTCGCTTAACCGACCTACCTTTGGTCCGAATTAGGTCGGTTAATCGAGATTCTACTGTATGTACATAAAAAATTCCATTTGAATTTCCTATCCACTTTTCGCCTGCAAAATGATAGTATTATAATAATGATATATAAATGAAAATAATATAACACATAAAAACAAAGTTTTTTATATAAATCCTTTATATGCATTGCCAATTTTTATATTCATTAACATAACGTCGATTCTGTTGTGACCGTTGTGCTTGGTGTTGGCATATAAATTTAAATATTAAAAACAATCTATATCAGCAAAATTTGCGGTGAACTACATTTCAAAATTTATTCTTTAAAAACTAATGTGAATTAATGCATTCACTTCCAAATATCTTTCATTTATTATGAACTAGCTGAATACCAGTGCTGCTCTACAAAATTTTACCATTAGCATTTTAGCAATTAAAAGACATTCATGTATTCTACACTTCAGACGTTTGCTCCCATTTCGATCCCGACAAATTGATTTATCAAAATAGGGACTTTCCTTTGTTGACATTTTAAACGAAATTTATAATTGTGAATAGTAAATTGGAATAGTTTATTGTGTTTATGTTTGCTTAGTTCTAAATTTCAAAGTAGTAGCTGTATTGGAATTGAGACATTAAGTTAATCCTCGTATAGTTTCAATGTTGCGTCGACTTTAATCCCTTAAAAATTCGTTAATCGATATTGGAATGACTTATTTTTTTTAACATTTGCTCCAAATATCAGAAATATGACTACATTGGAAGAGGAACATTCAGATATCCCTCGTTTGGAACATTTAACCCCTTTTCAACCCCTTAAAATTGGTTAATCGAGATCGGAATAGCTTACTTTTTCTATGTTTACTATTGTAAATATTTGTACCAATTTTTAGAGTTATGACCAAATGGGAAGTAGGGTATTCGAATGTCCCACGTTTGGAACGTTTAACCCCTTTTCGACCCTTTAAAGTGGGTTAATCAAGATCGGAATAGCTTACTTTTTCTATTTTTACCATTGTTGATATTTGTGCCGATTTTCAGAGTTGTGACTATGTGGGAAGTGGAAGAATTAGTGATGAGTGAGTGAGTGAGTGAGGGCTTTGCCTTATATATAGAGAGATAAAACAATTTTATTAATTATTTATTAAAACAATTTTGGCAATAGGTACGAGTCTCTTCAATGATCGGTTAAATGATATTTCAGCGCGATTGGGTGACGGCAAGTTGGTTTATTAGTATTCCGTGAAAGCGACCCTTTAATAACAGAGACAACCGCCAAAACTTGATAGAATGCTTAGTCAATGCGATCGAATCTAGTACCGTTTTATTTTTATAATTGTATAATTTGTTTTGCAACATGACTTTCCGAATTCTTTGCCGTATTGATGATCTAAAATGTATGGATTAAGCACAACTTGGCTTGCCGCCATTGAAAGAAAAGAGTTAAATACAAGTAGCAGTTCCCGAGTAAGATTATATACATATAGAATTCATTAATTCGACAGAATTGGTTCTTTATATAATAAGATTATTATCAGTTATTATGACAAATATTTTTTTATGTTTATTTCCGTTAGAATTTAGTTTTTTTTTTTTTCCCCCCGGAACAGATGCAGTATATGACATTCGGCAATTTTTTCATTTGGGGACTTGAAAATTCGCCAAAATTAAAAACGTAGTGACTAAAATAATATTAAAATATAAGAACTTTAATAAATTGAAAAAGTAGAATATAACTTCAAATAAAACCCGTTGGCAAAAACAGCATTTATCAGTGGAAAAAAATGCCAAATAAAATCTCGCAAAAGAAATGTCCTTTACTACACCGTGTTTTTTATTTGTTTTTATATCTAACTAATTGAATTAAAAGTATCTTCCTACTGTTATATTTGTTAATGTACATAATATTCTTTCTCAATACAAGTTTTCTTTTTGAAAATACTCATCTTGTAGCAGCATTTTTTTTTACTTACTGCCATAAAGTTTTCGATTCCAAACTCTTAGTGCAAAGAAATAATAACATACTTTCCAAAGAATATTTTTTTATTTATAGTTGTTAAGGGGAGACAAGAGTCCCAAATAACCAAATCAGTCGTATTTTTATTCAACTTCAATGTGCTCTAAATTATTTAAAATGTAATATTTTTAATTAATTTTTGACACAAATAATAATAATATATTTGTTATGATTATTACTCTGATGATTTTATTATATTTTATTTATTTTTTATGTAATAAGCCTATATTCGGACCTAGAATTTTGAAATTTGTTGTGCAAACCTTTGGTTAGGTACACTTTTCAGAATAAATATGCAATTAATTTACATAAAAGTTTTACCAAATGCAAATAAAATCTCTATTTCAAACAGTGAACTTATTTTTTTACTTAATATATCTTTAAAATTATATTCAAAGTCATAATATAGTTGGCGTATACAAAAATTTTCATTTTTCAAAACATAAAATATCACATAAAATATTTATTTTTCCCAATTTAAGAAAATTTTTAGGTTCACTAGGTAGATCTTGTATATTTTTATTATCATGGAAAAAATTATATTAAAATATTTAATAGAATTTGAGAAAAGTGTACCTAACCAAAAATTTTTATTAAAATTCTAAGTCTCAAATGTAGGCTTATTAAATTAAATATACATAAAATAAAATAAATGGAAGTGTAACATTCATAAAAAATATGTGATTATTGACTATGTCCAAATAGTTTAAAAATATTGCATTTTAAATAATTTAGGGAACTTTTTTAATTGAATGAAAATACGACTGATTCGGTATTCTGGGAGCCTTGTCACCCCTTAAGAAGTTAAATCTATAATATTATGCTGAGGTAAAACAGATTTTCACACTGGTTAATTAATTTTTCTTTCAAAACAATACAACTGTTTTCTTCATTAATTATTCTAGTTCTCACTTCAATCTTAATATTTAAGAATAGTGAGTGTCTTCTGGGAAAAATTGAGTTTTTTTTTTTAAATGTATAATGTGTGAAATGTTACTTAGATTTGATATGTTTTAATTTTAGGTTTGTGAATTACAATTTCATAGTGAGGATTTTATTTTGGATATTTCGGCATTCGACTACAAGACTGGGAGATTTATTGCACTAGCATTGAAAATAAAGCGACTTAAGAATAATGCCATCTCTAGCAAGTTTTCTGGGTATCCAAGATCTTTACAGAAGGAACAAAAACACACCAACCGGCGATCCCCAGACAGAAAGAAGACAAGCAAAGAAAATCTTCAACTTTCAAAGGCTTTAGCATTAGATATAAGTGAAGTTGAAAACTACAATGAATCAAGATCTATTAAAAATGTGAGTGACATTTTGAAATAATTAAAAGACAGTTATCAAAGTAAATTTGACACATATGTTATAATAAAAAAAAAAAAAAAAAATTAAAAAAAAAAAAAATTAGGTATGCATTTAGGTCAGCGTTAGTGTTATAAATAATATAAGGGTTTCATTTTGGTATATGTTTGTACAATATAAAAATTATCTTGTACCATTCGTGTCAATGTTTTTGGTATCTAATAATTTATTAAACAGGGCTCCTACGGTCATTAAAAGTCCTTAAAAGTGCTTAATATATTTTATCTTGTTTTCAAGGCCTTGAAAGTGCTTGAAAATGCTTACGGATGCTTAAAAGTGCTTGAAAATGCATAAAGGTCCTTAAAAGTCCTTAATGTTTGTGTATGTTGTGTGCTCTACTACAAAATGTTCATAAAAATACAACTCAGACTTGCTATTTCCATATTTCAATAAAAATATTATTTCAATAATTTTATTAATACTTCACAAATATATATAATTATGAAAATTTCTGCAACTTTTTTTGTAGAATATACTTAATTAAAAATTTGTTTAAGGACAATATCTTTTATTTATTTTGCCTAAAAACGAAAAAGGTCCTTAAAAAAATTATTTAGGTCCTTAAAAGTCATTGATTTTCATTTTGTGATTTGGGTGGGAGCACTGTTAAAGGAAATTGTTTGAATGTCAACCAATATCTTTCTTTTAAAAATTGTGTTTCATAAAATGACGAATTGACAAGGAAAACTGCATTAAAAAAAGCGCATTAAAATAGTGTATAAAAGTACTTATTTAACAAAACAAAAAATACTGTATACACTATCTACCAATAAGTATTTGGACACCCATTCAAATGAGGATATCTTCTCAGGGGAGCAGCATAGACACCTGAAATCCACATCAAGAGGACATCTTTATGCAACATATCTATAAGTAAAACAACTCAGTCGCAAATTGAAATGCAAAGTGTACTGTGGGGGCATATGCAAAAGAATGTAGTACCATTAGTGTGCAGTTGTACAGATGCATTTACTTTAAAAATCACGCAAATCATGGGGTTGACTTTTAGTGTGAGATATAATCTCCCCTATCATCAGTGTTTACTTGGCACTGTATTCTCATACTTAACATGAGTTTCTTGATGAATTCTAGTGACTAAATGGTTCGTAACATGATTTGAACAGTTTGTAAGTGATGGAAAGTTCCCAATACATTAAATCTTTACACAATGCATATCGTAGAAGCGACCCACACATGCTTGCTGAAATTTAGATTAGAGGAGTAATCTGGCTTAATTATAGTCGTAATATTGATATTTTTTAATAGTTTATACAAGGCAAAAGTGGAATAAAATTTACCATAAGTATCAATAAACATGGTTTAAAAACCGACCTTTCACCATTAACGACTTGACTAGATCAAGTTAACATAATTTCAGTGAAAGAATCGAATTTAATTATCTTTTGAGCTCTTGGGAAACTTATTAAACCAAATCAACATATGGCACCCAAAGACCAAATCTTTTAAACATCAGATACTGTTTACAGAAAATAATTTTTTCAGTCTTATGAGTGATATTAGATATCAGATGATCTGTAGAAACGATGGGAACATTATATTTCATGGTAAATGCTAATTCAAGTTAACGATTTGGTGAGAAAAGAGTTTTGGTCATTAGGTTCAATATGTTGAAATTGTTTCATAAGCTTCCCAACAGCGCAAAACATAATTAAATTCCACTTTTTCACTGTAAATGCGTTACCTTGATCTAGACAAGTATTTAATTGTAAAATATCAGTTTTTAAATCGTGTTTATTGAAGGTTATGGCAAATTTAATCCCACTTTTGCTTTGGACAAATGATTACAAAATATTAATATCACCCCTATAACTAAGCCAGATTACTCCTCTAATCTAAATTTCAGCAAGCATGTGTGGGTCGCTTCTACGATATGCATTGTGTAAAGATTTAATGTATTGGGAACTTTCTATGACCTGTAAACTGTTCAAATCATGTTACAAACCATTTAGTCACTAGAATTCATCAAGAAACTCATGTTAAGTATGAGAATACAGTGCCAAGTAAACACTGATGATAGGGGAGATTATATCTCACTAAAAGTCAACCCCATGATTTGCGTGATTTTTAAAGTAAATGCATCTGTACAACTGCACACTAATGGTACTCCATTCTTTTGCATATGCCCCCACAGTAATTACTGCTACTTTACGCAAAAAATAAAAATCTGAACTATGGCTATATCTTGTATTTTAATTGATGAAATAACAAAAGTCAAGTACCGTTTTAAATCTTGGAAGGTCTTTATTAATTGTATGCACATTTTTTTTGGCATTAGGGGTCATCTACATATTAAATCTAAATCAAACTTTTAAAAGTTCAATGGCAACACCATAATATTATATCATATTTAGATTTAGAAACCAAAAAAAAAAAAAAAAAACGTCGAAATACCAAATTTCATTTTTTCCAATGAGTGGTTATTAATTTCAATGATGTAAAAAAAAAAAAAAAAAATGGCAATTTAATTTTAAAAAGAAAATTTGTTTTTTTAGCCATAAATTCTTAAATAATTAACGTAATTTTACAATTTTTGTTTCAAACAATAGTTTATTAAAGGCAAAACAAAAATAACATGCAATTTTTGCATTAAACAGTTTTTTAATAAATAATTATTAATTAATAAAACAAATAACTTTTTTTAAATAGAAACATTTTTTTTTTTTTATATTAGAATTATCATAGTCGAAAACCCTTCCAGAATTTTTTTTCATCCAATTTTGATTTTGGTTCTCAATATTTTAGCAAAAATGTCAAAAAAGCTCACTTTAAGGTGTAATAGATTATGTTTTGAAGCACGCAAAAAGTTTTCTTCCCCGTTTTAAAGAAATTTGCCCTCAAGATCAACCAAAACATTTTCGCTCATAAGTGACGTATTTCTCAATACAATGAACTGAAATTCGGTATCTAGGGTAAACGAAGTATTCTAAATCGAAAGAAAACATAAAAAATAGGCGTTCGTATTGGTGAAATTTTCAAAGATAGAATTAAACTTACTTAGTATACAGCCCCAGAAGAGAAAATTTTGCACTAAACATATAGTTGGTTGGTTGTATTCAGATTATCTGGCGCCGTCAGCAACACGAGGGCTATAATGCGCCGAAACATTCTTCCTTTGACAGGCCAACATACATTTACAAACACCCATGCCTTACACGGGACTTGAACCCGCAACCTCGCTGTCTAGTAGCTAGCACGCTAACCACTATACCGTTTGGTCGGCACTAACTAAACATATAGAAAATCGTTAACAAAACATTTTGGTGCAAACTGCAAGGTTGTACAATTGTTCGGTGTTTTTTTTTTTTTTTTTTTTTTTTTTTTTTTTTTTGTTGTTTTTTTAAAGTTTTTTTTCCCCGCGCACTGTTTCTTAAAATGCTTCACAGTGAAATAAGTATTATCTAAATCTTGCCCATTTAAACGGAAGGCAGAATGCATAAAAAACTTTCGGACCTTTCCGATTATTATTCTGAAGCATGAAATACTTTATTTAAGGATTTAAACAATGGGTATGAATCCCGAAACAGATAGTCCAAGAAATTTGGAATGGCTTTATTTATTCAACTATAAAACAAGTGTTTTATGGTAGCCTACTACCATCAATAAAGAGAGAATACGTTGGCGATATTTTTTTTAGGGATTTTTTCAAAGGCTGTTAGTTTTATTGAAAGAATTTAAAAGGAAATTTTAAACACGAGAGACAGAAATGTTCCCCCAAAAATGATAATGTTCTATAATTGCAATAATGAATTATATTATACTGGCGCCAAATTTTACATCAAGCGTAATAAAACAATTATTTTATTATTTGTTGAAGAAAATGTTTTAAATATTCATATCGCTAAATAAACTTAGGCATGACATGATTAATTTACTTTATATTTGGTGTATTAATTTCATAACTGTATCAAGAATAGTAATACTATAATGTAACTAAATTTGATAACTATATCAACTATTCCAACTGCTTCATGTTAACATTTATGAAACTGTTGAATAGACAGTTCCTGGCACTTATTTGTCTATGTATTTTTTCGCCGTGTGAAAACAACCACTTTTCAATCAGTTGTCCAACTTTGGAGCTGAAGTTGATCTGACTTTAGTTGTAGATTCTTACTTGCAAACTCAACTAATAATATTTTTGTCAGTTTATTAATTTATCTTGATTTATGATTGGTCAACTGTAATATTTATTTGTATGTAATAACTTTTTTGATAACGTAAATATTTTTGATCTATAAGAAAAAGTTTCTTGAAAGGTGTAGTGGATTATATCAGACTGTCATCAGGTTATGAGGAGTCTGAAGTTATAAAATTATATGTTTTAAAATAAGTGTTTGTCTTATTTGAAGCCTTCTTGAATGGGATGGGATGGATGGATGGATGATGGATGGATGAATGGATTAATGGATGGATGGATGGATGGATTATTGATTGATTGATTGATTTATGCTGCAATTTTCAGATAAATTTAAATTAATCTCAATTTTGACTTTAGAGATTATAATTTCACTCCAATTAAGTTAATCATCCAGAAAGCAACGTCTTGATGAACTCAGAGATTCAGATTATACGCACATCGATAATCATGAGTCTCAAAGAAATATTTCTTATTCAAAGTAAAATGCACAGTGAGAGAGCTTTTTTCTTGAAAATAACATTTGGTGCATGTATAACAGCTTACACTAATTCGATACACTTTTTCCGTGTTAAATATCATGTATAATTGCTGGACTAAAAGAGGTCGAAACAATTAGTTGCAATGATGAATTGGGAAGTGATACAAATAAATAGATGGTTTTGTTGTAAAAACGTGTATAACATGTATTGAAGAACGCAAATAAAAAACAGACCATAGTTGCAGAGCTTTAAAAAAAGACAGACCAAAGTTTAACTAATTTTTAGGGAATATAATATGTAGTTTGACAAGTCCAATCATCTCACTTTTTATATAAACACGATAAATTAAAAAAAAAAAATTAAAAAAATCTATGAAATTTGCAAGTTGCATATTCACTGAAATGGTTGAAATATATAAAGTAGTACTTTCCTACCACGAATTTTAAATAAATTTAAACCTACCCAGCATTTTATCTCATTGTACCACTTTAGCTTTTAAAACCTCAAATATAGAAAATTCAATACTTTCCTTGTTGCACCAAAAAAACAAAGACAGTCTGCGATCTAACATCTGTTGGTCCCAAAAGATAAGTATTTAAAAAAAAAAACTCTATAAATCTAAGTGAAGAATATATTTGAAGTAAGTCTCAGAACAGGTACTCAAGGGGTTTATAAAATTAGAAGCTGGGTTTTTTTCATCCAGGCCTCCACCCATAAGTACAGTGTAAAGAAACCTTATGCAAGATGTTATTTTTAGTTTGGTTCCAACATATAGCAACACTTGGAACATGTTTGTGACCAATCACAATGCACCTTGAAACAAATTCAAATATTTACATTCTATTATCCATTCACAATGCAGATTTTATTTTCTGGTGAACGTACCAGTTGATCGTGACGTAAACAAGCATAAGCTCCATTAAAACTTAGCAATTTTGATTGTCGTTATACCTAGACACCACCTTTTTACTTTTACCACCAGGGGGACGAGATCCTGTGGATAAACTCGAGGGGGATTGACAAAGATTTCCAGACACCACTTATTCCTTGATTTACCTACTGAATATATTGAACTTACCTCAATTATAATTTTTTCAAAAACTTTTTATAACTTATGGGGAGTTGGGACCCTCTATACCGGGTAATGTTAATTTGGCATATTTCATGTACCTTTTTCTCAAAAAGTAATTAACATAGAAATCTAATTTTTTTTCAGTGCATTTAACAGACACTTGTTATTTTACTGAAGTTGACTTTTGATTGTGATTCATTTACTTTTTTTCTTTAAATGAATTTTTGTGAAAGTCACTCAAATTTTTTTAAAAATCGCAAGTTTATTTCGCCGAAATAAGCCGAAACAAAAAATAGTTTTAAAATTACTATATTAATTAGAAATCACACTGCAGTATGTGCAGATACATAAAAGGAATATGTGGTAAAAGAATTTAGGAAAATAATGTGTGCCGTTTCTGAGAAAAAGGTTCATGAATAATAAAAAATGTAGTTCTGAGAAAAACACTTAAAAAAAAAAAAAAAAAAAAAAAACTTTACCTATACAAATAGTTACCAATTTTGTTTTCAAAAAATAATTTAAAGAAACTCTAGTGGAGGTATTTTTACAAAAATTGCAGTCGCCTCTCGGACTATTATAGTAAGCGGGGTTAGAAAAGTAAAGTTTTAAGAAAAATTAAAATTTAAAAGCGCTTCTTTTCTTTTTTTTTTATCAACATATATTTAAATTTAGTAAAAAACTATGTACGCAGGTTATCAATATTACTATATAAGTAGGGATTTGTTCGGGACTATATATTCTGTGCGGAAGGATCCTTCCTACTGCGTATGCAATGAGGTCAGGATAAGTTGTCTTGAACTATACCACTATGTGGTTATACTAGAGGTGGGAAATATCGATCAAAATAAATATCGATACTATATCGTTGCAGAAAAAATTATCGATAAAATATGGATATATCGATACATGATTTTTTTTTTAATTTGATTTTCAATTTTGCCAGAAACGAAGTTTTTTAGGGCAAATTTCTACTTTTCTTGAATTTATGCCAAAAAAATTTTAATACGTAAATTATAAAAATTGTTTTAATAAATAAATGATAAAAATTGTTTTAATAAATAAATGATAAAAATTGTTTTAATAAATAAATGATAAAAATTGTTTTAATAAATAAATGATAAAAATTCTTTTAATAAATAAATGATAAAAATTGTTTTAATAAATAAATTATATTATCAATCAGAATAAATCAAATTCATTTGGATGTCAATACATACATTCTTTTTCCAAGGAGAAATTTCGAAAAGTAGTTTACCGCATATTTTGCTGATAGAGATGTTTTTAATATTTAAAATTAGATGCAAATTCCAGGCACACGTTAGCAACAAAAACGGCTCTTCGTTAATGACTACTAATAAATGATCTTACCTTTCCATTACATTATGCTTTCTTTTTGGTTCGAGTGTTATTTTAACTGTCTCTCAGCCAAGTCCAAACTTTAGTTTTGAAGCTTTCGAAAAGGGAATAAAGAAAATCGAAAAACACATGTAACTACAAAACGATCATCAAAAAACTAAAAAAGTTTGAAAATATCGATATATCGGTGACTTCTATCGAAATTTTTAGTATCGATTTTTTTTTTTAAAATATCGATATATCGCCGATCTCTACGTTATACCACTTTAACTTTCTATTGCTTTTTGTCGATCCCCGACTTCTGCTGCATCTGCATCGACGAAACGAAGACAGTCTGTGATCTAATCTCAGGTCGCAATCAGTTCGCTCCACTGCTTTCCGATGACGTCACAATGGACAGAGAAAAAAAGGAAACCGGTTCGGTGGATTTAAAGAGAGTGTGATATACCACACCGTTTAGAAAACCTAATAACTCCGAGGGAAAACACGCAGGGTCATAAGAGCTCGATAATTTACAAACTTGTAACACTGGAATAAGTTTTTAACAACTTAGCTGCCAGTGTCTTGAACATGGGAGTCAGTCAGAAGCCAACTTACTTTTTTGTTGTTTATTTGTTTAAAAAGGATTCAAATGTTATTAATTAAATACCATTTGCATATATAAGGTAATTAAAATAAAAAAAATAAGAAATCAAAAATATCACGCACCGGCGCGAGACCGGCACTGCGAATGGAATTCTCTCTACACTGTTAAAAATTTTGTTCCACCTTGCACCAAAAATTGGTTCCCATTTAGCAGCCACCAACATTTGGTGCTTAGTTTCACGATTTAATGGTGCCACCTCGGACCGTAAGCACCACTAAATCGCGAAACTAAGCACCAATTGTTGGTGGCAGCTAAATGGGAACCAAATTTTGGTGCATGGTGGACAAATTTTTTTAACAGTGTATCAGTGCCGGGTCTCGCGCCGGTGCGAGATCATGATTTTACAGACTTTAATTTACATAAATCGTTTATTATTTATATCTCTGTAATCATTTTCAAAACAATAATTATTTATTAATCAACAATCTTCCAAAATCATTTTAAATTGAAATGACAGATGCCGGCGCCGTACTGGCTCATTAAAGTTGGTCGGTAGGCATCCCGCGCCGGCGCGAGACCGGCAGCTAAGTTGTTAAATCATCGAGCTATTATGATTCCAGAGAAAGTCATTACAGCCAGTGTTATAATTCCAGAGAAAAGTTACGGTATATCAGAAATGGTACCGGAAACACTGATTTCAACCGTTTTGACCAAAAATTTCAGTACTTAAAGAAAGTGAAAAAATTTAGTTGAATTAGATTCACGTGTTTGCCGGGCCGTAGACAGGGGAAACAACCCAAGGGACCCACCGAAATTGTGTGAAATCTTGTTTCTCCACTTCCCCTTCTTTTTTTGTGTAACTTGTTATATGTATTCAATTATATCTTCGACCCTAACCATCCCCCCCCCCCCCATGAAAAAAATCCTGGCCACGGGCTCGCCTGTTTGTTAATACAGTAGAATCTCGATTAACCGACCTAATTCGGACCAAAGGTAAGTCGGTTAAGTGAAAATTCCGGATAAAAGAGAGTTGTAAAAAACAATAAAAAGTAAATGATTTTCGTTTATTGAATACAGGACTTTTAATGTTTTTTTATGACATAATTGTTGGAAATGAGTTTTTGTTGCAATAATCTTGATAATCTTTGTTTCGCATCTTTATCCCGGAGTCTTTTTGAAGGCAATAGTTCAGTTTGATCTGCTTCCGAAAGTTGCTCTGACCATGTCAGTTCCTTAGGAAAACAGTCAAAAGCCTCACCATTACTTATGTAACTTTAGAGCAAGGGAAAAGATTACAGTTTAAAAAGGAACAAATGATTTATTACTCATTTGGGAGATTTTTGATGTCCACTAAATGATTGCCGGTTAACAGAGAGTTCCGGATAAAGAAGGGACGGTTAATCGAGGTTCTACTGTATAGAAGAGTTGTTTAAATTCCATTAAAAAAATTGAAGTTTTACGCTGGTTTATTGAGGGAAGTTCGGTTATTTTTGCTTGAGAGCTGTACCATGTATCATGTCTGGCGTATCCCAACACTAAGTGGTCGAGCGACACTATTTTTATGGAAATACCACGAATGAGTGCTGAGAATTATGGAAGGTTCAATATGGTATTTATAATGAGAAATTAATTAGTTTATCTTAAAATAATAACTAAAGTAGTACAATTCAAAGAATATTTACTGAATACTGTTCATTGATATTTATATGACCACAGCAACGCGCTACGAAACATTAATACTGAGGTATTCATTTTAAAAGAGTGATAACAACAAAGAGTAAAAACGCATCTTTTATCATCATTTACTTTAAAACAATCAGCCTTGATCTTCCTATATAACCACTATAGTTAGTTGCCTTGACTACTAATTTCGAATAACAATTTGGTTAGGAATGTTACACGTCTTTCCTAATTCACGGTTGTCCGCTAAAAACACTATTCCATAGTAAACAAGGGACAGAGAGAAAGCTGGTGTGATGTTATTAGCCCTTATTCGAAGCTGTGATTAATTTGCCTTTTGTTCCGCATGCAAGGTTCGTTAGTGTTTTGAAGGCTGCGTAAACATTTCCTTACAAATGAAGATACTGTGGAATGCGGACAATTGTAATGCAGGAATGGAATTCTGAGCCTGAATTGAAATGAAAAAGAAGAAAGAAAATCCCATTCGAATTCTTGAACGGAACGAAGTTATTGATGCTTTTAATTTTTCTTGTATCCTTTCAGAGATATACGTGCTTTCTTGAAAAGTATCTCTTTAAGCACGTATAATGATCAATTCAATTGGTTAGTTAGTTGGAGAACTTATTTAGTTTCAGAAAATTGTATATTTCTTAAAAAGTGTATGTATACCGTAGAACATTTTTTTTTTTATTTCTGAGTTTAAAAATCCAATTCTTTTTTACATTAGTTAGAAAGAATATGATTAAAATCATTTCATAAAAAAAATTCAAATTTTGGTAATTGTTAATTTGTTAATTAAGCTTTAATTAGATAATTAGTACCTTTTTCAAACAATGATTTATAAAATTCTAATTTACTTAGAAACGCAATTCTACTTGGAAACGATTCGAAATATTATTCTTAATGTTTTGAAACTCAATTAAGTCTCTTATATAGAATATATATTTTTTTAATATTTATTTTGTGTGAAAACATAAAAAAAATCGATATTTTCAAGGAATTCTAGGTTTTAAAAATTCCTAAAAAATCAATTTATATCATTGATTTTTATAATTGAGTTTCAAAACATCTAGCATATAATGTAGATTACTATGATATAAAAAAAATTATAATTGAACATTTTGTTGTTGAATTATCATTGTTTGAATAAAGCTTGACATAATCAAAATACAGTTCGTCAGAAAACAGGTTTAAAGTTTTAAAAACGTGGTATCTAACAGGCGAAGTACCTACCTATAATTGATTGTAACATAAAAACTATTAAGGATATTTTCACAAAAGTTTAGAATTGTTTGAAAGCTAAAGTATCAGAGAATATTATGATATAATAACAAAAAAATTAATATTTTTGTTGATTTTCGTGAATTGTAAGGTATACGTACACCTTAATTTATCTATCTGTCTGTTTACATTAATAGTTAAGTAGTTAAGACGTTTTTTTTTTGTGGTAGTAACTCCTCCTAAACTATTCAACTAATTTTTATGATTAAGAGAGCACGATCATGAGCATTTAAACTGTTGCTAATCTAAGACAACTTGATAAAAAATAAAAAACCTTGATAAAAAAGAAAAAATAAGCACTTTTAATTTTACTTAATACTTTACTTTTCGAACCACAGTTACTATAAGAATTTTAACGAATCATATGGCTTTGACCGAGCTATTTCATGACGTCACTCACTTGGTGAATCCCTATTGGCCAGCACGGCTAACCGTGTCTCCTCTAAGTTCAAGACGTCACATGTAAGATTATTTCGCAGCCAATCAGCGCGTAGTAAAACCGGATCGCACATCACTGTAGCGTATGCAGTGAGGTCAGGATAAGTTGTCTTTGACTATAGTGGACACAACTGCGTTCAATGGCACAAGCCAGACCAGTGACATCGGTCAAAAAAAGTCGCTGAAATGTTGTAACAGTCCGGGAATAGTTTTGCCGCTGCCTCTCTATACTAAATTTCAACTTAACTTGACATCACTAGACGGTAGATAGTCACAGTGCTCATAGGTATTTAATCCATTTTGGCGGCGTGAAAGCATAATGTTCGCCAAACCACAACCCTGTAGAGAACAAAAGGCTATAAGGTTTGGCGAGAATTATGTCTTCACTCCGCCAAAATGGATTAACTGCCTACGAGCACGGTGAAGATCTATAGTCTATACTAAACTTCAACTTAACTTGACATCACTAGACGTTAAGATCGTCACAGTGCTCATAGGTATTTAATCCATTTTGGCGGCGTGAAAGCATAATGTTCGCCAAACCACAACCCTGTAGAGAACAAAAGGCTATAAGGTTTGGCGAGAATTATGTCTTCACTCCGCCAAAATGGATTAACTGCCTACGAGCACGGTGAAGATCTATAGTCTATACTAAACTTCAACTTAACTTGACATCACTAGACGGTAGATCGTCACAGTGCTCATAGGTATTTAATCCATTTTGGCGGCGTGAAAGCATAATGTTCGCCAAACCACAACCCTGTAGAGAACAAAAGGCTATAAGGTTTGGCGAGAATTATGCCTTCACTCCGCTAAAATGGATTAACTGCCTATGAGCACGGTGAAGATCTATCGTCTAGTGATGTCAAGTTAAGTTGGAGTTTAGTATAGTCTACACATTGACATGAATTCACATTTGCTACATGTTGGCGACATACCTGAGTCACAACTTTTGTGTCTACATTGGACACATAGCCTTAGAATCCTATTATTTCAGTTTAAAAATGCCTATTATTAAATACGCCGGGAAATTTTTTATTTTTTTTAAACTTTTTATGGAGTTGAAACTTGGACACTATTTATATACTTGTTATTCCACTGTGTATTGAGCATTAATTGAATATTGTTAAGAATTTTTTCCACTGAGGCAATGATAGCACAGTTTTTAAGATAAAAACTACTATTTATTCACTTCAGAAAACTCACAAAATTTATTCAAAGGCAACAGTGTAATCAGTTTCAAGCTTCAACAAAAACAACTTCGAATACAGCGATTCTACAAGCTCACTCCAATAGGTAAACAAAGCGATCAGCTTTCATCGAAGTCTGAAGTCAATCTGAAAACTTTCTCGATCTCCGGTCTTTATATACCAGAAGCGTGAGAACAATCCCGAAATTTCCAGCCAATTCGTTGAAAAAGAAAAATCTCGAAATTTCTCGATTGCTTTAGGTGTTGCCACCTTTTTTTTAACCTGTATAATTGCTGTTAGTAAATAAAATAAGATATAATAAATTACAATAAAATTTTAAAATAATACGTCACTATTTACACTATATACAGACAATTTGTGCAACATTATGTTTGAAATGATGCTATGTTATTTTCACATCGACTATTTTAACCCTACAAAAAAAAAATGCTGCCAAGTTTTACTAAAAATTCGTGATATAGCGTTTTCCAAATGGAGGTAGCGTTTGAGTTCAGTTGTATCAACAAAAAAAAAGTTGGGTTTAGTTATAACATGTTACAAGAAAGAAAGAAACTTGTTATGAAGATAGAAGAAAGAGTCAAAAGCAACATCATTCCGACAGTGAATCTGAAGTAGACGAAATGTGCGACCTATTTCGAAGAAATGTGGATTAAGTGCAACAATTGTGAAGAGTGGGATCATGAAGTTTACAATCGTTGAGAATCACTGTTTGTGTGCATTAACTGTGATTCTGATAACTCAATATGAGGATATTAAATGGATATAGTTGTCCACCCAATTAGGAAAATAAACCTATTTTTTCTAACATTATCTCCTCTTTAACCCGTGTTACAGGACGTTGTCCCGTTGTCCCTAGAACGTAAAGTTGTTTTAGATGCAACATTTTTCTTATTTCAGAAAAGCATTTTTCCTGAAAATTCTATTTGCCGCAAATTATACTTAAATATATCAGTAGAAAAAGGAGAAATCAGTTGTCCTTCTAGTATTCGAACCATACCAAAATCAGTTGTACTTCAGATGCTACAGTTAAATATGCGGAATGTGTTACTCCAATACCCGGTCTCTCCTATAAAAAAAATTGTAAACATATTGTTGCGTGGCTGAATTCGAAAGACTTGAAGCCAAAGCAG
Source organism: Linyphia triangularis (assembly GCA_963978545.1). Classification (NCBI taxonomy): domain Eukaryota; kingdom Metazoa; phylum Arthropoda; class Arachnida; order Araneae; family Linyphiidae; genus Linyphia; species Linyphia triangularis. The sequence goes on from OZ021728.1 coordinate 87,264,987, forward strand.
ATCAAAACTTGCAGAAATTTATTCCGATATATATAACTCTTTGCAGATTCTTTTACAACTCCAGAACTTTCCGTTCTAATAGACTCAGTACAGCTCTTTACACAACAATGGAGCACAAATGGCAGTTAAAAACTAGATACACAACTGCTAAAATCGACGCAAAAGACAAGGCAATACAGTTCGCTTTCAGAACTTTCTGAAAGCTCGCTGAGAGACAACTTACTAACTCCACTCATTCTTGGCTTTATATAGGAAGGTGAATCTTCTAGAGATAGAAATTTGGAGAATTTTCCAGATCGCAGTCAAAAAGCCCTATACAGGTACATAGGAATCGAAAATGTCGCCAAATGGTCACCAACTTGGCGAGATTGCCATTAACCATAATGTTAAATGATCTTCTCCTTGTAAAACTCGTTTTTGATCATTATCCCCGTAAAACTCGTTTTCAATCATTAAGAGACACATTGCAGTGAAGCGAAGTAAAGACGAACTCTTGTACTGCCTTATGCGAAATTTACATAAATTTTTCCTTTTCACATAATTAATACTACGAAATATTTACAAATATACAGGAATTCGTAACAATATTACTTTGGAGCAAATCGCAATACTCTACAACTTTTACAACCGGAGATATAACCATCACTCGGATTTTTTTTTTTTTTTTTTTTTTTTTTTTTTTTAGTACTGTTCCATTGTTTTATTTTGAAACATTTGACAAAGTATTAATCAAATATAATTAACAATATATTAGTTGGTTGGTTGTATTCAGATTATTTGGCGCCGTCAGCAACACGAGGGCTATAATGCGCCGAAACATTCGTCATTAGACAAGCCAACATACATTTACAAACACCCATGCCTAACACGGGACTCGGAACCCGCAACCTCGTGGTCTAGAAGCTAGCACGCTAACCACTATACCGTAACAATATATTAGATGAGTGATTAGGCTTTACAAAAAAAAAAAAAAAAAAAAGGGTCCTGTGGAAGCTATAGAACTCCGAAAAAATTTGAAAAGCAGTATTACACCAATTACTGATGCTTGTCGTATTAATGTACTTTCGGCGACAATTGTCTCCTTTGTAGAAACTATTGGTTGCATTCCCAATTTACAACTTAATTACCCATTTTGCGATTACTTTCCGGCCAACAACTACATTACGCAAAATGTTTAGAATTCATAAGGTCATTAGAGATTCTAAATTGGGGACAGTTTTCGACCCCCCCCCCTCCTCCCCCTCCCCCATGTCTTTCTCGAATCTCCCATTCTCTTACAATAATTTGCTCTAAATTTAATCGTTATCCAATTTGGTCCGAGTATATATATATATAAAATTAATCGGAGGCTGAATTTTGGATTTGCTGAGGTAATTGTGAACAAATATCTTTTGGGAATTTCAGCTGATGAATATTGTATGAGTTTTAAAACGAAGTAATTATGGATTCCGTAGAAAGCACTTGGGTTGTTTTTATTATTGAATGAAAATAAGCCAGCTAAACTTTTTATTGAAGAAAGTGACGTAATAGTTTAAACTCTTCTGAATTATATAATATTTTTTTTTATATACCGTTGGCAATAGTATTTTTAAAATCTTTTGCTTTTCCTCTGAGATAACTTTTGTCCAATTAAGAATTAATATTTTATTTGAATTTACCAATCAGCGTCGAGTAAGAATGATAATGGAGGCTGCAAGTGATGACGTCAAATTGAGTCTAAATAATCAGTTGCTATGCTAGGGTCTGTGTATGTTTAAATTAACTCTTATTGAGTAAAGTTAGTTTAATGTAAATTATAACATTTGAGCAATTAAAACCATGTGAATATATATATATATATATATATATAAGAATATTGTTCATTTTGGTTGACATTTTTAAAAATAATTTGTATCCTTTTTAGCATGTACTACAAAACAAAATATGCCTAATGACTATATTGCAGTTATAGTATATGTTTAAAAAAAAGAGTCACAAATTTTTTTTATACTAAGTTCTTAAATTTTGTTTACAATAAAATAAAATCGAAACTAAGTAAAAAAACTTGACAATATTGGGAAAACCTCAACATTAATTAATTTTAAATTTTCCGCTGAGCACAATATTGTTGCGCTGGACGGGTTCCAAAGATTTGAAGCCAAAGCAGATCAAAACTTGATGAAATTTATTCCACTATAACTCTTCACAGATTCCTTTACAACTCCAGGACTTCTCGTTCTAGTAGACTCAATACAGCTCTATACACTACAATAGAGCACAAAACAGTTAAAAACTTGACAACACAACTGCTAAATCGCCGCAAAAGACAATGTAATACAGTTCGCTTAGAACTACTCGGAATGTCCACTGAGACTCAGTAATTGCAGTCAACTAACTAACTCAGTCAATTACTGACTAATCTAGTTGACTAACTCAGTGACTCAAAATCCAAGAACAACTAACTCCATCACCCGCTCTCCTGAGCTTTTTATAGGGGAGGGTAACATACGTGAATCTTCTTGAAACTCGGAGAAGGTACTCGGAGAAGGTGAAACTAGGAGAGGTAGATATTTGGAGAACTTTCCAGATCGTAGTCGAAAAGTCCTATACATGTACATGGGAACCGAAAATGTCGCCAAATGGTCGCCAAGTTTGGCGACAAAAATTAGTCTCCAAAACCGTCGCCAACTTGGCTCTATCTCGCTAATTTGGAGAGATTGCCATTACCATAATGTTAAATGCCCTGCACCTTAAAACTCGCTTCCCAGAGTTACCTCTGTAAAACTCGTTATCAAGCATCAATACCCATATTGCCGGGAAGCCAACTTAACGACGAACTATTGCACTGCCTTATGCGAAATGTACATAATTTTACTATTTACAAAATTAACACTACGAAATATTTACAAATATACAAAAATTCGTAACAATATAATTTTTTCCGCTATTACAAAATGTCAATAAAAAATATGGTGAATTTAAAACACATAAAAACAAAATATTCGGCTAAAAATAATGTAAAAATACATATACGGAAAATTGGACTTGCCATTTATATGAATACAAGCTTTTTAATGCTCTCTATTATCGCTGGTAGTACAACTTAAATTACGAATCTAACTTGAGTCTAGAGTTATTTAAAAAAAATACATAGAATCTAGCATAGCAAAAGATTATTTAGACTCAATTGATGAAAGTGACATCACACTTGCAGCCTCAATGAACAATTCCTGCATTTTTTATTTTTATAAATTTTTTTATTCAATTATAAATGTTTTGAAAAGGCAATAAACACAAAAATTTCTGCTCACTTCACTTTTTTTTTTTTTAATTTGCAACCTAAGTTTGTTTGTTTACTTTGGCGGGGAAAACGACACATTCGACTCGAAGCGAATGTGACGTCACTTCATCTGAAACAACTTGACTTGAAACGCAGCAGCGGAAACCAGTTTTGCAAGTTTCTCGCAAATCGTGCCAACCGATACGGGAAATAGCAATTGCCTACCAAACACACACCAACTATTTGACAGAAACCTCACGATAACCATAGAAACGGAAGGATGTCTTGACGTCACAGCTATAGCTTATCGTTTTGATCAAACTTCGATCGAACTGAGATTCGGGGCAATTTGTTTTCTTACTTTTTAAATAACTAATTTTTTTTAAAGAACTTTTGTTTGAATATTTGGAATCAGAAAGAAATTCTTTATGAATATAATCTAATTTCACTCATTTTTAAAAAATGTGGGAATCGGCGATTGGTTGAATGATAAATTATTATTATTATTATTATTATTGATATATTATTATTATTATTATTGATATATTATTATTATTATTATTGATATATTATTATTATTATTGATATATTATTATTATTATTATTGATATATTATTATTATTATTGATATATTATTATTATTGATATTTTATTATTGATATTTAATTATTATTATTATTGATATTTTATTATTATTATTGATATTTTATTATTATTATTATTATTATTGATATTTTATTATTATTATTATTATTATTATTATTATTGATATTTTATTATTATTATTATTATTATTATTGATATTTTATTATTATTATTATTATTATTATTGATATTTTATTATTATTATTATTATTATTATTATTATTGATATCTTATTATTATTATTATTATTATTATTGATATTTTATTATTATTATTATTATTGATATTTTATTATTATTATTATTATTGATATTTTATTATTATTATTATTATTGATATTTTATTATTATTATTATTATTATTGATATTTTATTATTATTATTATTATTATTATTGATATTTTATTATTATTATTATTATTATTATTGATATTTTATTATTATTATTATTATTATTATTGATATTTTTTTATTATTATTATTATTATTATTATTGATATTTTATTATTATTATT